>JAKTSK010000026.1:0-158506 GCA_030580155.1 Diutina siamensis
GGGGGTCGTTGTTTTTGGCAACAATAGATTGGTCATGATACTCAACAATTGGCACATTTGATTGAAGGAAATATCACTACCAAAATGAATTAATTGAACAATGGCCGTCTTTATGGGGTATCCCGATCTACTTAGCGAATGAGATGAGTGTTGGCATGGTGCGGTGAAGTGTAGGGTACTATGGGAGCTTAAGAGGAAATTGTGGAGGGATTAATTTAGAAAAGTGATTTCGTGAAGTTCCATTACAACCTCTTCATTTTTAGCCCAATGCCATAGGCGTCGACCAGAAGTAGTGGCTATACAACTGGCAGTAGTACGACCACTGGTGTCAACATGTGGTGTTATTCCCTTAGCAGTTCTCCTAGGGTAATAAGAACTAGTAACCTATATTATAAAGCTATTAATTAAGTTTATTACAGTACGAGTAGCTCCAGAATGGTCATACTCCCATCTTCCTAACCCGGGCGCTCGTAGATAAAACGAAGAGATACTGATAAAGCCCTCATATCGAGATAATAACAATGGTAGTGTTTAATCAAACCTATATATTATTAAGATACACACTTTTATTCAATTTCGTAGACATAACTTTTTTCAACTCAGTATGGGGGGTGAATATGCTGGATTCTTGCCTGGGCGGTAAGGGTCCCCCCTTGGTAGGTGAGCACACGTATGTAAACAATGGGAACAGTTAGAAACAGTGGAAAGGTACCATTATATACTATTATATAAATTAAGACTAATTGCTTTAGTTTTATTTAATGGTTTGAACTTTTGATGAAGCTATGATGGTTTGAAATGTCCGTCTGGGATTTGCAATATTTCAAAATTTTACTTGATATAAACAAATTGAACTCACTAAACTATTTTTTAAATGATCCGTATTCGAATGGTGTAGCCATTATTCCAATTGATGCGCTACTCAACTCTAGAGAAGCAAATTAAAATCCACTTTCGGGCATTAATCGCCGAGTTAAAATCTTAAAATGACAACAAAGGGTCGAAAATCGATTTTTCTATTTTTAGCATGGTGGGCACACTACCTTATGCACAAATAGGTAAAGACACTAATAAGGAGAATTAAAACGCTTATAACTCAATGAAATGGAGAGATAAAAAGACAAAAGTATATAAAAAGAATAGATTGAGTTTCAAATTAAGTGTATATAATAGTTTAACAGTGATAATACAACGTTTAAGGCTTGAAAAATGCATTTTAAAATTATTGATTTGAGCCCTTCTTGCCAGTTTACGAACATTTACGATGCGGCGACAGGCAGGGCTCATATCATTAGGTACCATAATGTTCCCCGTTTTGGCTGTAGAGACGATTTTAAGCTGTTAATGTTTAACTAAGTGTTTTTTGATTAATTATGCTAATTCTTTATTATTAACCAGCTATCTTAGTGTCCTTCTCTTTTTTGTTGATATGCGTTGTTCTTAACTACCAGTGAGGGACCAGCGCGCTTACTATCAACTATAGGGTCCAGTGCGAGTCCAGTGCGCAGTGTCGGCACACCAGGGGGACCAGTACCACTTCAGTGCGACTATAGTGCACCAGTCTGAGTGCCAGTGCGACTATAGTGCACCAGTCTGAGTGCCAGTGCGACTATAGTGTACTGGTCTGGGTGCCAGTGCGAATATGTACCAGTCAGAGTGCCAGCGCGACTCCAAATCAGTGTGTAAGCGAGTAGTACCTATGCGGTTCACTATTGCCAAGCTCGCACGGAGCACCCTCACTCTTGTACCACTTAAACCCCCTCAGTGAAGCCCGCCTATACATTGGCTTACTGTTTTTCAACAAAATTGTGCGCCTATAACTGAGTAAGTCTACGACTTGATCAATGTGATGTTCATTGAAAAAATAAAAAAAAAAACGGGCCGTAGGAGGCCCGCCAGTGATGGATCTTCCCACAGTGGACCACTACGCCGTACTCCCCGATCACCTGACATCGTGCTCCCGTACACCCACCCTCCTCTTGTTAGGGAAGACCCATCACTGAAAAAAAAAAAGCCGTATTTAACTACTTACCTCCCCTTATCCCAATGTGGTACAACTCGCCCATTATACCATCACTGGGGTGAGCCTCTTTACCTTTTCACTTGGTTAAAGATCCACCCATCTTTTACCTCCTGAAAGCTTCGCTCACCATAATGTAAAGGATGAGCCAAGAAGTAAAGAATTATTCCCGTCCCGGTATCACCTTCACAACAAGGAGATTAGTGGGGGGTTGTTTGAGCGGCAGCACAACTCGGGAATCAACTCGACAATGAACAACAAATGAGCGTCACAGATTTTGGAAATCAAGGTAGTCTCCAAAATCAGTTTGAAGGCCATGAAAGGGGACCTTTCAAAGTAAATTGAGAAGGGTAAAGTTTGAAGGCCATGAAATGACGGGACCTTTCAAATTAGAGAAGGAGATTAACTACTCCAAAGAATAGCTAATCTCAAGTTGGTTGGCCAATTATCCCAAAGGAAAATTGACCTCAGTAGTTTGCCAGCCATTCCCAGAATGACTGACCACATTGGGTAACCACCATTCCCCAGGAACGATGGCTTCCAATGCCTGCCAGTCCCAGGAGCTCAGCTCTCCTGGGGACATCCTCCTTTACCCACCCACCTCTGATGGATCTCCCACAAGTGTCCTGGCGGGCCCTCCAGTCACTTGATGGGGATTCAACATCACCAGTGGGATTGAGCGGTCGGATGCCCTTGCCGATGCTGTCCCTGGATCCGCCTTCTCAGCAGGTCGGCAATCCACCCATCCTCTTCCTTAATTGGTATTTATTTCAAACGGTTTTTTCAGCTTTTTTTGCAAAGGGATGGGCATTGTGGGAACTTGTTTGAGCAGCACAGCATCGACGAACAGTCAGCACTCATGCTGACCAGCAACAACCACTTACTCCGCCATATTGGCGGTGGGGTTCCTCGACCTCGAATTGCGTCATGATCACAATTCGACCTAGTGACTGGCATTGTTGGCTACCGGGCGAGAACTGCAACTCCTGGGCCAACAGCTGGCTCTGAAGACCTGGAATCACAAGCTCTGGGCCACAGCAAGGTAACCTCTGGAAGAAGATAGGGAATGAACTCGAACGTCGATACCGGTATCGACGGCAGTCCAATACACCTAGAGTCTTCTCTTGGGTGACGACCAACAAGCAGCACAATGGCCAACGTAAGTGGTATGGGGGTAAAAAAAAGTCAAATTTGCCGGGTGGTCCTGTCTTATTTAATTGGAGCCAGAACGCAGAGAAGCACATGATCAGTTTGGATCGTCCTAATAAAGAGGAGCTAAAAGGTTAGTGAACATTAGATTATAGTTATACGTTGTAATTGTTGATTGGAGTGGATTCACTCAATTAAGAGTGGCTCGTTAGACAGTGGTGGTTGCTTTGATTTAGGCATATATGGCATATTTGAGTGAGAAATGAGATAACTGGTAGGGAAGTGAGTTTAAAAGAAAAAGGCAAAAGGCAGTTGGTTCTGTCACATATATCGTACATATACCGGAGAGATCGTTTGCTACCAATTGTTGGGACACATGTGGTACCTTTATTGAATATCAGTTCTTGACGTTGCATCACGTGGTTTGTTCGATCGGTTCCTGAAACCGTCAATCTGTCATAATTACTTTAAATCCCTTTTTATATATGGCAAATAATTTTTGTTTATATCTATAACTCCTTTGTGTTATTATCAGAGATATCAAAAGGGAAATATCATGGAGTATGATATCAAAAACAGCCTTTATGACCAAAATGTGATTAGTTATATGCAAAGAACCTCTTTCTAAATTGAAAATTGTCTTGTTTAAAAATTAGTGGCAATGAGCCGGTATTATTATGTTGGCTTGAGAATCCAAATTAGGGGTAAATAAAACAATAATGGAAGCTTGCGTAGGTATCTCCAGAGTAGCAATTAATGCAATATTAACAGTGCAATTTATTTTACAGCTAAGAGCAATATTTGAAATAACATGGGTGTAGTTTTACACATGGAATTTGCGGCCTGATTACTGTTCTTTCCAATGAAATTCAATTGTTCGCCCATAACTGAATTACTTTGATTTTTACCAAATTCATGAGTAATGAGGGTACTTACAGAATCTTCATATTACCACTCTAACATTTTAATTGACCATTATGTTTTGGTCATCGAATATCATCCCCATGTCAACTTGTTCACCCGCCATAACTACTCAATCTTAATCATATTCCATTATCACCTCCCCCACTACTCCAATCATTGCCATATTCATTATTCCTAACCGACGATATTGAATTATTATGTAGTTGATGAAAACTTAGAACCCATGAATCTTCTTGGCGGCACTGGTGTCCCCTCTACCTCTAACGGTGGCCAAAACATATTCCTCATCTTGATCCTTAAAGAACACTTCAATGTCAAACACATGTTTTATATCACGCAAAAACATCACCATCTTTTCATCAATTTGTTCTCTCTTGAATACCAATCGACCAATATCGGCCAGCCCGAGGCACATGAACACCAACGCCAATTGAATTTGATCTCCCGAAACCACGGCCGAATGCAAAAGTGTGTAAAGTAATTCAAGGGCAGTTTGCTCCCCCAAATCTTCAGGTAACAGTGCTGCTCCTCCCACATTGTCGCTGGTGATTCTCCACCCCTTTTTCAGCTCGGCCACCAACATCACCCCCCACCCTGGCAGCTTGCCAGCATTTTCTCCTCGCCAGACATCGGCGGTGATATTGACTTCCACTCCAGTTGGTCTCAACACCTGTCTTGCTGCATCGATGATCCGATTGACCATCAGCGGCAGTACTCTTGTCAGATAGGCCACCCCCCGGATGGCCAGGAATTTGGGAGGATCTGTACAATGAAGAGTTAATGGACTCTTGAGTAAGGTATTGCATACTAAATGAACCTCCCCACCACCCAACGGGGCCAGCCCTCTCTTTAAAATGTGTAAACTGATATCTCTCACCCCAAACTTTTCCACCACCGGCAATAACCCCCATTTGATAGTATCAATCAGGGGACCATTATCACTGTTAGTGATACCGGTAAACACCATGTTGAACTTATTCTTGGAGAATGGGGCCAAATAAAGCATCGCCTCGACGAAATAGCCCACGGTGGTGGATTGGGCACAGGTATGGGAAATCAGACCGCCAATGATGATCCCAGGATGGTAGATGATGGTGGTACCAGTATAAGAAATTTCGATTCTCAGCCCGTTGGTTACCAGTTCAAGTAACCGAAGGAGAGACACTTCATGGTCCTTTAACCCCGGATTGAGGTCAAGTGACCGGATCTTGGTGATTTTGATTGGCCTCCCAGTGAGGGTGGCCATTACGAGCCGCTCCCGAAAATTGTGATGTCCAGTAAACGTTACAAGATCCATTAGGGTAAGATGATGGTTGAAGGGGAGATGAGGTGCGATGAGTGCCTCAAGTCACGTGGGGTATCACGCGCAAAGAGTCACGCGCACAGAGTCACGTGTACACTAACCATAATAACGATCAAGATGGTCTCCCCACCGAGCCACGGTGGCCAGGTATAACTCCTCCACCCCCTTGTCGCTATCAAGAACCCCAATATCAATGGGGTCATAGTTCAGCCGGAGCTTGTTACCATCGCTGATGCTATACCCGTGCAAGGCAATGAGCGTCCATACCGAAAACACCTTGACCAATACCTCGGTAACTAAGCTAGCCAGTTCAGCCACGGCAGAAACAGTAGCATCTTCGTAGTTAAGGGTAGCTACCACATACTTGAACACCCGTTGGGGCTGTTCACCAATTGAATTGGGTCGGTCACCACCAACGAGTTCACCAACTATCGACTCGACCAACACCAAGTTGTCATGATACTGGTGGTACTTATCAATTCCCTCAGTCTGCAGAATCATCAGCTTTACCAAATTAAGCAAAGGAAGCCATTGCTGGCAAATGGTAAGCACCACCATCACTTCATACAGACAACATATAAGTTCAATATCGGTATTGGTGGTAGCAGTCAGCTTCAACCGGAGCTGATACAGTAACTTGTGGATCTCATTAATTACAGCAGTATTGGCCTTCAGCTTGAGCCGGAGCAATAGCATCAACAACAGCCTGGGAATCATGGGGTTATTGCGAGGAAGGGGAAGAATGGGGTGTGGGGGGGCATCGTTCTCTAGGAGATAGAGGTGGTTATTCAAATTGATGGCCTCTTGACAAGCCCTATCCTTGTCAATGAAGAGCAATACCACCAACCGAATCTCCCACAATCGAAGTTTGACTTCATCGGAGTAAGTATCGAGCTGGAGGAGGGTACTGATTTTATCAGCGCCCAGGCGGTACTCGCCAATGGATATATCGTCGTAGACGTCGCCAATGGTAAATGGATGGAGCTCATTGGATTGTGGGGTGGTTACCAAATCGGGGGATCCAAGATTCATGGTGGTGGGGGTGGTTGAATGGTTGGTGCGTAAATCAGATCAACTGGTGGGGCAAGGGTTGGAGATGAGATTGGAGGTAAGGCTAAAGAGGTAGAGGTGGTAGAGGTGGCAATAGAGGGGGCGGTAGTGACGGAGGTAGTGGCTTTGGGGTTGGTACGTTTGTCACAACATTGGCATGTAGTTTGCAACCATTGGTTATCGTTGGCTATCGTTGGCAGAAGAACCAACCATAGGCAATTCAACTTCTGTGACATGCCGGTGGAAAATTAACGATAAAACCATTACAATTATACTATTAACAAAGTTACAATTTACCAGTATACCCCAAAACTGGCAGAGTGTGCTTTAGTCACGTGATGAGTCACGTGACGCATACACATACTCAAGTGGTTCTTTCAATACTCTAAACCCCCAATCAATCAGCCCCGCTTCTCATCTGTCATCTCTATACACCTCTACCCCCACTCCCCTCAATCGATCTCACCTCATTACCTCATCGCGCCATCGCGCAGTCCCATCTCTCCATCACTATCAACCACTCTCCATCAATCCATGTTTACTAAACCAAAGCCGACGCCCAATCTGAGGCGGTTTGCTTACCGGAGTTTTAAAGATCGGGTTGATTCTCTTTCCATCAAACCATCGCTTAACCTCACCAAGCGGGCGCTGGATGAAGCGGTCGATTCCCATTTCCGGACGATGTTTGTTGAATGGAAGGACACCAACCTTTCGGGCAACTTTGTCGAGTTTTGTGAAGCGGTTGGGCGCCAGGTGGAGTCACTTCCTTTACTTCTTCACCACAAACAGTACGTGTGGGACAAGTTGGCTCATCACATCAAAAACGGCGATAAGCACTCATTACAACCATTACTCGACTTGGTGGCACAATTTATCCATGATTTGGGGCCTGAGTTTCTTCCATTTTATCCTCAACTGCTATCTTTACTCCTTGACGTTGCCGTTCGGGCCCCCGTCATCACTGGCAGTCAAAGCAAAGGCGGTGGTACCGCCGCTAGCCGCGCCGATGCCGCCATGCTTGAGTGGGTATTCAATTGTATGGCCTACATGTTCAAGTATTTGCGAAAATGGCTCACCGATGACTTGCGGCCCACCATCTCGGGGTTGGTGCCGGTGTTGGCGGTGGCCGATACCCTGAGACAAGAAGTGTTGGCCCGGTTTGCCGCGGAAGCATTGTCCTATCTTATCCGGAAACAATCCTCTGACCAGTTGGATGTCTCCATTAATTATTGCATTGATCAAGGGTTGACGGTGGATGCATTTGTCACCTTATTCGCCGAGTCCATTAAGCTGGTCCAGCAAAGGTTCCACTTAAACAAGGGGATGTTGATCCTTGAAAAGTTGGCGGCCACCGACCAGCAGCAGGTGGTGGCCAATATCATCATTGACTTGATGAGCCATGCCTCTGCCGATACCGCGGGGGATGTCATCACCACCGTGCTTAAGCATCCTCAATTATCGAGTATTGCTACACTCGCATTTGCCGAGCTGGGAGCCAAGACCAAAAAGTGGGATGCTATCATTGAGGCATTCTTGAGTTTTGATATCGATACCAAGCTGGCGCCGACGGCGGCATTTATCGTGGCGGCTATTTTTAGAAATGCTGACCAGATTTCACTCACCAAATATCATCAAAAGATTTACTCCCATGCCCGCTCTCAAGGATATTTCCCTGAAATGGTGATTGCTGGGTTTACTATGCACCGGGTCGATGAATCGCTTCTTAAATTTGGTATTGCCAGGGAAATTACTGCTGCTGCCAACGCTGCCGCTGCCGCTGGTGCCGCTGATGAATTTGATGCCAAAAAGTGGGCTTTACTTAAATGGAAATTAAGACAAACCCCCCAAATCAAAGTTCCTGCCCGGGATGTCACTATCAAGGGTAAACCCGAATTTTGGCACCTTGTTCTCAATGAAGGCAAGGTCACATCACCAGTCAAGGTGGCTCAATCATTATTGGAAGCCAAAGAGTACAATGGGTTGGCATACGTGGTTAGCGCTGCTCCTGAAGATGCCAAAACGGCGTCGGCATTGGTTAGCATTATTGTTCTGACCCCCAAATTCACTCCCATTCTTTTGGAAGCATTGGTCAAGGCAATTAAGACTGCAACCATTGACGATGCCGTTCGGCTGGAGCTCATCCCTCGGTTGATCAAAACTCTTGGTGCCACCATCCACGAGCTTCGGGCCCAAGCCATTGAAGTGTTGATGGCTCTCGGTGTCGACCTGAAAGTTTTACCTCTCATCAGAGTGGCGGAACTGGTGCCGCTCACCTTAGACACTGCTAGAGATATCAAATTACGTTTGCGTCAAATTGCCCTGGAGTTGCTGGTTACTCAACTCAGTAGCCAGGACACCGCCATTATTCAAAACTGGCTTGTGGGGCAACTCTCTAATAAGTTCAAACCGCTGTGGGAAGCTGTTTATGAAGCCTTACCTAAATTGGGACTTAGCTGGACCATGGCCAACCACTATTTGGCCAAAAATGATGTGGATAGTAAAGATGACAACGATGATGATAATGAAGCTAACGATGACGAAGATATTGAGATGGAAGATGCCACTAAAGACCAAGAAGACCTCCTTCCTAGTGATACCCGGTTTCTTGGTGCCTACCAAGCGGTGGCGGCTTCAGTATCTCCGTTTGCTAATGTTTCTTCCGCTCTTTTGGAAGCTTCGAGAGAAGTCAAGCAAACTCCCCTGGTGGAACTGATGCGGACCCAAGTACTTAAGGCTTTGGTGGCTGTTCCCAATCAACTTGGTACTCATGGTCCTGAACTTGTAGATTTCCTACTCGGCGACTCCAAATGGTCAATCACCGACCGTAACTTGGCACTTACGGTGCTTCTGAAACAACAAGGATTACACAAATACTCTAATGGCGAAGATCTTCGCCAGTTGGCATTGTCATTATTGGGTAATATGCTGAATGCCACTCAAAAATTGGCCCTTGGCGTCCTCTCTCAATTTGGTGATCTTGGTATTTTGAGAAAGTATTCCGATACGTTATCGGGGTTGCTAGACGATACTTTATTCCGGGATCAGATTCAAAAGATCACCTTTGCTGCCGGAGATGATGTTATGGTTATGCCATTTGTTGTCCGGATTCTTTTTGGTCGGATCCAAGGGGGGCTGGCCAAGAGTACTAAAGCTCAAGCACAAAGAAACGCAGTGCTTCAATATTTGCCCAATCTTTCCGAACAATGGATGCGGGAATTCTTTAAGGTGGCTGCTGAAGCCACTAAATTTGACCAGGACCGGGTTGACATGTCATATTTACATCGGTTGGCTGGTTACGTTCAATTACTTAACCTAGTATTTGATAATGTCCGTACCCCCGCGGTTACCGAGACGCTTGAACCATTAAAACAGTTGTTATTCACCGCTCAGCTGATTGTTGATGATGCTGGTACTCATGAAGATGTCGTGGTGAAGATTTCTCGGAATTTACGTACTCTGGCATTCAAGTCGATTGCGTTGTTATTGGAAACTGCTGAAATTGACTGGCGTCCTCATGTTGAAACTCTTTCCCCCGTAGTTGCGTCGAGACTTGGTAAATTTGCTGATGAAAATTTGCAGCAAGTTTCTGGGTTATTAACAATGTTGACGGGGACTGCACTGGCAGAACTGGCGCCACTGGCTCTTTCTATTTTGTATCATAATGACTTTGCCGCTGGTCTGGCCCTTTTGAGTTTACTTGAACACCCATTGGCCAAGCCCGACGTTGTTAAGCGGTTGCTTCAATTCTGTGCTGATTTATTTGCGGTTTCTGCCGGTGAAGATGATGAATACTTTGAATTAGTGGCCAAGACTGTCACCACCTTGGCGCAACAGTTGCCTCGCATAATTGATCAATTGGACGAAACGGAATTGGCGGTTCAAGTGTTATTGACCATCATAAACCGGGGATACTTGGAAGGCCAAGGCCATGAAAACGAATTGTTGACTGCCCTTGCTAACTCTCTTAGCAAAAAGGTATCAGGAGACGTCCTCAAAGCCATGGTGCTTCTTTTGGGCGACGGTGTCACTGAAGAAACTTACACTTTTGTGTACCGCCAAGTTCTGCCCCTCTTGTTACTGCAGAAAGACTTTGATTTACGTAACGATGTTGTTATCCTTATGCTGGCGCTTCCATTCCCCATGGCATCAGTGTTGGCCGAGCTCAATGCTTTTGAAAGGGGACGGGAATATAACTTTGATCGCCGATTGGCGGCATACCGGGAAATCAATGAAACCAAATTTAATCAATTAACTGGGCTTCTGTGGTTACCCTTGGTTTATCTGGGGCTTTACTTTATCAATGATGAAGAATTGCCCATTTATTCTAATGCCGAACTTATGCTTCAACGATTCATTGAAGTGGCTGCTACGGGTGATGACGAGTCCAAAACGGTGTTTTCCGAAGTGTTATTACCTCATCTTCAAAAGGGATTGAGATCTACTAATGATATTTATATTCAATTGTTGGGTATGATTGTTAAACTGGGATTATACCCCGACTTTGCTACTTTGGCCCAATTAGATGCTGAAGAAAGAGAAAAAGAAAATGATGATGAAGAAGAAGGTGAAGAATATAATGACACTGGATTCTTTGAAAACATTTGTCACATTCAAATTCCTCACCGGGCATTAGCCATGAGAGTGTTAAAGCGGGTGGCTCCTCAATTACAAGGTGAAGTTGTGTTTAGCTACTTGATGCCTATTGTTGAAAGATACATTGTTGAAAACGACGCCAAGTACCTGACGGTGCTGTTGGATGCACTTGATGCGATGCCAGCGGTGTTAAGTCAAGCTTCATGGAGTCAATGGAAACAGACCATCAAGCGGTACAGTGTCCGTATTAAACGGGAAATGTTTCTCATTGGTGATGATGGCGAAACGGTGGTCTTGAAAAAGTTGGTCTGGCTCTTGGAAGCGGCCTCAAAGGCGTTCAAAACATTGGTTGGCAAACCCAAGGACCCAGCAGTGATTGCAAAGTATATCACCGATAGTTTTGTCCCCTTGGTACTTCCATTATTGCTGAAACGTAATGATCACACTATTCCAGTTCGGATTAACTTGGCCTTGGCGCTTTCGGTGGTTATTGATGCCCTGGACCAAGATGACGTGGTTGGCGCCAATATCCCCCAAGTGATCTTGCCCACTTGTAATATCATGAAGCTGAGACTGGCGGAATTAAGAGACGCTTGTCGTAAGGTGCTCATCAAAATGGTTGATTACATTGGACCGACTTACTTGCCCTATATTTTTGGCCAGTTAAAGGCATCGCTTGATCGGGGGTCACAAATCCACGTGTTGGCTTATACTTTCCATTACTTGCTCACTCTGGTACTGTTGGAAACCCCCGGGGAACTCGATGATAGTGTCGAGTTAATCATGAGTGTTGCCATGGAAGACATCTTTGGCGCTGCTGGTCAAGAAAAGGATGCCGAAGGTTACCATCTGAAAATGAAAGAAGTTAAGGCGAAAAAGTCCTTTGATACGGTGGAAATTGTTTGCTCCAACATTCTGTTGGAACAATTTGCCAAGGTAGTGAACCCATTGTCGATGTTGCTTCGTGAACAATTGAATTACAAAACCCTGGTCAAATTGGATGATTTGGTGAAGCGGGTACTGGCAGGGGTGTTGAAGAATGTCGATGCTGGATCTCCGAGAATGCTTCAACTTTGTTTCGACATTTTGGATTTGGCGGAAGAACCATTGAGGGAAGAAGCTAAAAAGGAGGAAGAAAAAGCGGCAGCAGCCCCTATTAACCCCCGGACTGGTAATAGAGAACACTTTTTGGTCAACTTGGACCGGAAACAAAAACTGTCCCATTGGGATCTGACTGCGTATACCCTGTTTTTCCAAAAGTTTGCTCTTGAAATTCTTCGGACGGTGGCAGGTAGATTTCCTGAATTGCAAACCAAGGCTAACATGTCTCAGTTTGTTCCCATCATGGTCAGATGTATCAATAATGAAGCCAACGAGGACGTTTCTGTGGCGGCCCTCAAGGGGTTGACGGTGATTTTCAAACACCATTTGACTGAAGATAATGGCGATTTAGCCACTCAATGTGTGGACAGATGTCTTGAAATCATTCGAGACCTGCCTCTGACCGAAGCCAAGTTGTGTCTGACTTCACTTAAATTACTCACCACTGTGCTCAAGCATTGTCCTGAATTGGAAGTATCGGGCCCATCTATTGGTCAAGTGATTCTTAAGTGTCAGCCCGACTTGGAGGACCCTAATCCTCAAGCAACCGTGGGGTTTGCTTTCCTTAAATCAGTGCTTTTCCGTCATATGGAGCTTCCTGAAGTTTATGAAATTTTAGATGACTGTATTTCCAAGATTATGGTAGTTAATCACCACAAGGAAATCAGAGACCAAGCTCGTCTGATTTACTTTCAATTCTTGATGGAATATGATCAATCTCGTGGACGGTTGGACAAGCAATTTAAATTTTTGGTGGCCAATTTGGAATATCCCACCGAAGATGGTCGTCAATCAGTGATGGAATTGTTACATCACATTATCAATTCCAAACTGACCCTGGATGACTTGGTGGAAAAGCTTTCCCTGGCATTGTTTGTCTCCCTTTGCCAAGTGGCTGTGATTGATGTCCTGGCCAAGGGTAGACAAATGGCGCTGGTTGTTCTTGAACGATTGCTAAAGCGCAATATTTCTACCGAAAAATTGGAAAAGTACGTTGGCATGTGGTTAAATCTGGACCAAGACATGTTGAAACGATGTGGGTTAACTACATACAAGATTTGGCATCGAGCTCGGGGTTCACTGGGATTGGATACCAAGGCAGTAGCGGTAGTGGAGGATATCCTTACCCACCAAGAAGAAAACCTGTGGGAGTTGGTTTACTTGGCCTTGACGGTAGTTCAGCACTGGTGTTCCCTGGAAAAGGAGAAGGTGTTTACCATGTTATCTGAGGACTTTTGGACGAAGAGCAACGTCAATTGCTTATTGTTCCCTCATCCTTGGGTTAGACTTGTGGCAGCAAAGATTATTGGGGTTTGGGTTGGACACTGTATTGAAGACATTGACCCCGCAGTTGTGCAAACAATTGCCTACCGTCTGTTGAGGCAATTGGCTACCGAAACTTTGGCGGAGGAGCTTTCTACCCAAGCTGTCAAGAACTTGGTCAAGGTGGCCTTACACTGGCAACAAACGCTGGCTCCCTTCATTAAGGATCCCGCGCTGGAGCTGGATTATCCCCTGGCGATGGCGATGATGATCCACCGTACGTGTGGTCTTCTTCGTCAAGATCCGTTCAATGCCGAATTATTGGCGTCGAAACAAGCAGCGATGAAGTTGACGGCGATGCTCATTCAAATTTTACCCGTAGAAGATTTGGAGAAAGCTGTCGAGTCGATTATTTTGGCTCTCAACTCCTACGTGGAAATGGAAGAGGGCAAATTGTATGATTTAGCTCTTGAAGTGCAACAACTTCTTGAAGGCAAGTTTGGGGTTACCGAATTCCTGACCATTCATGCCAATGCCCATAAGCAAATTGCCAAGAGACGGATTGATCGTAAACTGAAGCGGGCACAAGTGGCAATTGTTGCTCCTGAAGCAGCGGCCAAGAGAAAATTAAAGAAGCATGAAAAGGCCAGAGAGAAGCGGAAGCATGAGAAGGATGCCAACGGTTTCTACCATACTAAGAAGAAGAGAAGAATTTAGGTACCATGGGGTATAGATTGAGAAGGGGGTAATGTACATAGAAATGAGAAAGAAACGGTAACAAATAGAAGAACCAGGAAGAGAAATTTGATGCGATGTTTGATCTGGTTAACATCAATGTGGTGCTTAACATCATTAACTTAGTGGGCGTCAAATTTTGGAATCATAAAACGTAGGACTTGATACAGTGGAACGAGAACTGATCAAATGATAACGTCAACAGTGGTGATATGGTTAATAGTTGCCCCAGTTTAAATAAAGTACAAGTGTTCTCCATATTGCTGATTGTAGTGAAATGGAAAAGCTCATCTAAACATTGGTAAAGTGAAGAATATAGGAATTTACATAAACCGAAAGGTTAATAACTCATTCATTGAAGACCAATAAAGTAGATCTACATAGAAGTCATGACCTAAAATCAACCCAGTAGAACTTAGTCAGTTCCACAAAATCTCATGATAATGTAACCCCTAGTGATTGTTATACCCCTCATCTTATCATATGTCAATTGAAAGTACGAATATGACGTGGATATAGCTCTAGCCGCTAGAGTAGTCAACGTTTAACTCCACACCCCTGAGACGGCGAGTTGATTGACAACCGCCGTCATTGGTTGTATCGAAGTGAATTGAGGCAGTTGATGGCATGTGCTAACGGCTGGTACAGGCCATCAAACGGCTGGTACGAGCCATCAAACGGCTCATCCGTCAAAATTGACAGTTAACCCCGATGGGTTTATCGGGTGTAGCGAAAGTGCTAGTGAACTAGACGTGAAGTAGACATGCTAAACGCAGGGGTCATGCACCCTGTAAGAGAATGAATCAAACCGTTGATATTGACCCAGGATGCTGAGGCGCTCATAACCTGCTTTGTCGGTGAGTGATTTTGGTGGGCCAAGCTGGGGGAAAGAAGGCAAATGGCCAAGGATGTAGGGTACGAACCAGGTTGGGGAGGACGTTCAATGAAATCAATTTTCTCTCAATTAAAAATACCAATGGATTATTTTCGTATACACCTTTGCCCCACTAATGCCGTCGTCAATATTTGTACCCCTACCGCTCGTCGTCAAGGTACCACCAAACGAGTATAAATATGGAATCTCCCCCCTCCCTCCGCAATAAATTCCATCCATATATTATGATCAAATGTCGTTGTGGTTGCGCCCCCGTCAGACACACAAGAACCAAGATAATGTGTTCCTGTGGTAGAGTTCGGAGTCGGTGTCTGGTGTGTAAAAGGTTTTGTTGCCTACTGTGCTACACTTAGTGGGTTAATGGGAATGTGTGGGTGGTTTATGAGGTTGGTGTGGCATTGATGAGTGGGATTAGTGAGGTGATGGCTAAATTGGTTGGCTGGCTGTTTGGTCAGGTTAGTTGGTTGGTTGGTTGGTTGGTTAGGTTGGTTGACCTGGTTATTGTTTATGAAATTTATGGCTAAATCAGTGACGTGTAGATATTGATTGACGATTGTTGATTGCTTGATTAATTGCTCCATTTTAAGTGGTTCATTGGTTCCCCTATTCCTTCAACTTGGCATACCCCTTCAACATTGCCTTTTGTGTCCCCACTCTCTCCAGTTCCATCGCGCTCAACAAGTCCTTCATCATCACCAGGTTACCCAGACGAATCTCCCGATACCTCAAGCCATTGTCGCCCCTAGCGGTGATGAGACTGCTTTGTTTGTTTTTGTCGGCCGAAGCCAGCCCCAGCAGCGATGCCTTTTTGTCGCCTCCCGACCCCGCCAGTTCCATCCACGCGTACTTTTTCTTACCCGTGGTCATCATGGCCACTGTTTCGTTAGTCAGTCGGTGAAGAGCCTCTTCGGCAGCGGCACCCTTGCTATCGGTGCCGTTGGCAGCTGAGTTTGCGTCCTTTTCCAACCCAAGGGCTATCCGTTTAGCCACTCGTTTTTCTTCCAATTCCTTTTGTTTAGCGGCGATGTTGCGGAGTTCGCGAGACAATTCCAGCCGTTGTTGCTGGCCCTGGCGCTTGGCTTGTTGTTTTTGCGAGGCCGATTGAGGGTTGGTTCCTTGTTGTTGGAACAGGGCAATGCCGCGGCGGCGATGATGGCTCAAAATGAGCATTCTCAGCATGATCTGGCTCATCCAGTTTTCACAGGCCGCCAGCATCATTTCCAACATTTCGTGGTCGGAGTGGAAGTTTTGGTGAATGCCATTTTCCTTGGCTACTCTCGTCATGAATTGGGCCAATTGATACAGGTTGAGGAAGGGGGCCAACCGTTGCTTGAGCATTGGTTGTTGGCGGTAAGCCTGAGATTGTGCAGCAAATGCTCTCAGGTGGAGATTCAGACTGATTTCTTCTTCTTCAGCAATGTTGACCCCCGCGGCGGCGAGGGCATCGTTCAATTTGTTGGGGTCAGCTGCCAGATTGGCCTGGGTGGTGGCGGCGGCCAGGGATTGAGGGGCGGGTCGAGATGCTTCAAACAGGTTAGAATTGGTGTATGACTGCGACGAGTAAGATGATGGGGGGTAGTTGGTTCGTTGAGGTTGCAGGGATTGGGGTAGGGTGGTGGCGGGGGTGCGCTGGGAGTAATTGTATGAGGGCGCCGGCGCCATCAGTGAGTCCACAGAGTTGGCGAATTCCCCGTATGATTCTGGGGATTCGAAGAGGTTTGCTTCTCCTTCGAGTTTGACCCTTTTGGTTGGTGGTTGGTCCATGAGATGTGAAGGTTGCACGAAGTTGCACGAAGAAGTCGCACGAAAAAGAGGTGAACGAAAAAGAAGATTGATGATAAAGAAGTTAAAAACAAAAGGAAAGGTGAGAGTAAGAATAGGAAAGAGAAAGAGAGTGGAGGGGGTGGAAGTTAGTTGTACAGTGATTGAGCCATGGTACAGGGATTATATTCTCATTGATACCGAGGATATATCATTGGCACCATTAGTTTATGATGCTATTGAGGATTAGGTGGGATTGGAATTGAGTAGTATTGGGCAGTGGTACTGGTGGTGAGTGGTACTGGTAGTGAATGACAATTATTGGAGCACGAATCCAAATAAGTCACTCACCATCACATGATTAAAAATGCTTATTAATTAAAAGTTGGTGGGTTAGTCATTCGTGAAACGCAAAAAAATATCACTAGTCAACAACTCAAACGCTCATATCGATGATTGGTGATGACCCGGTGGTGATGCGATTATTAAGTTTGGGGTAATACCCGGAACCCTTGACATTATAAACAACTAATTAATGCCTTGGTGGTGGTGATGGGATGGATTGGATGTTATTAATAGCGTTTAGTAAATCAATCCAACACCGTATTAGGTGTGACGGTGACGGACTAGCTCCGATGAGGTCAATTTAGCCGCCACATGCCAAGCTTATTTATCTAAATTGCTTTGATGCTAAATGTTAACTATCCCCGCATGGTGGTTGTAATCAACGGTGGTGATGATGCTATTGATGGTGATGAATGAATGAATGAGGATGTTGAGAGCCCTGGATCAAGCCCCCTAGAATGAATCTAGCATGGCCAACCTTTACTACCACCAGTACTATCATTCCAACTACCCCCAATCAACTCCGGTTGCGTCCGGTGGTCCCTATTGAGCTTATTGAGCACGGGTGACCAAAATGGTTGTTTTTACGGTGGTTTACGGGAGGTAGCCCCATGCGATCATTCTATTGATCCTGGCATGCTTATCTCTTCCACAAAAATAGGGGTAATCAACTTGAGCACTGGGACATTGTTCAATTAATGAAACACCCCAAATCTGTACAAGCAATTGAGGGGCGGATGCATAATCGTCGGATTCTGGGGTATAAAAGAGGGCGATATTCCAATGTGATTTGTCAGATTTCGCCAGGGCAATGGCCCGTGACTGGGTTGTCCAGATATGGTGATTTCTGTTATTAGAAAATCCAAAAAAAAATACAAGATCTCCACAAGTTGAAAAGAACAAATCCAAAAAAAAAGACCTTTATATCCACACTTTGACGCTCATCGGTTGTTGAAGTTAACACTGGTTGACGTTTACAAGTGGTTTCCGAAATGGTAGCTTGCTACCTGGATGTGATTAACGAAAACAAGAAAAAGCCCCAAAAAAAAGAAACAAATTGACATGATGTTTTATGAGATTTGAAATTGAGAGTTTATTTCTTCATTTTCTGTTATTTTTATTTTACCTATTATGTTTATGACTTATGAATATGATGTACAAATACTAGCAAGTAGTGATAGATGAGGACTGGTTAAGGGTAGCCATCCCAAGCCGCACCAAGCCGCACCAAGCCGCACCGAACACATCATCGGGGTTTGATCTACTGCCCACCTTTACTACCACACCACATATCACTCACACCACACACACCACAAATACCATGGCTAGTGGAGCTCCCGGTAAGTTTTATCATTACTACCCTCATCCATCTCCAACTAACAATAGGTGGTAACTTTAGAGGGTGGACTCCCACCCCTCCAGAAAGAGGTTCATTCCCTTTGGATCATATGGGAGAATGTACTGAAGCAATGACCAAATACCTCGAGTGTATGAAATTTACTGAAAACCGTAACGCTCCTAATTGTCGCATCTTAGCCAAAGGATACTTGAAATGTCGCATGGACCATCAGTTGATGAATGAAAGTGAATGGGACCTGTTGGGACTCGTTAATCTCCCTGGGGAAAAGACAGAAGAAATGAAGTTTCCTCCACAAAATGCCGCCGAAAAACTGTAAATAGGGCGCCTCATCGATTACTATTTTCTCTTTTGTTTAATGCTAACATCTATTATGATAAATTTAAGGAAACGACTCCCCCGACGAAAATAATTGTACCACACTCTGATAAAATGGATCTCTATGAATAACTTTTTCAAACTCTACTTCTCCCACTCGTTGTGGGAAACTTCTCATTAACCAAAACACCAATCGATCCCGTTCGAGGGTGAATTTCCCGGCAAACTCTTTATACTTGGTGGCACGTTCCTTATACTTGCTAATGAATTGAAGCACCAGTTGTCCTGGCCGAGGCTTGGTATGTAACCATACTTGCATGTGGTGCAAGTCTTCTTCATAAAAGTTACGATATTGGAATAAATATTCGATAAATTCCAGCCACAGAGGCGACAGTTCAACCCCCAGTCGGATTAAATCCAGTAAATAAGTAGTCCCATAAAACCCCCAATAATGAAACGGAACTTTAGCTTCAACAAACTGGGATTGGATTTGGGTGATTTTAAAATTGATGCGAGGATCAGTAAATGTCTCAATCACAAGTGATTGGTCAATGATGGGGATTTCAAAAAATTCCAGCAGCACAAATCCTGGGGGGGCCTCAATGTAGATATCAGGATAATAAGTGGCCACCAGCAGTAAAATCTTCAGTCCCTCCAGGGCGCGGTCGATAAATGAGTCTAATTGACTGCCATCCAAATGAGTGCCCCGGAGCTTATCGGAAATATCTTGTTTTAATAAACGAATCACATCGCAATTATCATTCGCCATCAGCGGGATTATCAGTGTCCGTAAAAGCTGGGGAGTCAGCTGGATCAGAGGGGCCAGCCCCACTGTGGTCAGCCCCCCTACCAGAGTGGAGGCCACTGCTTTCTTTAAGATGGTAATTTCGTCATTTTGTGCCAGTACTAGTCGTTCCAACTGGTCGAGACGAGCGGCCAACTCGGAAGCCACCTGGTTAGGGATGGTACCCCCGGGCATGGTATGATGGGAAGCGGCTTCTCCCGGGCTGCGATCGCTACTAAAGGAAATGGTGGGAATGACGAAGGTGGTGGTTAAATTTCATCGATCGGTCGTTAACGCGACCCCTGAAGTTATATACAGGTACATATCATCATTCCCCAGTATCACTAGGCAACCCTCTCCTGATCCTTACCCCGCGATGACACTGGGCATTTTAATATGACACAGTGGTGGTTTGGTAATTTAAGGTTGGCGCTAACCTTATATGGCATCAACCAATTGTTCTCATTCTATTTTCTTCGAGTTGGCCTCCTCGCTCGTCTAAATGCACCGATCTGCACCCTCTGCACTACCTCCCAATCACCTGCTGTCGCTTAAAATGATATACGAAAAAATGACACACGAAAACTGGGGTATGATTAGGGGCCGGCTTCGGCAGCAACCTCAACGATACGAGGTTTACTCTCACCCGTCATTTTCTTTAATTCATCATCAAGTTGAGGCTGCCATTGTTGTACGGCTGCCGGTTGAGGAACGGCAACAAGATTATCTAAAACCGCCAATTTGTCGTGCCACAATTGATTATTGACAAATTCTTCCAGGTTGAATAACCTCAGTACGGCATTATACCCCAAAAACTTTTCCTTGGCCGGAGGAAACGCCAGCATCGCCTTGGCTGCCTCCAAGTATCGGTCATAGGTGAGCAGGGCCATCACCTCGGGGGTGAATTTCCCCCCTGGCATGGTGGTACTGGCAACAAAATGTAAAAACACTGGCCAATGAGCCGTCATCGAAAATTGGTTTAAGATGTCAGGGTGAGTCTTGAGGGCCAAATCGGGGTTAAATTGACGGGCAACATTGGGATTGGCAAAATCAACCTTATCCAGAGTATCAATATGGTACAGTAGATCGCACCAAAGCGCCACCAACGCGTTGGCGACGAGATCATCATTGGTGGTGAACCCCAGGGCATAATGGCGTTTTTGTTCAGGGGAAAGATGGCAATGACGGTAGAATTCGACAATCAACATCAGCACAAGGGCATCATTGGCGTCGAGGTGCCATTCAAAGAGTTCCATTGGTACCTCTCCCAGGGCAATTTCGGCGGCGGGAATGGCGGCAATATCGTCGAGTAGCTGGCCTACGTCATCGCCAGGGGTAAGCTGGCGCTTGCGGGTCACAAGGTCGGCAATTGGAGCAGAGGCAGTCATAAGGAAGGGTGGTAGGGAGAGTAGTAGATGAGAGCTAACAGGTGTGGTGCGAGGGTGGCGAGGACGGGGTTAGTAACCAGATGGTTCGATGTGATGCGTGATGTGGATCACGTGGGGATAACTTGGGATGGAGACAATGAAGCTATAATTTAGTAGAAAAATATACCAACCAATATTGGGTAGCGATCACTTTGGGTGGTGATCACTTTGGGTGGTGAGCACTTTGGGTGGTGAGCACTCTATCGTTTCATTTGATATAAAAAAATCGAGCCAAAAACTATTCAGCCTTTGTGAAATATTTAGCCTCACTGATAGACATTGGTGTTATTGGTAGATGGGAACAGTTTATGTTTCTAATATTAAACTGAGTATCTGGAATTTATATGTTGATCCAAGAGACGTATCATTTATTTAATGACCAGTTTCATTCATGACTATGCTGAAATTATTCATCTCGGTAGATTTAATGTTGAAGATTCCAATTCAGGTGAGATTGAGCTATTCAAAGTTTGTTAATCTGGATGGTTGTCTAATCTGGACGGTAGTCTAATCTAGCCCAATAAACGGTTTATGTCCCCTATTTTAGTTGATAGATTGAGATTTAAATAAAGTATTTGAAACAGTTCTCTCGCCTGGATAAATTCATGAGTTCCAGCAATCGTGTAAAAGTAATGACTTTGGAATTATTTATTTAATCGGCCAAGCGGGAATAGTTTTGATGAAAGTGTCAATATTCTATTTCAATCGATAAAGCCATCTATACTAGTTTATTTATTTAGTTCTCATTTTAAATTACTCTTGACATGAGGAAACTTTTAGTATGTCTTCCATCTTCTAATGGTGTACTTTTCTAACGACCTAGTGTACTGGCTTTGACTGACTTCACCTATTCAAAAACCAGCAATTTACCTTGATTGGAGTACAAATCTCCACTTTTCAAAACGTTGGTTTGACTGTAGTTTACCCATCGTACACTTACGGCTTTAAAATAAACACATCCATCCCCCAACAAATACCACTTGTGCTAATACTCTCACCCTTACCTAAACCGCTTCCTAATCTTTTTCTTGATTTCTAATTGCTTCGTAAACCTCTCTCAATCTCGCATATTAGTACTTTTCATAAATTGACAGGTGCATCTCGCTAGATTATGAACTTAGGGATTCTAGTCAACTCTTTATCAGAATTGATAAATATTTAATCCCGCCTCATAACTTATTAAAACAACCCCTAAATCTCATAAGTTTCAAAAATACTTCATCGCTAATGCTTATCTCTACCCATCGACTTAGTCCTCTAAAAGTATCAGTCAAAACGACTACAATGACCAAGAGACTTGGTATCGCTCGCCTCTTTCACATTCAACCCTATCACTACTCACCCCAGGTGATCCACCTGACTTACATCACATGACCCAAATCCGGTCGTTGCCATCCCATCCCTACTTTGATCGACAATCGCCTCATTGGTATCACCTGACGCAGATGGTTCTCTAAACCTTTTTCGTTTAAAGTTGCATGGTCCAATTTGTCACGATAAACAGGGCCAATCAAACCTTAAAACTCGTCACTAGGCCTGCCACTAGGCCTGCCACTAGGCCTGCCGCTAGTCCCACCACCACCACCTACGCTTTCTTCCCTTGATTAATTATCATCACATGATAAATGTCGTAGACATCCTCAGTTGCCCTGATCCTGATGCAAACATCTGATACAATAAGACCGCCATTTACCCCAACCGGTAAAATTGCCCAGATCAGCGATTGAGGTCGACTTCGCTTCGTCCCCCCTCTACTCCCTCGTCGCTTCGTCCCCACCACCATGGGTCATCGCCGCATTAGTCCGTCAAGATCGCCTTTACAAGCGATGTAGCCTTCCTCCCAATGAATTTCATCGTGACGATAGCGACGCAACCTGAGGCAACCGCCATCGCCTCACTCATCAAGGAGAGGTACCCCCCTCCCTCCCCTTGACGACCGACACCGCCTTTCGGTAGCGACACCAACCTTATATGGTTTTAATGGTAGGAAACGCGTCTACTCGAATCACCGACACGTCTGGGGCCGTGCCGAAAATTCTGATCCCATACCGAACCCCCTCCAGTTTACGCAGTGGTTGTTCAGCCGGTGCATGAGGCGTTCACCTCAAATTTTATATGGGATAAAATCGAGAGATTGGGAAGGTGGTTGACCTTCAACGCCATTGATAGGTCGGGATGATGATGGTGACGGCGATAGGGTGGGAGATAATCGTGAAGCATGGTTTAAATGGTTCCCCTTACATTTTGAAAAAGGTAATCGGGTCGCCTAATTTGGTTAGAATTTAAAAAGCAAGGTGAATAAAAATTATTATTTTTGGCGAGTTCCGGTGTTAGCTAACGATTTCCGGGGGGGCCCTGACCACGGTTGTGCCCTCACTTTGGGGGCAGTGGTTGGACGATTTCCGGTGGTTTTTTCAGTAATTTCCGAGGCGCCAAATATTTTTTTTTATAATTCGCAATTTTCCAACCTGCATATGCCCCATCCTCCAAACACGTATCTCACCAGACTCGTGTAACAACTATCAATCAATTACCACGGCCAGTTGTAAATGGCCACTGACCTCAACAAGATCGATAGTGAGGGAACTTTGAGCGACGCCATGGCGCCGGCGCTCGACGCTGAACCATCCTCGGTGGGGCTGGGCCCTGCCAAGCTCCACCTCCATCATAAACAAGATCAACCGTTGCCGCCAACCCCCGTGGAGAAACAACAGCAAAAGAAGCATCGCCAGAAGCTGCGGGTGCAGACCGCTACTACCGCGGTCAACCCCAACAAACTCGGTGGTGAAGGATCGACTGGATCCGCTGGTGGAGCCACCCAACCAGGGGGGGCCACCGCCGCCGTCGCTACCGCTGCCGCCGCCAAAAAGAAGAAGGATGATGATCCAAGTGACAAGGAGTACCGCGAAATTGCTAAAAAGCTCTTTAACGAAGAATTTGTCCTGATCCAACCAGAAGAATACACCCAGTTCTTGGCGGCCAACGATGAGGAACTGCTGAAGATCCGCAACCATTACATGGACTTATTCAAGTGGAATGCCAACTTGTTGACCCTGACTCGGATGTTATGTGCCAAGTTATACTTAAAGGGGGAATCACAAGAGATTGACCGGATCTTGTCGCTGTTTACCAAATCTTACATCAAACAGCACCAAACCAATGTTTTTTGCACCCGCAACTTTGAAAAGATCTACATCATCATCTACTCGTTGATCCTTCTCAATACCGCTTTGCACAACTCCGAGTTGAACAAGAAGCTGAAGATTAGTCAGGCCGATTACATCAAAAACACCTTTACCACGTTTATCCAACAAAACCCCAAGCTGCTGAAGAATTTGAGCATCAAGCAGCGCATCATCATCGAGCGTGAACTCCTGAATTATTACGAACTGTTATTAAAGGATGAATTGCACTTGAAGCAACAAGGGGAATCGGTGGCGCCTACTCGGAAGCTGAGAGATGTGAGTGGGACGTCTGTTTCGACTTCGGCGACGTCCAAAACAGCGTCGTCGTCAGCATTGGCGTCGTCGGCTACGGGGGCGCTGAGCCATAGCGGGCTGACCACACCGACGGCGGCGTCGGTTGCTGGGGCAGCTGGGGTTGCCTCGGCGACCCAAGGAGGCACCACTACCGCCCCTCCCGCCGTCGACCAACCAGAAATATCGCGCCAACCATCGGGCCTGCTGATCTGGTCCACTGATACCGCTGATAACCGTCGGGCGCTGTTGGTTATGAAACGGATGCTGTCTGCTACCTCTTCTGTGTCGCAATACACCGCGGGAGGACTGTTACAACCAGGCAATCGCTCGCTGCGGGTTGGGTTTGGTCGTGCCTTGGCCCTGGGAGCGGTGGCACTGCGGACCAACTCCAACACCACCACCAACCTGGGACGGGTGCTGCTGATGCTGAACTTGAGAACTCGTCGTACCGAAACCCAGCCTCCTCACCACCACCCTCTCAATAAGAGACTGCTGCGGTCGCTGGTAGTATCCAAGGATTCCACCCTGTCCTATGCCGATGATCTGATTCTGGTGCTTTCATTTGATACTGTCAATATCAATCGTCTCCATTTGGATTCCAACCAGGCCGAAGGCGGTGGCTACCAAAACTTGGAAGACTTTGATGTCAACGACTTCCAGGATCAGTACGATTTAACCTTGGAACTTCAAGGGTCGCCATACCTTAAGGAAGGGTTGTTGAAACTCAAGATTTTAAACAATGACACTGGCGATTCCGAACAATTGTCGACGCCTATGGCTGGCCCAAGCTCCAATGGAAGTGCCCCTCAATCCAGAGGTCTCTTTTCGTTCTTTTCGCGGGGAGCCCAACCTCAAGCCAATCGTCCCGCGCAACAAGCACCATTGGTCATCAATAAATTCACGGAAAATTTTGTGGTTGTTACCAAGGGGGAACTCTCGTTATACCTGTTTGACCCCAAGGTGATTAAAAAGCACAAAAAGGTACAAAAACGCCCTGAAGATGATGATGAAGTGGTGGGTGATGGGAACTGGTTAAAGAATGCCGCCAATGTTGGTAACTATAACTTGTGTCTGACGGTGGCCCAAATGGAAAAGCCTGTCCAGGTGACGGGTCAAACCAAGAAATTAATTCTTTGGTCGCTTAATTTCCCAAAGGTACTGAAAAAGCCGGCGAAAAAGTTTATTTTTGAGGCAGGCACCAAGGAAATTGCCCTTGAATTTGTCAATACGTGTAACTTTTGGGCCGCCAAGATCACCGCTATCCCCACTTTGGAAGAGCTGGTGTCGCTGATTGAATATGGGTGGACCAATTTGGACGGGTTAATTGCTAACCGCGACCAATTCAAAAAGCTTAAATATATTTCTAAATGGGAACTGATGCCCAAGGGGGTATATTTACTGAATTATGTGGCGGCAGCCGATGGGCTGAATGCATTGGCGGTGACGGCAAACCACGCTGGCATGATGAGACAATTTGTTCGCACCTACAAGTATTATAACCATTTGCGCAAGTTGTATACCGAATTTATTGGCTTGCAAAATAAGTTTTTGAATAACTTTCCTCAAAAGTTATATGGAGGTACCAATTACCTGAGAATTGTTGCCAATTATGATCAAAAGATTGCTGAATACAAGTCGGAATTGAGCAAATACAAGTCGTATTTGATCATTCTTGGTTTTGGTCTTCAATTACGGTTTGATATGGAGGATGCTGATCGTGAAGAACGTAAACAAGCACAAAAGGAAGGGCTTGACGTCGAATTGATTGAACCCAATTTGGATGACGACCCTGATGATGATGATGACTTGACCAAATTGGTCAAGGCCGAAATCAAAAAATTGTTTATGAGTATGAAGGATGTTCTGAAGCACATTCCCACGTTTCAAACCCTGAAACTGATTCAAGACTTGGCGGGGATTGCTGCTGAACCACAAAAGGTTGGCGAAGATGGTTATAACCTGATTCCCCCCATAAAGACCCCAGCGCTGTACGCATTATCTCAATATCGGGATAATGAACTGCCAATCAATCAATTGATGCACCAAACTCTGGATGGTCCTTACCCTACCGGTACCATCAAGGAAGAAGATGAACCGGAAGAAATCAGTGAAGATGCCACCCCGACCAATCTGATTGAAATGCTGAAAAAGCAAGGGGGCAATGAAGAGGTTAATGTTCATGTAGTTGCTTTATAATGTAATAACACAGAGTGAAATCATCAACAGAATGATATAAGACAATCATATGATTAGATTTTGTTTACTTTTTTGTCAGTATCCAGCACTGACTCACTTAGTTCGACTTTAATTCCGGCAGAGGCTTTATATTTTTCCGAGAATGCAAATCGGATAATCTTTGTTCAGTGATGGCCCATAATTTAACCACCCTTTCTAATTTCAGTTCCAATACTGAAGCACTCACTTCAATTTCTCCTTCAGCTTCGTCAAGTTCGGCAATATCGGGGGGATCATCAACTACAATCTCGCAACCATCACCATTATATACCGTCACATCATCATCGTCATCAAAGTATTCAATGACATCACTATTTTCCACCTCGTCAACGTCAACTTCCCGGAAGGATGCTCCTTTGAAATCACAGGTTTCGTGCAACAGCAAGATTGCCCGATTGACCAACCGATAGCATTGAGTTCGTAAGGATAGATCAAAGAGGCCTCGTAACTCCACGGGTAGAAACATTGTGCCATCTGCCAGGGGGTCATATTTGAAACAAAGTAACAGCATCGTCATCTCAAGTTCGTGGAGCATCTTGTACAGCAGCAGAATCTTAGGAATCAAATTTTCCCGGGTAAACAGCAATATCAGTGATAAAAACTCCTGATCATCATCGATATCTCCCTCTTGTTGGTGGTTTCGGATCATTTCAATTAAATTGAGCCGTAGCAATTTAAAATGTAGTAAGTTATTGGCATCAAGGATGGAAGGAAAATATTGACTAATCATATCAATGGCATTGGTTATCCTACCTTGAAGAATCAACTGTTTGATTTGTTTCCGTTGGGTGATGGTGGAATACCCGGCTGTACCATTTGCGGTGGTGGCTGAATGCGGAGACGACGGCGTCACCAACCGGTTGGTTGATATCTCCACACCAATTTCTTGAGCAAAGGTAATGGCCGCTTCTTGGAACCCTTCCTGGATAAAGTAATTAAGAATGAGCTTGTCTATCTTGTGTTTGGGTACCATGAATGTCGATAAGAGGTGATAGTGCGCACAGAGGGGTTGCATAGATGTGGATCAATTTATAAACCGTTCTGAAAGTTTCAACTTGGATAAACGAAATGATAAAGAAAGAATAAGGTAGATTTAAAGGCTTATTGTGATATGGATAAATTGTGCTTGGTTTTGTAGCGAACGCTGTTCCATCACAATCAATTATAGGTTTCAGATGTGGCCCGTCCATACCTTCGGCAAGCTAGACACATTTCACATCGGTCGCTGTGTATAACATTGTTGTTGATTTAATGGTCAAAGGCTCTGTTGCTGACTAACCAAACTATCAACCCTGACATCGTTGTTGGTCAAGGGAGTAAAACCAAATCTTCGTCCAAGAAGGTTGGTTCAAACGGCAATCTCTAATTACAATAGGAATTAAACTGAAATCCACTCGTCATCCTTGGTGAATGGCTAAATGAAGTTCGATATATTTGCCAAACATTGCAAATTTGGAAACATTGACGATAATATCGTACTCAAGTGAAGTCATCATGGAAGATAGCAATGAAAATTTCAACTAGGTCAATATTGTTTGAGCCTGAGAAGATGCTGTCCCTGTATAACAATCGGTGAAAATATACAATATATCACATTTATACCCACAGGCCTTGGAGAATCCGCCAATTTTAGATTAATTCCACGCAGAATATAATGAGATATCGCTTAGGTCAATTTTTCTTGCCCCATCAATGTAATCAATACATATAGTGTTATCCAACCCGCGATCTCTCATCTGTTTTAGGCACCCAGCTAGATTATTGGTTTTAAGCACTAAAAAAAACTCTAACCGTTTAATCGAAGGTTAAGGATTAACCAGTTGCAATGAAGAGAATCATGTATGTACAATTTCTGATTGCCCTGAAAAAGGGTCTGAATCTTGTCTTTTTAGTTATGGCCGAATTAGTTTTATATGGTAACTACCTAGAATACCGGGCCAACATCCCAGAAACCTCAAACAAGCTGGCTGCTCTGAGCGCATCCACCTAGAGTATGCTGAAAACTCCTAACAAGTCATCCTCAAGTGAGCCAACTTTAGCAGTTTCGGCTAATTTGTCTACTTCCCCTAACAGCGATATAATAACGTCGGTTTAAAATTCTTTCCTGGAATTCTTTCAACACGGTTTATATTTAAAAATGTAATTGAATAATGAACTAAAACAATTGAAAATTATTTCACCAATTGAGTGAAAATTCTGGGAAAAGATTATGAATCCAAGAGAAAATGTCGTTGCCATTAGTTGGTGAAACATTCAGACTAGTTGTGGAACTGATTGGGGTGGAAGTAGCAATCTTACTCGAAGTAGCACTGGAGATAGTTTTACTCAAAGTAGCCCTGGAGATAGTCTTACTCGAAGTAGCACTGGAGATTGTCTTACTCAAGGAAGCCCTGGAGGTAGTCTTACTCGAAGTAGTAGTGGACTTGAGTGTCGTGCCCACAGAGGATTCCTTGGCTAAAACGTCGACAAACCCATATGCAATTGCTCTCATGGTATCATTAAATTTCCAATAAGTACTGTCATCAGCATTATGCGCCCTGGCACATGGAGTCTCCTGGTAACCAATTTCAGATGGACCGGTGAAAGGTGTTCTGATGCCGTTCATATAAGGATTGTCGAAAAATGCCAAAGCATATGGAGGACAAGGAACAGTTCGAATGTTTTCAACATTATATGGGAAATATTCTAAAAATTGGTCGACCCAATCGGTGATGTAACCATGCTCAGCATTAACCCAAATTGATGCAAGTTCCCATGACTCGTTGACAGATTCATCAGTGACTGTACATGTGAATTTTCTGTCACCATTAGCAGTAGTTTCAGTTTTTTTCACCACAAATTTGTACCAGGTGTCATACTTGACCACACGATCTAATAAATGGCATGAGGTACCAGATTCAAAATCAGCACCCGGAGCACAAATAGGAGAATCACTCCAGGTACCGTTACCAAAAGCAGAGAACAAGAAAACACCTTTTTTATCTCCATTCGGTTGAATACCAAAGTACATCAGTTTAGTATGGAGGGAAAAATGAAATTCAGTCGCAAGATAGTAACCAGTCTTTTGACTGGAATTAGATGTTACCATCATTCTTGAGGAAATCTCAGTTATATCATCAGGTGACAAGCCGGGAGGCAGTTCGTACATAAAGGCGGGTGCCAGAGCAATAACCAGGAAGGCAAATATCAACAAAGTGATCAATTGCATTGTTAATGATGAGTTTTTGAGGTGATTTGGAGTAGAATATATACCTTTTTTTATAGCAGTGGAGGTTATTAACCACGACTTTGTTCTGCATTCAAAAATTATTTCATTTGGATAAGCACAGACATGAAAACTTCCCACCTAATACGGAAGTCAAGATGTCTTATTGTTCAATTTCGGCTCCAATCTACGGTAATAACTACAAAATATCAAAATTGTGCAGCACAGGTGTAAATTTGTACCTCTGCAACGCAAAATCACAGAGCGACACATGATTAAGTTCACTGCTTGCAGAAAATAAACACAAGTGGGTGTATAGCGAACATCAATTACTATCCTAAAAGGTATATAGTAGGTTTATTATAAACTTAGAAGCCCAGTACTACCTTATGACTTTCAAGCAAAGTTAAAAAAGATTGTGTACACTTGCTGGATGTGACACCTTTTATACTGGGGTTTACAGAAGATGGATAAGATAAACGCCTTTGCACACAATATATTTGTTCATTTTATTACAAGCTTCAAAATGGAGGCATTCTAGTGTATTCAGACATACCATGAATGTTAATTTATATTGGATTTATGGATGCATTAGGAATGGGAAAGTGTCTTCTACTGGCTAGAGTAAAAAATTAGTCTTGTCACAAATGTACTCAAGATGGCTGAACTTACTCGAGTATACAATAATGACATGCCCATTATTCTAGAAACCGCTCAAAAATAGTCTATCTGAAAAAAGTTGAATTCTACATTGAGCAGATGTGAAAAAATATTCTTGGTTTATTTTTAGGAACTCATTGAATCTACACTGAAATCCAAACCAACGTGCAATATCGTGATACTACGAGTGACAATTATACAATTAACACAAAGGCTCTCTCATTCCCTAGCTATAGAAAAGCCGTGTTGTATGGAAAAGCTCAATAGAGTTTACAATCTAAAAAGATTATATGCCAATTGCAGCCAACAACGTAAATTCCTACTTAAAAGCGGTCGAAAAGCGGTATAGAATGAAAGATTTTGAAGGAAAGGAGATAGAGGTGTTAAAAATCTAGATTATATCTACTATATGTCAATTTCAATAATTTTGTAATAGCTAGGATTTATAAAGATAAATTGATTTCTGTGGTCAATCTTTGCATCTCAATGCATTTATATATTTTTTAAATTTGCTATTCTTTGGAGGTAGCTCATGCTCGAGAACCCAACAGCCTATATGAAATTAATGAAATTACCAAAGTTTTACTCTAAAAACTCAGTAAAAGAAGTCTAGGAGCAAAGTGCAAACTTTTCAAAGGTCATTAAAATTGATCTCCTGATTACGCAAGAGACTCGATATTTCAGTTCTCAGGCCTAGAGGTATTTCAATCCTTGGTGTCAAGTTAAGAAGGCTTTGAATATTTTTTTATATTTTCTTCGAAGTCAAGCAGCGAAAACAGATGCCGCCAAAAATTCAATGAATGACTTAAACGTGGCCCCTTCATTTTTATTCTCGGACTCATTTCCTTTTTACCCCTATAGTTCTGATTTCCAAACACGCAATGCTGATAATAAATGATGCAAATAGGATAGGAAAAAGTCTAAAAGGCGCCTAAGTGCCTTGTTCTCTTGTCTATCTTCCATTAGATTGCAATTCAAACGATTAGCTTTGACACAATCAGATTACCAACCCTAATGGAGATTGTACAGCCGCAAATCCAACTATCCATGTATAAATCACATCTAGACAATCAAACGTGAAATGAACACGGTTATATTGGTTAAATTCACATTGTCACAAAACTAGTTGAACTAAAAGCAAAGTTAATGGATGCAGAATGATTATTATGGAAGGTTTTAGTGCTGTATATATTCAACTTTGTGTATCTGCCTGGTCCCACCATGCCAACTCTTGCGATCGGAGTCTTGTAGTGGATACGATTAAGCTAGGAAAGAAGCGAACCAAAGTTGAAGCTAGGGTGTCTTCCTACGAACTTTAGCAATGCCAAGCAAGATAAATATTGTAGCACTAACCATTGAGGCCATGACTGAGTTGGAACTCTTTACGGACTTTGGTCAATACTCATAACGGTAGCCACAAAGCTAGAAATGAATTCATTCTCAACTTGAGTAGGCCAAGCCACCATGAGAGTATGCGGCTTCGTGTGTGGAGAATGGGGGCTGGTGGAGAAGATGGTATGGAAAAAGGTTCTCTCTTTAGTAATTTGGATTTTGTCAGCCTTTATTCACACAATTCTATGTCCTCGAATTCCTTCAACAATGACTCTTGCCTGTCACTGACGACCTATCATCCAAAAAATTGTTAGTTGTTGAAATTGAACTATTCCAACACTTTATCTGTACTCAGCGTCAGTAAACAAATTTGGACATGTTCAAGTAGAAGTATTTTTAGAGGGAGATTATGTCAAGCGATGCATTACCCCGCCATTTGCCTATTCTTCGCATGGCCAGAAACCTCATTATCGCAACCAAAGCGGTTGTCAGTTCCGATCTTTGTTGTCCAAAAAGCTGCCCATTGAATATATTCTACCACCGAGGGCTAGTTGAAATCAAGTCTTCGACAGTTATTAAATTTCCTGTCTCCGGGAATATTTCCTGACTATAACCTCGACTAGTTTTCCCCATGATTGATGTTGTAATACCCAATGTAGTGGAATTGGTTTCATTTCAAGCAGATCACCCGAAGAATTATATTATCTCCCAATGCTGGACTTGTCTATGTGGCCAATAGTTTTTGTCTTGCAAATATCGGAATTACTTTTCATTTTAGTATTTAATAATTTAGCATAAAGCTATACAAAATCAATCTCATGGTATCTGGAACTTGATACCTTTACCTCGATACAACGTATGCCTACAGTTACCTATGTCGATTTTCACCTTTAACCGATGTAGGGTCAAACATGAACCTGGTTGGAATCTTTAATCGGCACCTCTACTCTTCTTTTTCGCCCCATGACTAATTTCCCTTCCCTTCTCTTACTAATGTTGCTGTTGGTAATTGGACCACGTTTGTTGTGGAGAAAATTTTATTGATCAAGTTCCTTAGACCAAGCTGAAATTTGACACTGATGCAAACTTATTATATTATTAAGCGAAAATCATTGTTTCCCAAAAGACTATAGACATATTTTTTCTCATGTTGTATTAAACCCTGTTTGACTAAGCAGGAGTTGTCCTATGGCTATCCTAAGGATAACTCTGGCCTGTACTGACCTTATGGAAATACGCTGACGGGTAAGAATGACAGAAGTCGACGGGCTGAGTCTAGCATCTTCCCAGGCAGGCATCTCATTGAGCCCCAGTGGAGATAAACACCCTGCAGAACCTTAACACCTGCTTCTGTACCTACGGGATAGGACCTTAGCCATGGCCAACCACCATTCTCCGTATACCCTTCTGTGGCAATACACGACCGACACACGGGGGTTTGGACAACAAAAACTTGGAGCCGTACTGTCGTACGGCTCGAGTTGAAGTGCCCACTAGACAGAGTGAAGTTCCGTCTAGGAAGAGTTCAACTAGTCAAGATTAATTAACCATCGTAACATAAGGTAAACAACCAGAACTACTAATACCGAACTTTTGGAACTTTTCTGGACTCAGATCATGCAGATTCAACCAACCCATGCCAGTTGAATCCAACTCTCATTTGACACAGCATGTGTGTAGTAACATCTACCTCATGTGTACCTGAATTCCCGTTACTTGTCATACAGGGCGTGTAGCTCAGTTGGTAGAGCGTTCGCTTAGCATGCGAAAGGTCTTGGGTTCGATTCCCAACTCGTCCATTTTTTGAATTTTTGCCATTTGATTGATGTAATCGTGCAGTACATATCTTTAATTTCATAGGCTACTTTTAAACTCTATGGTCGAGTACTGTCATGAGATAAAAACTCAATTTCCATTAAAAGGGCTAATTTCAGATAAAGCCTATTTGGCTATGCGGTTTTATAGGACGAAGACCCCCATTATGTCGTGGTTCAACTTTGTGCTCCAATCTTCAGTAGTTAATGACCCCTCAGTATTGCCTGTGCCTGGCTTCTATCGATGAGAATACTCCAGAATCCTCTAGCCGTATACTTCTGCCGCCCTTGATGTCCCGCAAAAATGATCTAAGTTTAAAACCCTATATTACCATTAACCGACCTGCTCCGCTTCAAGTTACATCGTAGGGCCAATGGAAGTCTGGAACTGAGAAGGCCTTCTATAATTGGCGAGTATTGTTGAACATCTAATCAACGAGAGAAAATTTCCGAGGCAATATTTCCCAATTGAGACACACAAATTCAAAAGGTGATTGCGGGGAATTGCTCCTAGGATACTCTAACTCGTGCCCTATTTTAGCCCCTCTCTAAGAGGTTATCAGTGACTGAGGTTTGCTTTTTTCATGTCAAGTCATTCCTTAACGGATGGCTAGCCAAGGGTGGAACGCCATCGGATTTTCTACGGCCACTCAGGGCACCTTTTTGCTGCCGACTACGCATTTGAGCTAATTTTCCGATGTCATTTTGCATATTTTGATGTCACTTAGTTAAGGTATTAGCAATGTGCCGCAAAAATAGTACAGATTTTGAAAAGATTTGGCCAAGACTAGAGTCAACCGTTGGCCAATAATATGAAAAATTCTACCAAAGGGTGAATTTACGCTCAGGGATAGATATATATAGATGAATAAGCCCTTCTGTAAGGCACCAACCTCGGTGATGGCGGGGTTCCACTGATTTGCCCAAGTATGAAGCGGACTTAACCAGGCGATCCCCACCGGTTGCATTTTTTGGTCATCCTCCGGTAGTTCCACAATGCCATGAAGGGTTCAAAACAAGCCGTCCCTGCCGATGGTACTGGCTCCCCTGTCATCATTGACCTATTGATCGACGGCGATAGAATAATAGTCGCCACGATTGTGCGTTGTCGCCTTCGGTGTCACAGCAAGTGCCGACCACGCAAAGTTTATTGGCACCGTTGGTGACCGAAATTGCTCCAAAAAGAAACTGGGACAACTTCCTGGGGAAAGTGGGGTACATAAATAGCCGGGTATATTATTAAGTGATTGTTCGAATAAACTCTGGAATTATATATAATACCTGAGCCTAATTACTTACCGTTAATCCGTCCCTAGTTCTCAATCGAGTTAAAAGTTTAACGAGGATTACTTAAGAAGGGAGGATCCCGATAATTTTTCGTTGATATCACACGAGTAATTCCCAAGTTGATATGGTGTCTCCCAGCAAAGAATACATTGGTCGGGAGGTGGTCAAGCTCGAGTCCCTTCTCAAGCGCCACCAACTCTCTAGGCTGACGGTTATTCTTGATGAATTCAGCGACTCCCATACCTTCTATGCCTGGAAGTCCCAATTATTGAAAAAATCTGCCAAAGGAACCTACTGGTTCCGCCAGTACATTGAGTTCCTCTTTGACAGTGCCAGTGGCGGTAATACCATCTCCAGCTTAATTCTGGGAAATGATCCGTCGGCGTCGTCTGCTACTCAGTCCAAACTGCGTCAGGTACGTAATGATTTGGCCCGGGTGGAAACTTATAAGGATGATCGGGGACAATCGAGGGATGGCCGTCACCGGTTTATTGAAGGGTTGCCTCCTTTGCCCAAACTCGCTGGCGACGGGCTGATTTCAAGCGATTCGGAAGCATATGACTTTGCTAGTTTGCTGCTGAATGGCGAATCGCAACATACTAGCAATCTGACCCGCCAGGCGCTGGTATCGATGGCGGCACCGGTACCCCACGAGTTGATCCCCCTCTACGACGAAGTATTATTGGGACTTGTCCAACAAACCACCCTGAGCAAAGTATGGAAGCAACTTCGGGGCAACAGTCGCCATGCCCCTTCAGGAGACCGGGTGATCTATGAAATCTACCATAGATTTGGCCATTACACTCCGCTTATGGCATTACAGCTCTTGACCGAGGACCCTATCGGCGACCATCTGGATCGGCTGTGGTCCCAGGTGTACAACACCCAAATGGAAATCAAGTACGGCATGATGAACTTGCCTGCTGATCAATTTAATTGTGTGCTTATGCTTGTAAAGATGCTGCCTCAGATCCGGTCCGAGGTCGTCAATCACTTACAATCTCACAAGTTAGAGTGGTCGATGTGGAACGTGTGTTCATATATGGACAGTCGTCGGAGTCACCATACTCCCCCCCCTGAACGGGAAGATCTTATGGAACCCCCCATCCAACCCCGAATGGAATTTGGTCCCGAAGAACCCCGGCTTAAGTCGGCGCCGTCGGTGCGGCTGTTCAAGACGCCATCGATCCGGCTGTTTAGCTGGAGACGATGATTATAGACTAGTCATCCTCTGCATTTATTTATTTAGACAATATAGATCCCAGCTAAACATGCCGCCGTAGTCACGTCACGTGAGATTACCCCGATTTGGTTTGGTTAGCCAAGACCCTGCGTGAGCCGCATGCGAGGAACACCACTGACACGTAACACCGTCAACACAATCATAACAAACGTGCCCGGCAGGCCCATCAGGGGATGGCGTTTCGAAAATCATTTGTGTTATTAAGCTGCACCTTTCTCGGGCTCGTATGTGGTACCCTCTACTTGTATCTGCTGTACCTGCCCCAGTTTGCCCAGCGATTAGGGTACTCGGCCACTGATCTGTCGAGGTTGGCCCTTTGTGGTACAGTGGGAGTGGCATTGGCGGGCCCCCCAGCGGGGAGGCTCGTTGATACCAAGGGCTACTCCCTTCCCGTGGCCATTGGCGGCGGGTTGATTGCCAGTTCGTACTTTGCTTTGCGTCACCAGTTTATGGCGGGGGAACCGCTGAACTTGGGGTTACTGATGGCGCTAATGCTTTTCATTGGGTTTGGTTCGACATTTATTAACCTGGCCACGATTAAATGTTGTGCCGTGTGCTTCCCCTCGATTCGAGGCGTGGCCACCCTGTTACCGTTATCGCTTTACGGGCTTTCAGCGATGGTATTCAGCCAGATTGCCCTGGTGGTGTGTCCCGGCGACACCGCCAAGTTTCTTGGGTTTTTGGCATGGCTGGTCATTGGCATCGTCGCCGTGTGTCTTCCCTCGGTATTTATGGTTGATTATTATCATCTTGACCAAACGACCCCGCCAGCGATACCAGCAGCCAACCACTCAGAAAAACCCCAGGATGCCGCCACCACCAAGGCATACGCTGAGTTGGAAGAGGGATCAATCCTCAAGTCCCGCCAGTTCTGGATATACTTTGCCATTTTGGGATTGGGTGCTGCCTTGGGGCAAATGTACATTTATTCGGTGGGATACATGGTAAAAGCCCTCTTGATGAAGGGCACCTCCGATAAGGTGGCAGCAAAGACCCAGCAGGCCCAGGTACTGTTGCTTCTGGTTGCCAATTGTTGTGGGCGCATCATTGCCGGTATCGCCGGGGATATTGTTGCCAACCGAAAGATGCTGCGAGCAGTACTTCTCTTGGTGCCCACCACGGGGTTGGTTCTAGGCCTGGCGCTTGGACTCATAATATCTTCCACGGCCCATCTCTGGATCCTTCTGGTCATAAATGGTCTTAGCTACGGCTTTCTCTTTTGCATCATGCCATTGATTGTCAATGACAGCTTTGGCCTCGACAACTTTCTGTTTAATTGGGGGTTGATCAATTTGGCCCCAATTTTACCTCTGTATCTCTTTACTCTGTGGTTTGGTCAGGTTTATGATAATAATTCCGAGGTGGTGGTATTAACATCGCTTGATCCGGCAACCCTGGCCCTGGTGAGTTCAAGGACAAGACAATGTTTGGCGGGGGTTAAATGTTATAGTCAGATATTTAATGTTACCGTTTGGGTGGCTATTTTGGCGGTATTGATTGTGTTGGAGTCATTAAGACGGGGTCGTAGATGACCTTTGAACAATTCATAGAAATAGATACACTTTTCCTATCTACATCATTAGGATGTTAACGTTGTATCAATTGATTATGTTTGGGTAATGTTGTGGGTTTTCGAAAGAAAAAATGGATCGTCATTATCTCATTGGATTAGGGTGGTGATTTTTATCGAGGATCGCCACGAATTCTAATGGAGTGAAACTGATCACGTTATTGGAAGGATTCACTAGACTGATCCTAATAACTTGATTTAAATGAATCACGATATTTCCATTTGAAGGGTCCATTAGTTTAATGACATTAGTTACTTTCAGAATATGCCATTAGACTAGCATGGTTATTTGCGTTGAAAGAATCCACAAGACTAATCCCGTTACCTTGATTGAGTGGTAAATCACACTAGACTAATCACATTGTTTCCAATTGAGCAGTCCATACATTATTTCCATTACTGGGATCATTTAAATCAATCACATTAACTCCGTAGGATGAATCACCATATCTATAATGGTAAAGTAATCGAAATTTAACCAATCAGGATATTCTTTGGGACGATAATAATACGCTTGGCACTATCGTTGGTTTTGTAACAAGGACAACCTCCCAACAACCACAACCTCATTTCGTAATAGTGATTAGATTAGGCGAAAAGGGATTGGGTGCTCAAGGTTGATTCCTTATTTCTTTTATTTTGAATTAACATTTTCCCAAATAGGAAAATGATTCCAACATTTCATAAAAAATGTAAAGTCTATTAAATCAAGTCCATTGAATATACCAATCATTGGGAATTGATTTGAAAGGATATCTTGTTGTCTTAGTCTCCGTTATGTCCGATATCGACTAATTGTATCGCAAGCTAATCGAATCGAAATTAGTTAGATCGTAGGCACTATCCCTTACCATCTCTAACTAAGAGTTGTTCATAAATATTACTATCAAATTATATTGTCGTTTAATTTGGTTTATACAATTATTTCAACAGTTTGTACACTTTGTAGTTGATGGTAGTTAAATTTCAAAAAATGTGAAAAATCAGATTTATAGGCCCAATTTTTCCTGATTGTAAAAGTCAGAAACAAATCAAAAAACTGCTTTTTCTAATAAAATCTCTAATAATTTCTAATACCAGCCTTACAAAATGCTCCAACCCTTATCTATTGTCCCAAGAACTCATAAACAGCATCTTTGGTGATATCCTGTTGTTATTTCTTTCCTACTTCCAACTTTTCCATCAGACAATTACAAAATGCATAATTTAATATAATTGTCGAAATTTCTACAAGTCACAAACCGTGGTGGGGAAGCCCCTCACGCAACATTTGACTTGAACAACCGTTTTACTGTATACAAACTGTTCTTCACGTTAGCCGTGGTTGGCGGACTTCTCCAGGATTGCCCCACCAGCCCCACATATTTCTCGCCATTTTCAAGGCGAAAGCGGAGATTAACCGAACAACCTCAAGCACCCGATGGAGTGGTCACCTGATTACCCGGTCGGAGGTATTGCTTACGTGGTCGGCATGGGCCATCCTTTAACCATGCCCCATGTTCAATGAGGGGCACTGAATTCACATGCATTCCCCGCAAAATCCTAAACAGGAAGTCGCCGAAAATGAACGTTGAACAATTTGGAAGCTCATGTAACAGGGTTCGATTAGAGTTAGCCGGGTTGAATCGTTCTCGTCCCCTTAGTTCCATGACTCTTTGCTACTAGTACGATTTCGAGAATCTTCGCCAAAATTCCAAACCTCATTGGTGTAGCCAGCGGACGTTCCCCCAGTAATCAACGGAGTTTCCTTATTTTCACTTTCTGGAGACATTAGCGGTAGTTCCCACATGCATGCATATTGCCATGTGAAATATGATAGTGTGGGGGGGGTAATTAGCCTGGTGGCCAGTAACGCTGAATCAGTCGTTGATCTAAGGGAATCAACTAGGAGGGGATAACTAAGCACTACCTCTGAAGCTAACCCACCCAGTAATCGCCCTTGTACTAGCTTAGGGGGTCTTCCCCCACCTTGAGATGACATTGGTGACATGTTAACTTCCCCGTTCCTGCATAATATTACCTCGGCCTTGCTAATTCAGCTTGTGAAAGACACTCCGAAATCTATAAAAGACACCATTGCCCCCAGACTTCTACCCCACGAATAAACAAACCATGGTTGGCATTTCCCAAAATACTGTCAGCTACAAGCAGGGCCCTAACCCTGCCCAATTGATCGCCAAAGAAAGAGCGGAAACCAAATTTGACATTCTCAAGATGAATGAATTCCTTGAAGGTTCTGCTGAACGGGCCAAGAGCGTCAGATACCTCACCGAGCAAATGGAGCGGGACCCCATTCTTGCTGCTAACCCTAACTTGTACGAGTTGGGTAAGCCCGAACAAAGAGAGCTCACCGCCCAAAAGATTGCCCGGGTTGCCCAATACTTGGAAGTCAACTCGTTTTCTGAATTCCAATTGAGATTGAGTTTGATCAACCTTTTCGACCCTCAAGTCGGTACCAGAATCGGGGTCAACTTGGGGTTGTTCTTGTCTTGTATCCGGGGTAACGGTACTTTCGAACAAATGGAATACTGGGCCTTGCACAAGGAAGCTTGCTACCTCAAGAACATTTACGGTTGTTTCGGGATGACTGAATTGGCTCATGGGTCCAACATTATGGCCCTTGAAACCACTGCTACTTTTGACAGAGACACCGATGAATTTGTCATCAACACCCCCCACATTGGTGCCACCAAGTGGTGGATTGGTGGTGCTGCTCACTCGGCCACTCACTGTTCCGTTTACGCCAGACTTATCGTCGATGGCGAAGATTACGGTGTCAAGACCTTCGTGGTGCCTTTGAGAGACTCCAACCACAACTTGATGCCTGGTGTCACTGTGGGTGACATTGGTGCCAAGATGGGTAGAGATGGTATTGATAACGGTTGGATTCAATTCTCTGAAGTGAGAATCCCCAGATTCTTCATGTTGCAAAAGTTCTGTCGGGTGTCTGCTGAAGGGGACGTCACCTTGCCTCCTTTGGAACAATTGGCTTACTCGGCTTTGCTTGGTGGTAGAGTGATGATGGTGTTGGACTCCTACAGAATGATGGCCAAGATGACTACCATTGCCCTCAGATACGCCATTGGCAGACGTCAATTCCACAAGAACGGGATGTTTGACAGTGATGGTGATGAAATTCAAATTATTGATTACGCCTTGCATCAACGGAGATTATTCCCTTACTTGGCTGCTGCCTACATTGCTTCTGCTGGTGCATTGAAGGTGGAAGACGACATTCAATCCACCTTGGACCTCTTGGACGATGCCGTCGACCAAGGTGATGACGACAAGTTGATGGTTGGTATCGACCGGATGAAGTCGTTGTTCATTGACTCCGGGGCTTTGAAGTCCAACATGACCTGGTTGGCTGCCGCTTGTATCGATGAATGTCGTCAATCTTGTGGTGGTCACGGGTACTCTGCCTACAACTCGTTCGGTAAGGCTTACACCGACTGGGTGGTTCAATGTACCTGGGAAGGTGACAACAACGTGCTTGGGGTTTCCATTGGTAAGCCTCTTGTCAAGCACGTTGTCGCCATTTTCGAAGACGACAAGGTTGTCAAGGGTTCGGCTGCTTTCCTCAACGATGTTAAACAATTCACCGGTGAACACGGTGAAAAGCCCATCTTGGAAACCGTCGAAGACGCTTTGGATGGTAAGAAGTTGTTGCGGTCTATTGAGGTTGCCATCATGAGATTGGCTTACGCCAAGTACAAGGAAGTTGAAGCCAACGATGGTGACTTTGACGCTATTGGTGCTGATCTCGTGGTGTTGACCAGATTGAAGGCTCACCACGTGTTGCTCGGTGAATACCTCCGTCGTCTCGAAGATGCTGACAAGGAATTGTTGCCTTACTTGCAATTGTTGGGGTCTTACTACGGGGTTGCCTTGGTTATTCAAGTGTGTTCGGCTGCCTTCCTCTCGTACGGCGTCATTACCCCCAAGTTGTACAACCAAATTAACAACGAAACCATTCCCAAGCTTGGTAGAGAAATCAGACCTCACGTTGTTGGTTTGACCGACTCGTTCCAATTGACCGACATGATGCTTAACTCGGCCATTGGTAAGTACGATGGTAACATTTACGAAAACTACTTCAACATTGTCAAGGCCCAGAACAACCCTGCCAAGGACAAGACTGCCGACACTCCCATTTTGATCAAGATGTTGAACAGAGGCTCTCTTGAAGCCAGAGACCGTCACGAAAAGTCGTTCGATGCTCTTGATTTCATGAACACTGACAGAGCCAAGGTCATTGAATAGATGTATGTATAATGAATCAACGAATTGTGTTAGAAGAAGGGTAGACGAGTGGAGATTATCAACAGAATTGAAAGTATTACAGTGAAGCACCATGACTGTACCGATGAGGCTAGCGTTCTATTTGGGGTACTCAGACTGAACACTTTTTTGACGGATGGCTCATTTTCTAGTTTAGGTGTAGTTTTCACCAGTAGGTTATTTTCGTGTTGTGGGCCGATTTGATCTGCTTATGGTGAATGGGTGAATAGAGAAGGCTCGAAGTCTTTAATATCATCTTGAATGTTTGAGCTCCAACATGAACAAAAACTGGTAGATACATTAACTCCAGTGTTATATCAATTGCATCTTTGTTTATTGATGCAATTCTTTTACTAATGGAGTATATCTGAAGGTTAATGAGGGTAATGTGTTTATAGACAAATTCAATTGATCATAATGGTGAGCAATGGACAACAAAAGCCCATTACAAAAGCCCATTCAGTTCAATTATTGACAACTGTGAATGATGACAAAACCCAGTGTATATAATGCCTTAAGGATAACGAAGGTTCTTAAAGCACTGTTGTGTAATTGTCAATCAAATGTCAAAAGAGCATCATGAAACGGTTGTAACCCAAGAATTGGGAACCCATAAAAGTTCCAAGCATTACCAATAAATGGTTGTATGAACTGAAGGCATGTAAAGGAACTGATTGTATTTAATAGTCGGTCTCAAGAAAACTGTTGGAGGTGGTAAGCGAAGAGGTGATATTAATGATTAATTTGGTGATGACAATTGTTGTAATAAGGGTACAGAGCCAAAGACTGTCATAGTGTCAATGGGAACGAGTAGCAAAGCGTTATTGTGTTACTTTGGCATGAAGTCGGCAGTACATGAAGTCTAAGATAAGTATACTTGATTGAAGATCAGGTTTAATTCAGTGAATTGGAATGGTTACCAGGAAGAATCAAATAATGTGCAAGAGGTAAGCGTAAGCTTGGCCGCCCCGTAAGGTGGGAATTTGCAATCGTTCGCTTATTATGCTACAACTTGATTGTGAATAGAAATACTAGGTGAAGTAATGTCATAGCTAACACCAAAAGACATCAGGCAAATCCAAACTATGCTATACTAACTTCAAATATTTTAAATACGTGAAACGTCCCAATTGTAAAAAGTTATGCCGGCCCCAGGAATCGAACCTGGGTTTATTCGGGATTGATGCGAGAAACCACAACGAATCGTACTAACCACTATACTAGACCGGCTTCGTTGAAAACATTTTAACCATGTTATTTTTAACGCACTGGTCAGGAACGACATGAATTAAAACTCAACTGAGCTGGCCCCATTGTAGAATCAATATACAGAGCATCACATTACTCTAGTGCGCTTCCCCTACCACCAATTCAAGTTTGGTAAACACCATCTCTTGAGCCATGGCGGTATAAATCATTGCACCATAACACCGAGCCCTTAATTCCCCGGACGACATCCATCCTCGTCAAATATTTATCAATTCCTTGTACTTCCTCGTCTATTTCTCATGTGGTTCCCATGGCGACAGACGACCCTCGTGATCGAGCGTGCCTGAGATCCATGCAACCACCATATATAAATACGTGCCAACTTCACGTTGATAGCTTATTGCTATAACGGGATAGAATCTGAACTGTGTCAATGCCCATACCCTGGTGGCGTTCTGGTGTCTTTGGAATGTCACCGACTCCATGGGTAGTTCCACTCATTGGCACCACCACCACCGCTTGACCACAGGAAACCAGTTCCAATACTAAATGTATGGGCGTAGGAGAGCCTCTGTTGACCCAGGCAACCCCTTCTTTACATTTTTCTTTGTTCTTTAAGAATCATTTGAATTTGTCCCGCCAACTGTTCAGGATCGACCCCCTGGTCCAACAATTTAAAACATAATTGAAGGTTAGCATCGGATAACATCAGTGGATCAATGCCGAGGAGTCTGGCCAAATCAAGAACCCCAGAAGTCTGCGAGTTCATTAGGTGGTGAAACAGGTAGTTTGAGCGGTGAGAGGGAAAGGCGCGAAGACAAGATTACGCGTTGGCGATAAACCTATGCCACCACTGGTTTCAGTTGAGAATGAAATGGCCGCTAGCCAGATGGGGTTAAATTACTAAACATTGTCAGGTACCACCCCGATCAAGTTGGGATCGGCCAATCATGGAGGCCAGGCGTGGCGAGGAGTTACGTCGGCCGGATTTTCTTTTCTGGGTATAATTACTGGCATTGGTTTCAAACTTGGTGATCATAGGCACAGGTTTTGTCATTTTTCGGCAAGGTTGTGAGGCTGATGACTACATTGGTGGGTAATGATAGCTGGGAGACGCCATTGGCCTGGGTGCCAGGGGCGGCAATGGTTGGCTAATTGTAGCCATAGTTGGACTCCGAAAGCATTTAGCAGTGGCCATCCCCGGATTCCGCCATTTGTGGTTTAGCACCGCTAAATTTAGTTGTCTCTAAAGGATCACTCCGCCTCAGATTCAAACTTTAGGCAGGCGAGTACAGCTACCTGGACTCGGGTGAAGTTGGTCTACGTTTGATTAGGGATCTATAACTCATGTCATCATTAACTATCGTTTGCGGTAGGTTTGGTCTCGACTAACCGGAGTTGTTTCAGTCCCAGTCGGACCTCGACCGCTTCTTTCATCGCTTTCATGGTAGACCACTTTTCCTTGTCGTATTCGCCAATCATTTGAGATGGCAACAGCAGGATTCTCAGGGAAATTGTAGCCTCAGGGGCGCCAGGGGCCCATTGGAGCTCCAGGTGGTTCAGATTCAGCGGCAGCGGTAATTGGTCGTCATCCCAAAACTCAATCGAGTCAATTGCCAGGGGTGGCACTGGGATCGATGCATCATCAACCTCCAGGCGAGCCAGCAGGGTATGGGTGTGAGCCTGGGGAGGAATCTGGGGCATTTTGATGCCATTCAGTCCCAGGGACGAAGTAAACAGATTCATGGTGGGTACCGAGCTCAGTTTATTGTGCTTGGCCTTGCCGGAGAGGTAGCCCTTAAGTGTCAGCACTGAATTCAGATACAGATGTTTCGATGATAATTTGCGAACCGGCAGCAGACTCAGCTGGCTGCCAGGTTGTAACAGCATGGGCGAAGACCCATTGGTGGGCAAGCTCCAATTGTGGGGCAGCATGGGTGATCCCGCCAAGTGAGCAGGAACCCGACTTCGTGGCAGGTTGTTGGAGTGGACGGGTACTCCCGAGTCGAACAAGTCATCATATTGGTGAAAGTCAATCTCACTGGTGGAGTGCTTTTGTCGGTTATAGGTGTCAAAATCAACTTCAGGAGCAGCGTATTCATCAGCCAAGGGATTCTGAACCTGCAGGTCCCGTGGTGCTGGCAGTCTCAAGTTATCGCGACGGAAATTGTTCAGGAAGCTCGCCAACAGGCGACGAGGGTGCTTCTCAAGGTCGGTAACCCCGACCCCCTTCAGGTAGCGCGAGACTTCGTGGCCATGGTGGTTGTGGTTGTTGTTGGTCAACATATAGCCTGGCAATGGCAAGGTAGTGTAACCAACGATGACGACGATCAAGGTGAAAAACACCAGAAAGATCTTGTTGTAATGAGCCTTACCCACCTGCCAGGCAGTCAAAGTGGTGGCATTGACGACGATGCCACAAATGACGAAAAATGCAAATGCCATGATTTGGCATACCAAGAGCAGTTGGCCCCAGAACCGGGCCACTGGTCGGGTCAATAACTTCAACACTAACAGCCCGATGGATACAGCGGCCAATGTCCACAGCGCTGCTGCCATGGTTGCAATCAGACCATTAAATGGGTTGTCCAAATGCACCACCACCAGCAAGGCACCGAGCGAGATCTCCATGATGGTGGCCAACACATCTAGTAGCCACAACATGATAGCGACGGAAAAAACAAATAGGAAATGTAAAGGAGAAACAACGAGGTTAACTGGTTGAGGGTATAAACGTTGTTCAATGGAAACGGGTGATGGTGAGTCTCCTGACAATAATGTTTTTTTCACAGCTGATATTGATTATTTATGTTTATTCCCTGCGCGGCAGAAAAAGAATATGCACATGGCGCGTCAAGGTACAGATGCGACTGGCCGACTACAGGTGGATCAAGGGGCAGGATATCACTGATTGGGAAGCGGGTGGCTTCCGCTAGGTCTCCGGAATTTTTTTTTTTGAAGTGGCCGTGGTACCCTCAGTTGATTCATCATGTCAGGGGGTCGACGCAGGGTAGGTTGCACCACTCCCTGCAAGTGAATATGCTAGTTTTGGCGACTGTGTTATGGTTTGCTGTGGCCCAACCGATGTTAGAGCGGCGGAGTGATTTCGGAAGTTGTGTTGATTAATGCAGAACTAACTGTGGGCGGCCACTGCCAACATGTCATTATGGGAACCTCCAAGGCAGATCCTGACATTGGGGTGGGGGTGGTACCTCAGTTAATGAGGCCGGCACGGGCGTAGCTATTTTAGAGATGGCGGTGGTTAAACCACCAGCACCACCGAGAGAATGGGGGAGGTGGCTGGAGTGGGAAGGAAGAGGGGGGGTGACTTCTATCGACGACACCACTGTAGTTTAGCACCGGGTACGTGACTAAGGTATGGTTTACCAAACATTCTCACCTCAAGCACCCCGGGGTGTCGACAGCAACTCCTCCGCCAACGTTGACAAGGAAACCATTCCACCTCCCCCTAAACCTGCTGTGAGTTTGTTGATGCCGCCCGTGTTTTTGTTCGGGATGTTCTTGCAATTACCCCGTTTTGGTGGTGGCTTCTCCCAAACCCACATATTCGTGCCCGATTCATTCCGAGATGATACAACGAGACAGCGACGCTCAAACCTTAACTGGGCAACCATGATGACAAGATAGTGATAAAGAAAAGCAATGTTAAGATTGGGGTTAGCTATTGTTTTTAAAACACCCAGGAGCAATCTACGGTGGTGGGGGTAGTGGTTGGTAGACAAATTAGTGATGGAGAGAATGGCAAATTGGAGGTACATCGTATTAATTGATGGTGCATTCAAGCGTCGTGTATGAAAGGAGAAGACACGGCCGTCAATCGGCTCGACGGTGATATTTAAAAGCCACCACCACCATAATCGTTCGACCTTTCCACGCGCCATTGACACTATTTTGGGTTGGTTACCTAGTACTGTTGGGTCCCTATTGTGATGGTTGCTACGTGTAGTGATAAACCCGGGGATGATGAAACTGATGTATATCATGTGAGATGTATCATGTGACGGAAGCCATGCTTGATGTTTTTCTGGTAGAATCATACTTTATTTGTGATATTATTTATTGTGAGATTCAATTGGAAAACACAAGTAGATGTAGCAGGCGTAAATTAGGCATCAGGTGGGGGAGCATCCACCTGGCTGGGTCAAGTATGGAAATTAGAGTTGTTGTATATCTTGAAGATACATTGGTGGAAAGCTCCTCAAATTTGAGGGATAAGACATTAAAGTGGGTTATATCGAGACGCGGAGGTAACGAATTGAAACCCCTTTATAATTATTATTACACGATTATCAAATCTGTTAAATTTTGAAACAATTGAAACAGGGGGAGTTGGGATAAATCATAATGACTGAGGATACCACAGGAATGACTGTGTGAATAACTTAGCTGCTCCTTCAAAACGCTACACAATAAACCAAACAGAAGCAATTTTTGAAACTTGCTTGCGATGTGATGTTACATTCACTCAGTTGTCACTTGCAGCGCACTGACCATCTTGTTATTAGGAATCATTGTTTCTTTAAACTCGAGTGACCCGCAGAAACTTAGCAATTGAAATTTAAGGAGGACAATTGTGGAGAGTAATAAATGTAGCCCAGCTTGGAAATTGGATTTCGCTGAGAAGAGATAGCGTCACCAAGGTCCAGTCGTTGGGAGGTTCGAAAGTAGCATGTTGGTTTAATCGTCCAACATACAATCACTTAAATTCAGAGATAGTTGCTGAAATCACAATTCCCGACAGCTACGAAACAATGTAAAAGGTCATGCTGCTATGAATCAGGGTACCGCCTATTGTTTTGATTGTAAATACTCTGATCCCCCTTTGCGTTGACCTCAATAATCATATCCTTCACTTCATACTTCTTAATCCACTAATATATTATTCACCAAAACCAATACTTCAACTGTAGATATACTATCGTGGGAGCTGTTCTACAACTTTCAAAACTGCAATTAACTTTGATAAAAGCTGGGGTCACATTGAGAAACTGATTGACAATTCCTTTTGGAATGAATCTGTCGCAATTTAAAGAGAATGTATTGTGATTTCAGAAAAGACTGAAGAGCTACAAAGGGTCTGATAATTATGACAAAGAAAGAGAAAAATTCTCAGTCCTGGAGTGCCATTGACTTCAATAGACCATAACTTTTCGTTACTCAGCAATGCTTCCTAACCTCTGTAAAGTAGCTAATTTTGATCCTAAATTTACCAACGGTTTTATTTTAGTACAATTAAAGTCGAGTTGAGATTAAAGGTAGAAGGGCTAGGAATTCAAATCTAGAATTGCAAGTAAAAGCTTCTACCTCCGCTTCACCAACACGAATGCTTGAGTATTGACACAATATCGTATAATCACGCTTAGTTGATCATTGATTGAATTATGCTAGAAACCACCAAACTTGTCACATTAACCAGAATATGTTTATTTCAATAAGTCTATTTTACCTTCACCGATTTGCACTTTCCGGGAACTCCTGAAACCCCATTCTAAATATTCTATTTCGGAACGACCGGAGATAATAATTTTCAAACCCAAAGTCCTTCACATACCACCCTTCTCATCAAACTTGATCGCTTCCTCTTGTTGATTGTATCTTTCTCAAAACCGCAAACTGAAATGTCAAATGGAGATTTCAACTTTTATAACCAGGTCACTTGAATTACGGCTAGATGTATTGTAATTTGTGACATTGGATTTTTCTATTCCACCTCATCAATTGATTTTCTACTATGACTAGGAAATTTCAATATTTCTAAACTCATTGGGAAAACTAGAGTAATAACTCTGTACTTCACCCTCCACCGTTTCCACCACATGACTGTCTTTAATTTCTCTTCCCTACCCATACCCTACTCATTCCATCTCTACCTTCTACCCTCAAAGACCATTGTGCGCGTCTATACGCGTCTCACCTATATCACCATGTCCCACTACGATGGCGGGTTTGAACCCCAAGACAACCCGGCCCTGCTGCAACGAACTCACCTGGTCCAAACATTCACTCCCGTGACCATTCGTCAGGTCATGGACTCGGAAAACCGAGCCGCTGACGGCGAGTTTATTATCCACAATGTTGAACTTCTGGTGGTGGAAGTGTATGGAGTCATTCGCAAGGTCGATAGCCAAACCCAAGCAGTGGTCATCACCATTGAAGATGGCACTGGTCTGCTTGATATCAGAAAGTGGATTGACACTGACCTGCCAATCACTGAAGTCCGAGAACAGTATGAGATGCTCTTGAACAAATACGTGCGGGTGTGTGGGGCGTTGAAGGAGTTCCAGAACAAGAAATCGATCAATAACCCTCGGATATTCCCCGTAACCAACTATAACCAGGTCACTGACCACTTTTTACGGGCAATTGCCATCCACGTCAATGCCCAGGGAGGGTCGACCTCCACCAAGCCTAGCGAGCAAGGGTCACTCTTTGTGCTGGAGGTTGCCACCAACGGGCTGGGCCTGGGGGATAGTTTCACCGACCGAGTACTTAAGTGTGTCAATGAAAATATTTCCCTGATGCCCGAAGGGGTCAAGACAGCGTTCATGGCCCAGGTGCTCCTGGCCGACCTTCAAGCTATCGAAGATGCCTGCGTAGAACTCGAAGCCCAGGGCCAGATCTACAAGGGGGGCGATGACGATTCATGGATGTCTATGTTTTAATATAACTAGTTATACGATCCGTTGTTTGGACGGTTCAAATGGATACACCAATGCGATTAAACCAAGGGCCCCCATCAACGCTGCACTCACCCAGATGGGCAGGTTGGTGTTAGGGTTACTGTAGTAGCCAATCAATGCAACAAAGCACGATGCCAACCGGGTAAAGCCAATACACATGGCGTTACCGGTGGCCCTTGCTGCGGTTGGGAATACGGAGGGTGAGTAAGCATAGAGTACCAGATAATATAGAAACACCGCCAAGTAGGACATTGACAGCATGGCAATATTCTGGGCAGGGGTGGAGACAAAGGCATAGCCAATAAGGAACCCTAGCGACGCCAATCCGCCAAAACACATCACTCCTCGGCATCCCAACCACGGAAACAACCAGATGAGGCCCCCCAGGATAATGGGGCCACCAGTAGACACGGCATTGGCAATCATACTGTCCCGGTACGTTTGTTTGAGCGATCCATCACCGACACTGGCCCCTCTCAGGGCAAGATAATTGGGCAAGAACGAAGTATAGAGAGGATAAGCAATGCCCAACACCAACCACGAGAACCACAAGAGCACCGTACTCCGAGCTATACGCCAGTTGGCAAAAAGATGGCTGAGGTGGGTCCACGAGAGGTTGAGGGCGCCCTTGAGGTGACTGGAGTTACGGTAATCATCATTAGAAGTGATTTCACCACAGGCTTCGAGCTGATCAAGACTAAGTGAACACGACCGACCATATTTGGAGGCAATGGCATGGAGAGTGTCCACTGCTTCGGCGTCCCGCTTATTGGCGACCAAGAACTTTGGTGTTTCTCGAAGACGAATCACCGTCACTCGAGCCACAGCAAAGAACAAAACGATTGAACCATTGGTATAGAACAAGTAGCGCCAACCATTATTTGCGGGAGACGGGCATTCATTTGCGGTACACGAGTACCACGGTAAAAATCCATAAGCGGTGGCAGCAGCGATGGTTCCGCCAATCCCCCAGAAAAAGGCAAAAAACGTCACTATCCAGTTGTGACGGCTGGGGAGGTATTCAAGAAAGGTGGTGGTATCCAACACCAAGTTACCCCCTGAGGAAAACGCCATGAGGAAGATACATATGCCATAGCTACTAAGAGTTCCCATGGTACCGCCATAGATGGTAAAAAGGGCCGAAAGCAAGAGAGTGACATTAAACGCAAGCTTTCTCCCAATCAAATCGGCCAGAAACCCCCAAAAGATCGCCCCCAGAAGCATGCCAGCATAATTGAGGACGTTGGTTACGGGAAACGGTTTACCAAAGTCGTGATTAATCATTGATCTCACCAATGATTCTAATAACGTCACCTGAGAATCAACAGCGTAACCCATGCCATTAAGACAAAAGAGCTTAAAGTGGTACCACGTAAACCCAATCTCGTCAAGAGCATCATTGACAAGCTTCATCTTTCGTTGCATTATAATATCGTTGCGATCCAAATCGGCCATATCCTGACCAAATGGCCGGAGATCATCATCAATATCATCGGGGGTAACCTTTTCCACCAGGGTATCTCCCTTGGTAAGTGATTTCAACGACATGGTTTGTTAGCAATACAAATGGTGCCTTTACCACGTGCCGATCTGCATATAATCCGAACTGTCCCCGTGGGGGCCAAAGCTAATGATAACTGAGATGGAGCCAGTGATGCACCAACTAGACGTCCCCTGCTTCTCAGCCGTACCCCTACCGGATCATGCTGTTATGATGATGACGTCGTGGAGCATTGCCTAAACGTAGCAGCGGTAGGCCAAGGGTTGGATAGTAAAAATCGTAACCAACTGGTGTTGACCATTATACCACCGTCGGTAGATGTTTAATAGGTCACGTTGGCAACTGTGCCAAATATAGGTTGATGGCGGCTCAACTAGGTATAATTGCACCTTGATCTAAACTGTCACAAAAGATGGTGCATTGGGGTGTGAATCGAACCAAGCAGGAATGGTGGCAGGACAAACTTTGGTCTGTTTGTTACAGTTAAATGATACCTGAATCAAATTAATGACGTGATGAAACGTAACCTTGTTATTATTGTCGGCGCCTCTTTGGCATCTCAGCATCTTGTCAGCACCTGTCAGCAGCTTGTCGGCACTTTTGGTGGTCACTTGGTGCATTTTCCAACCTAAATATTGAGCCGTCCAGATCAATGACAATTGCAATACTTTGTCTGTAGAAAATGGCCAAAATGACCCATGGCCATACCTGGGGTGTGTTGCGTTACCCTTGATCTATATTACCATGTCAACTGATCGTTAGATTCGATGGTTCGCCAGGGGCAGGCAGTTTGATATTTCATGCCGGAGATTAACACGATCCGTTTCATTAACACCACCCACCGACTCGGGGCTAACATCGGGGCTTGAATGGTAACCAACAGCAACATGAAACTACCACTGCCTATCCACAGCGTTACCACCACTGCTGCTAGCAACCATTCGAATCATCAAGAGTCTCTAATTGACGGCCATGACCCTACCATGGCCTCCTATTTGCTGATAGCAGCCACGCTAGTTAAACTCGTGCGTCAATAGACATACAGGGTCCAGTGCGGCTTCGGTAGTTCTTGCTACCTGGGCCCTACATGCGTGGCATCAGGTGATGGTTGCGCCATCACCACCCTAACAAAGTATATTGGTGGTGAATTCACATATATCACTAACTATTATGCAAGAAAAATCATCATGTCGTAAACGTTAAACTTCGGGAATGTCCGCCATCCCTAACCTTTGGGAAATTGGAATTGTTCGCCAGGAGAAAATTTTCAACCGTCCCGGGAAAATGCAAGATAAAAAAATACGGCACCAAAGCTAGCAGGCCGGCACCAGCTCCAGCTCCACTCGTCAGTTAGTGGGAGCACACCACCGTGAACAAGAGGTGGGTATTGTATTGTTGGATTTCGACCTTTTCCTGGTTGCCGGCCACCGATGGAAACAACCCCCCCGTGTACTGGCCCCGGCTGCGTTGGATATCGTGAACTGGATTCATGGTAGTTTGAGATTAGGGGTGAGGGGGAAGGCTCCTTATATATGTTTTGATCTAGGTACATTAGTTGAGCCAGGCGTATTTTTCATCGCGATTATACATATGCGTGATGCAGATGGAAAATTAGTCGGGGCTCGCACTCCAGCGGCATTTGCCTCAGCCATCACCACTGTTTGTCACCTTGATCGACCTCTCATTTGGTCGCGTCTTGGGCCAAGATCATCGCCAATGGTTGCCATGACGAATCGGTGGTTTGTTGGGTGATCGCCACTCGGACGTACTATCAATGATTCGGGTCAATCGTCATGGGTATACTTGCCCGAACCAGAAGTATCTAGGGCGTGTGCTATGCGCCATTGACCATTGTGTCGGCACTACCACGGCCATGGTATTTATCAATAGCTGACGACGAGCCGTTCCCCTCCTAGGTCATCCAATGTTATTGTCATTGGCATGCCATTATTGGTTTAGTGATGAATAGTGATGGCAATGGTGCTTCGCTCACTCGCGGCCTAGTTGCCTAGCTGCCTAATCGGGTTCAGGCTCAATGGCGCCTCGTGGAGATATGATGGTTGGTATGGAATTTAATCGTCCTTGCTATTATTCCTCGATGCGATTGAGATCGTAGAAGTGGCAACCTACTAGCAAGGGGGGTGCCAATCAGCAATAGATAGAGGCGATGGTTCTGGAAATGACAACACCACTAATTATACCAGTTCCAGGAGCCTCCTATTATTCCCGGCTCCGATGAACAGGTTTAGATTTCTTCTTCAACCTAGTTAAGTTTTGTACCGCAAATAAAATTAACTATTGGGTTAACAACCCTTGGCTCGCTTCCACTTCGGTTGATTTCGCTTGTAGTTGATGCGCACCCTCAACTAAGAGAAGATCACATCCTTAATTAGGTTGGTGGGAGGATAGGCGGGATACAGGTGAATGTGCAGCATCGGATTGGGTAAAAGTTGATGGCCAACCTTAACTCTACACGTGTGCCGTGGCCATTGGCCAAATGTGCCGTGGTAGTGTTACTATATACAACGCTAAAGCTTAACACCAATGTGGATGGCGGCCACCCCAAAAGTTAAGTTTTCGTAGCCGGGCTCGGGAACATAGAACCCTGCTTCTTCGATCATGCTCTTAAACTGATCTTGCGGGGGGAACTTGCGGATCAGTTCCACCAAGTATTGGTACAGGTCGCGGTCGTTAGCCACCAACTGCCCCATCAACGGCAATAATCCGAACGAGTATGCCTGGTAGCCATAATCCAACAACGGGTTATTCACCTTGGAGAATTCAAGACAGGCAAAAATCCCACCTGGTCTTAATACCCGGTACGCGGTGTTGAGCCCCGCCTGAACATTGGTAAAGTTGCGGATACCAAAGGCAATGGTATACACGTCCTTGGAATTGTCGGGGATCGATTCCATGGTCTCACCATTTTGCACAAGAAATTGCACTCTCAGCTTTTGGCTGGGGTCGGCCGCCCACTTGGTTTCCGCAAACCGCCGCTCGCCCTCCCGCAACATGTCGGCATTAATATCAGCCACCGTCATCAGCGATTGGTAGTCACCAAACTTTTCGGCAGCGTGGTCCATTAATCCAAAGGCAATGTCCCCAGTGCCGCCGGCCACGTCCAAAAAGTCGAGAGGCCGGTCAGCCCCGGCCCGCATCCCAGCGTCCAACCGGTTGATAAAGTGATGTTTCCACAACCGGTGGATCCCCATCAGCATGACATCGTTCATCACGTCATAGTTGGATGCCACCAGCGAAAACACTCCCCGAACAAGCTTTTCCTTGTCGTCCTTGTTGACGGTTTGGAAGCCAAAGTGGGTGGTTTCTGGCGATGGCGGTTGCGACTGAGGGGGAGATTGAGGAGTAGGTTCAGTAGGGGTAGCTGGCTTGGTGTAGTATCTGAGCCCAAGCAATGCCTGGGACAATGGGGCCCTCAGGGTGGATGGCCCAAGACGAAGCATTGTGGTACTGAAAAGTTCGCGCGAAGGCCACCAAAGGTAAGTTAGGGAGGTCGAGCGGCAAGAGGATAAGGGGATTACGGGTTACGGGGTAGTACAAGGTAGTACGATCAACAATAGTAACATTGTGCTCCGATACATCCCACCTCCCCTATGGTATGGCTCATATAGGTGCCCTCCCGCACCACCCTTATCATCGTTGCCGCACCAACTACCACTAACCATTCACGACCCCAGCCAAATCAGACCCTCGGATCTTCATTACGTGGCTAGCACCGTCGTATTAAAACCCTATTTTCTGCGCTTGACCCGGGGGCATAAATACCCCCGGAAACCCGGTTAAGATTTCACCATTGGCATTTGATGCAATGTGTTTTAGCCTTATTCTGGTCATACTAGCTGTTGTGTAACCGCCGCAAACTAATGCATGTAATTTAATGATTCGCTGCGTTGGATGATCCCGTCGCCATCATCACTACCGGTTAGCCCCTTGTTACTGATCCCCACTGGACATTTTTCTATTTTTCACTATGTGTGGCCGTTTCAACCGTGCCTGAATTTTTTCATTTTCCAGGGGAACTTACACCAGGTATTTTATAGACATCAGGTTTAGCCGAAACTTTAGCAGAAGTTGGCAACGTCGTGCTAACGTTACAACCTTCCTGACAACGTGGTGGCGGCATTTTGCAATGGCAATGGCGTTGACGGGGAAAAATGACAACGCCAGCGATAGCCGACCCACCTGGGGGGTATTTGTGTTTGGGTAAAGTCGTCGGTTAAGGCGGGGATGACCAGGTGTTTCTGACACAAAAACATTTACTTAATTACAAGCAGATGGAGTGATGCAGCAACCGCATTAAGCGAGCGAAAGCTTAAATTGCCAATGGGGAAGCGATGAATCCAGATCGACGTCCTCCGGGTGGTTGACAACACAAAGTGGTGGCAACAACCTCCACACGCCAAGCACGCCAGGGTTTTGCCACTACGATGAGGCCACCGTTGGTGAGCCCCGCCCTTCCCAATGCGGTATATTACATCGTGCTTGGTGAAAGGGGCACATGAAAAAATAATTACTGGTAACCACCCCGTTGAAAATAGTATAAAAGGCGTCGCCGCCACTAACCCCGTTGGCAGGATGAATGTCATTCCTACAAAACGATTAAGTCGGTTGTCTCACCTGTCCCGACTGAGCCGGGACTCCCAGGGATCGGAAACCACGCTGACGTCGGTGGCACTGGCGTCACTGGTGTCCCTGGCCAAAGTGGAGTATAACCTTTCCATCTTTCACGTTGTCGACCATCTGGTGCTCATCTTTCGCAACTTGCATCGACTGGGGGTCAATGGCCATTTATTGAATGGTAAGGGCAAGGTGGTGGCCCATGTGGTGGAAACCTTCGATGAAACTGCCGCCGTCGATGTCGACCGACCATTTCGGATCGAAATACGCAATCCCGCTTCCCCCGACGACGTGTGGTTGGTGATTAAACGACCTCGGTCGATGCTCACCGGCCATACCGAAGTGTATCTCCCGGGCAAGTGTCCCATGCTGGGCAAGACCCTTTACCTCCAGTTAGGAAAGTGTGAACAAAACTTTAGTTATATGAACCGCAGCTACAAGTTGGCCACCCTTGAGGATCGCAAACGGGATAAATACCGGACATTTGCTGAGGTGCTGGCCACCCCTAAGCAAGTCCGGTTCAATGTCGCCAGTAAGTCCAAGCGTCTAGGCGAGGGCGACATTGGCTACGTTGATGCTGCTCCACTGGGGGTGCGGTTACGACATTCCTATGTTATGGGACTTTCTCCTGCCGTCAATCCTGACCAGCGGACGGTGGTGGTGGCAGCGGCCATGTGTTTGAATTATGACTATCTCCTGCTGGCCCCGACCAAAGAACCCAGAACCAATGAATCCCTGACCAATGAATCCCTGACCAATGAACCCTTGACCAAAGAGTAGTCACAACAATCTCACGATCTTGTATTATAATGGGCAGTGCCCTCTAATAGATATATTCTTAGAATTATTGTAGGTGAGTAAGATTGCGATTATGCAAGGAATGGAAAGTGGTGCGTCCAGTCATGCCGAATCGGTTTTTGAAAGTTTTGAGTTGTTGGTCACCATAAAATGGCTGGTTGGAACGATCCGATGAGAAGTTAGAGAGTAAGATTTAAAATTTGCGGTTCTATTGTGATGTATCCAAAGCCTGTTTTGTCTATAAAATTATCGGAAAGGGAGTGTGAGTAGGGACACAGGCTTGAGAATAATGGGCATAATTGGATATGGATAATCATTGGGTGAGATTTATAAATGCAGTGTTTTTGGGCTCTTCTCAATTTTTTTCATGTAATAGATGAGCTTTTGAAACTTTAAGATATTTAAATTATTCTTAATTTGGCCATAGATATTTTTGGAAACATATTTTATTATAGACTGGGATTATACTCTTAACGGCCATCCTTTAAACTGATCTGTAAGGTTTCTAGTTTTTAAAATTATGGTTTATGGTTGACCTTTATATTTCAACCATTTTCAAGTTTAGTATCGACGAACTGGAAAATTATAGTGTTAACTACATTCAGACGAAGAGGTTTCCACAATGATCAAATTCCTTTTTTATCTATCCATGATTCGTCCGAAACCATTCTTTCTTGATCATTTCCAAAGAAGTGACCAAATTAAAGGAAATGTGCCAGCTATGCAACTATGACAACCAACATCGCTTAAATACTTACACTTCCCTATCCCGTTCTAGATCAATTTCACTAACCATATTTTTCAACTAAACTCCTATTCTAGTTGACAATAGCACAAAGATTGCGATTAACTAAGCCGAGGCGGCTTAATTACTAAGTTACCCCCAAACCGATAAGCAACCATCCGGGGTCATTATCTTTATGAGTGTCATTGTGGAAAAGACCACCAAAGAGGACTTTTACGTCAAAGAGCGCCAATTCAATCGCCCACAAACTGGTCTCTACATCGTCGAGGACTTCTATGACATTGTTGATGAGCCAGCACTCCATTGGAATCCCCAAGCTAGAGTGGTAATGACTGAAGACGGCACCATTGTGGGAAGAGTGGAGTTTTCCACCGATAGTGTACTTGAAAACATCAAATATACCCCTGATCTCCACTTGTATGACGCAAAGGGCCAGCTTGTGGCGGTGATCCAACGGCTGATGGGCCGGACAGTTACAGTAAACCTTCCTGCCTATGATCTCATTGACACTTTGATCTACAAGCAATTGGGGCGAGCCCAAAAGAAAATGAGAGGATGGGACGTATTTACCCACGTTCGAGATCCCAACCACTGGTCGGGGATGATCGATAGCAAATTTGCCAAATTTAACGGATCCCAAATGATGGTGGGAAGCCACATGGTGGCACGCATCGGCGGGGACCTGGTGGTGATTGATGACAGTTTAAGAGATCTAAAGCAACGAGCAGTGGTGGTGGCAATGGCGATTAGCCAGTGGATAGGAGCAGTACCACTTGCCACTAAAACTGATTCGCTCAACCTTTAAAGATTATCGATTAAAATTTATATATCAGACATTGTGTCATGGTCTAGCTGTAGTAAGTCATGCTATTTTCAATCTCCCGGTTATGTTTACCCAACCGCTTCCGCAACCCCTGGCCTCCTTCATCATCGTCATCATCTTCTTCTTCAACGATCTTTTCCGCCAGTTCTTTATGGTCCTCATCTCCCAGCGATGAATCTTCTTTAACCTCCTGATTAGACCAAATTTGGATTTCTGACAAGTTTTGTAATCCAAATGCATCGGAAGCGCCCCCCAATTGTAATTGAGCCACCAGTTTGGTTCGAGGGAGGGACTTATAATCACCAGTTTGATTATACTGGTCATAAAATTGATCGAAATCATCAAACATTCCCGGTCCGTACTTTTCGACAAATGCTTGGACATCCTCCAGTAGCTTATGACGTTCAGTTTGCAAACTAGTAATCATTTTGCTACCAAATGAACTCAGTACCAACAGAATGAACATTGGTGCCAATGACTTGTAGTAATCGACGCCGACTTCCCCGAACCGAAGCAGAGAATAGGTGATTAATAACGCAAAGGAATAACACACGACAAACTTGACCCATGCCCAACAATAATACAACGGGAATATTTGGTAGTGGTTGATGATGTAAACACCAATAACCGAGTAAAACACATAGAGGATCGGCGCTACCCCAAGTGCCACAAGAACTTTCCAAGTAGCAATGACATCATTGGCCTTGATCTTTACCGTCAGTGCCGCCAATGCTTGTTTTGCCTTTTTCTTGGAAATGATCTTACCAAGGATAAACACCGGGGAAAACATGATTGTTCCCGGCATACACAATCCAGCAAATGTCACCACCTTAATCAACCTCCCTATGAGATTGAATAATAGCGGCAACTTGTTAGTTTCCGTCATTTGTTCTACCTGATGGTCATGTAGCCCCAATGCCATCAACCGTTTATTGTAGGCAATGACGTGCTGCTTCAATTGAATAACGTCCGGTTCATGAGCATGTTCTTCGTAGCCTTTAATTAATCGCCGATTCATTTCCACCACCAATGGTAATGGAATCAGTTCCCGTGACGCCGAGGTGTATAACCGCCGAGCGGCCTGGAGGGCCACCAAAGTATCATAGTCTCTACACGCCACCACCACTTCCTTCATGGCATAAGTAATCAGAGAAAGAAGTTTCAGGGTAGCATCACGAGAATTGGCAATATAGTGTTGAGCCATTTCCTTGGTGACGGTGATGGGAGTACCAAATTCCACCACTGCTCTCGACCGGAATTTGTGAGCATGAAAGTAGTTGAGTCCCATGGGGACAATCTTGACTGGTTTAGGATTATCCACCCCTGCCTGTAATTGAGTAGCGAGTGTCCCCAATGCCATGATGGCCACCCCTGGTTTCAATGGTAACAAATCAGGACGATCATGAGATCCTCCCTCAGGAAAGATACCAAGCGTCTTACCCTGGGCCAAGTGTTTAAACACATTTTCAAACACCACATGGTTGTCAATATGGGGCGCCGTTTTGAACTTAGTGCCCTGGTTGAGCAAAACTTTGATCCTAGAACTCACCTTTGGATTCGAACTCAGGAATGGCTTTTTAATCTTTAAATGATTATCATCCACCACATTTTCAATCACGGCGGTACCTCCACCGGGTAATCCAATAAGACCCTTGGCCATACATTCGGAAGTAAACTTGGTTCCATCACCAACAATAACACATTCATCACTTTCATCGAGGCGAATTGTCCCCAGAGCCGCCTTCATCACATCTTGAGCCCGCTCCACGGGGATGGCTTGCATCAATTTGGCCAATCCACCAATAAACTTCAATTGGTACAGCTTATTGGCAATAATAAACGCTGGCCGCCGACCTGTCTCCCTAATCAGAGTCATCACCACTGCTCCATCAAAGAACTGAGAATGGTGGGGAGCAATAACAAAGATCACTGGACCGTCACTCGGAACATTAAACAGCCCTCTCACCCGGAATTCACGAAGATACGTCACCACAATTGACCAAAAGAATACGTTTAGTAATTCATATACCACAAGACTCACCAATTCACGAAACACCTCCGCCACGGTAGGTTCAGGGTACATTGGTAGATTGAGATGGAAGATACCTGATCCTTAACTGGTATGAATCTGGTGCGGCATATTTATTAGGTAAGCGCAGTAGTGTTACATAAGCATGGCGGTATTAGGTAAGCACAGCGTCATTATTCTCATTGACACCCCTGCCACTAATTGGTGCAAAACGGGTGAAAATAAATAAAAGAGAAAAGGAAATAAAAAAAGATAATAAAAAGTGATGACCAGTGGTGTGTGCTCTTAGGTACTATCTTTGCCCAGCAGCCACAGTAGCCGCTAAGCAATCATAATTACGAGTGTGTCATTTGCCTTGCCTATTTGGCGCATTATGGTCAATTACTATAGTGCGCGAGTTCGAACCCCACCAATCATTTTCTCTATTCCAATAACCCGTATCATGAATATATGTCTAATCCTCACCCGCCGGAACTTCATCCTTTAATATCTTATTCAATTTCAACTTCATTTCAGTCCGGTCATCCCCCCGTAACGTATCCTTCAAAAATGATACTTCAACGTCCATTTGTACCATTTGCAATGCCCCTCTTAACACTCCACACAATATCTGACTATACCACAATTCCTTGGCGATTTTGGCATCATTAGGGGGCAAATCAACAAATTCAGTCAATGGGTTAGGGTCAGGCAATACAATTATACACAGCTTACCATCCAGATTCCACAGTTCAATCGAGGGGACAATGTTTAAAAACATCTTAAAGCCAACCTTGGTGATCATATCCACCGTTTCCTTAAAGTTGGCACACCGTTTGGCCCCAGTTTTCGCCAAAAACTCTTCGATAAGTCGGACGCCAATATTATAGCCCATCTTGTCAAGTTGATTGTTAACCTCGACATAATTATTACTAAAGTCCCGGCATAGTTGCAGCACAATCAGACCATAGGTGAGGGTAAAGAGTTCCAGGTTGATTTTATCGATCAGTCTCCACACATCGTCACCCAGGGTTTTTCTTGACATGGTGGATCAGGTGAGGTAGGACGTGTCGCACTGATGAATGAGCATAAGAACCTGAGCAGTGAGATTCACTACCCAGTGATGGGGAATAAATTGGGGAGGTGCCTCCCGTTTTATAGGTGGGATATGTGACGAAGCATCGTCTAATTATTAATTGGTCGTTATTATTAATATTAAAAGCTCGTAACCCCATGGTGCCATTCCACCATGGTAAACCATTAATGACAATAAATGCCATCATTGGGTCTTCTTGGTATCCTTCTTGATATCCTTCTTGGTGCGGTCCTTGGTTTGCAAAAACTCCTTGTATCGTTTGAGGGTAATTTGCGACTGTTGATGCTTATACTCATCGATAAACTTGTAGTCGGTATTGAACAACCGATCCCACACAATAAAGAATGGCTGAGAAAAGTTGTGCTTGATCCCCCACTGTTGATGATGAATGTCATGGTACACGGTATTGTTAGGAAAGATCATTTGGAATGGATCATATGGCAACCGGTACCCCAGATGGTCATCGACCGTCTTTAACGTCGAAAAGCAAAATAACAAGATACACTCTCTTGGAGTCAATTGGCACACAATCTGGGCAATACCGGCCCCCAATGTATCTAAAAGAAATCCTTCCACGGGGTCATTATACAAGGCACCAAAAGCATAGGGCACATATAACCGGTGGTGACGCAGATGGAACCGCCGGTATAACCACTTGTTCTCGTGCATAGTCCGATGCAATGCATACTGCCAAGTATCAATGATCAACATGCCCACACACAACTTGAAAAACGGCCACCCGAGGTAATAGCCATAATAGATGGCCCACAGTGGCACCGCCAGAGATAATTGATTGCGTAACCTCCACAACAATTCGAGTTCATGGCCGGTGGTTTTCGCCGGTTCAAAAAAGTAAAACACCACCCCCACCAACGTTTGGATGACATGTTGCAAAATCACCTCGCGAATCACTTGAGGCAACGTCACCTTGTTGCGCTTTTCCTCTTCTTCCAGGGGATGGATCCGATAACGTTCTGCCAATTTATACACGTCAATAATATGGAAAAACAGGGCATACACCCAGTAGGCGACGATGGGGCTAAAAAGGGCGATGAAGTAATCAGGGATCCCAGGAAAAAGGTCGGCCCGCGGTACCACCGACACCTTTTCCGTGAATCGGGGTCCTTCCATCACTTGGTACACCCTGTCCATCGACATGGTTGAGTTCATCTCGGCCAAACACAAACAAACGTTTTTTTGAGGGGAGATGGTGCCTTTATGTACCGCGCAAGCAAAAAGAAATGATAGATCGGGTCAATCAAAGTACCGAGGAATGATGTAGTGGGGAGAAGAGGCGGAAGTGGCTAGACGGACTAGAGGTGAAATGAGGGGAGAGGGGAGGTCTATTTATATTGTTTCCACCCCCGAGTATGGGGCGGAGACTACGGTTCCCCTATTTTCAATATTGCCGACGCGTAAAACGACCCATTCACACGGTGATCGACCAATAACGGCCAATACCGAACAACATCGGCCAATAACAAACAACAAAGGCCATTGTTGGGACACCACCACCACCCCTTTAACCATCAACCTTTGTTCATAGCATTACAAGAGCATAACCAGGAGTTTTTAGTGGTTAATGGCCATCCCCAATTAATAAGCCTCGGGTGATTGATCACGTGATTATATCCTTGGCAAGTCCAGACCCCAATCAATGCCATTAGGATGGATAAATAATCACCATTGAAACCAAAAAAAAGTCATTCCCAAAGCGATTCACCCTATGAGTCGTTTGTGGTTACCTCATCGGTCAAAGCAAATCCGATACGGCTGACCGCGATCGGGAAACGCGGGGGATATAAGCGAACAGACACCATAACAAACGAGGAACCACACCAAAGGTGAGACAATAGAGGGGGCTGCTCGTGTAATGGTCAATGCTACCTAAAGAGAATATAATTGGAGGGTGGATCATCCGTGGTTAGGATTAGGTCACACGAGGTAACGAGTCGAGGCCATCTCCCCATAGCTCCACCAACTATCTTCACCAATCTTCACCAAATCCTCACCCAAAGACATTTCATCACGTTCCATTACCTTCCATCATTACCAAATAACCCCCATCACCCCTCAACTTCCTACGTCATATACGGCTGCCCCCCTTCCACCACTTCATGGAATAAATACTGCGCGCCCCCATATCATAAATTACCATCCACGACACCATCTCACCCACCCGTTCCATCACCAAACAACCACACAGCGGGTTGTCCAGGGTGTAACACTGCTTCAATTCGTGCTATCCCAAACTAGCCATGGTCAAGGTCTTTATCTCATCGGAGAATGTACCCATTGGTTACATCACCCCCAAGTTTCCTTCGCTCTACTGGCCGGTGGGCAGCGACCATGCCAGCTACTCCGAATCGTTCTTATACTACCGGATTGATATTTGGAACTATACGGTGTGGTGGGGCCTCATTCTAAGTGGAGGTCTTTACGCAGCTGCTGGGGTGATTGCCGCTAGTTCGATGATTGTCAACAAGTATCGACAATCGGTACCCCTTGGTCAGTTGCTTTGGATTGAGATGGGGTTGGTGATTGGATTCTACTCGTTTATTGGGGTGTTTCGTGGGTTTGTTCTGGGAGCGATCATCGGGCTCATTTTGGGGGCGATTTATCGGGCAGGTGACCTCAGTATGAGCACGTGGATTCCGTTTTGCTGGGCAGTGGCCATCATTATCTTCGATGTGTGCAGTTCTTACTCGACACTGGCGATTATTCTTTAACTGGGACAATATTGCTTATGTAAGCGCTGGTTATTTATACCCGACCACGTGCTGGACCTATCTATACCACAAGGGTACCACTGGGTTAATGGTAAATTTAGCAGCGTTTTCAAGTGTTCTCCACCATGGACTCTTGCTCTTTGATGACTTGTCCGCCGTGGCCACTCCTCAGCAATCGTCCAATGACCAGTACAATATCATCAACTTTGTTGGCGGAAGTGGACCATATAAGCAACGAATGGGTTATGGAATTGATCCAACCCCACCTCGAGGATGTCGAGTGGAACACGTTCAAGTGATGGCTCGTCATGGAGAACGATTCCCTTCGAAAAAGACGGGCAAAAGCTACGAAAAGATCATGGAGGAAATCAATCAGTACAAAAAGGTCTACGGTAAGTTTAGGGGTGATCTTGAATTCTTTAATAATTACGAATACTTTGTCACCAATTGCAATGATTATGAAAAGGAAACGTCCAAGGAAAATACCCACCTGCCATACCTGGGGATTGAAAATGCCATTCGTCATGGTCAATGGTTTCGAAAGCGCTATGGCCATTTGATCAAGGGGGAAAGGTTACCCATCTTTTCTCTGAATCTGGGAAGATGCTTTAATACTGGCAAGGCATTTGCCCAAGGATTATTTGACATTTTTGATGATGACATTAAATTAAACCAAACGGTACAATTTGTGGTGGTGGATGAGGATGCCAAAATGGGATTCAATTCGTTAACCCCGAGAAAGGCGTGTCGCTTGGGAGTGTTTGACCTGCTGGACCAGGTGAAGCAATATAACCAATCTTATCTTGCGGCCCCATTGGCGAGATGGCAGGTGGATAATCCTCAATTCTCCCTCTCCAAGTCCCAAGTAGACCTTATGATGAATTGGTGTGGGTTTGAGATTACCGTCCGCGGGTGGAGCCCATTGTGTGACTTGTTCACGGTGGAAGAATTCATTCGATCCGAGTACAAGAAAGATATTGATAATTATTACAAGTATGGCCGAGGCAATGAGTATTCAGTACCAGTGGGGTCTCAAATGCTTAATGCTAGTTTAACCCTTTTGATGGACACTGAGGCGGAAAACCAAGTGTATGTGGCATTTACTCACGATACCGACGTTGAGTTAATGCTTTCCGCCATGGGGATTGTTACTCCAACTCACGACCTTCCACTTGATCGAGTTCCCTTCCCCAACCCGTACCCAGCGCCGCAAATTGTCCCCATGGGAGCCCGTCTTTACATTGAACGATTAAATTGTGACAATGACCACTATGTTCGAATCTTGTTGAACGATGCCGTTGTCCCCATTGAATCGTGTCAAGATGGACCTGGGTTTAGTTGCAGTTTGCAACAATACCACCACCACATGAGTCAACAATTTACTGGAAATTTGTCCGAAATTTGTGGCACTAATGCCACTGATTTGACGTTTTACTGGGACTACACCACCACCAATTATGATGCCCCCCTCATTGATAAGTAACTATTTCAATTTGCCACCATAGAGCTGTATTTTCTAATTAGGACAGTTTCATGGGCGTATACATATTGGTGGTTGATGACGAGTATACGGCATGCTGAATATACGATAAATCAAAACCTATAGGCTAATTTGCTGAAGTTACGGTATAGAACCGTAGACAACAAGGGCGCCCATTGGATCATTCGACTCTGTATGTTCCTCCATGGAAGTTTCGAAGTGTCCCTGGCATCTTGTTTATGCAAGCCAGTAAACTTAGCAAGTCAGGTAGGGTAAATCAGCAATGTTTAGATTGGATTTGTGTGAGTTGTTTGTTGGAAAATGACAGTGTTTCCACTGGTGGTTCAACTGATTACCTTGTTTTCGGGTTATGTTTTGTAAATTTTGATGAATTGGGGGTTGGTCAGCGTGAGCTTCAGTTGAGTGAATGATAGCATTAGATGAGAACTATTGAAATGAAAAAGTGTGGGTGAGAACAGAGGATAGTGCTAGCTGGCATCTTTGACTGTCATAGCATCATCCAAAATGGGAAGAAATATACTTTCATTCAATTGCATGACTAAAGCCTATCCATCATCGAACGAGGGCTACTTCTAAGAATTCATTGTTTTCGAAAAGGGGATTAAGTTACATACTAAATTGGCACAATATTAGAATTATCATAACTTCTCGTGTCAGTTTTAAAGTTGGCAACCTTGACCATATCCGCTTCATGTCCATCGACAACATTGAGGTTTTGCAAAGCAATTGAACCAATCCTGCCAATTACATTATGGTTGGGGAGATTCCATGACTCAATGATGGGGATAGGAAGAGAGCAATTGGTACTAACTGTGTCCAAGAAAACACTATTGCTATTGACAGTAACACCGTTAAGCGTCACCGAATCAAGAATTCCATCATCAATTCTTTCCAGAATTGTTTTCATCACCAGATATTTTCAGCAACATATTACAAGAGTAAAGGCTACGGATACCCCAAAAGAGTAAGGTCAAAAATAGAAAAAATACCCAAGTTTTTAGGTAGAAAAATGGAGAATCTGCAAGAGAAGTATCAATTCGAACATTGTGGAAAGGATGCTTATTCCCTGGTTTTAAAAACAGTGTAGGGCCGCCGTAGAAAGCCATTACTTAGGAAATCTATTGATTTGGAGCGGTTGCCATACAAGGTTCTCTTTTGAACGTACGAGTGATTTAACCATTTTCCATTTACCCAATATATACGAGTTTTACTTCCATTGACGTACTTTCTTCGATACCCAAACGAATAATACTAAATGCTACGCCACCACTTTGTAATTCACAAAGGAAACTTAATTAAAATCCTTAGATGTAATTATCATATTAATAGTACATGGGCCTAGACCCTACCAAGTCCTGGCCCCTACAGGGCCCGACCCCATAGCTCTACCTAAATCCGATAAACCACCCCATCGGCCACCATGAGCTTATTATCCAGGGTCAATTTATCAAACCCTGCGTCAATTTCCTCTTCAGAAAACGGTGGCAGCACCCGTTCATTCAAAGCTGCCACCACATCGTCATAACTAGCAGCATTATCTGCCAGTTGGAACATATCCATTTGGAATACATTAGCAATGGCCAGCATAAACTCGTCCATACGATCAGCCAGAATGGCAGTAATGTCATCATCATCATCATCCTCAGCAATGTGCATTCTGGCCACGGCGGCAGCAGCAGCGGCTTCCTGAGCCGTTTCTGTTGACCGGACCTGTTCTCGAGTAACTCTAGCGGGAGCAGTAATCACTGGCAGTTCATCTTCATCATCGTCATCATCAAACAACTGGTCGATATCGTCGTCTTCATCTTCAGGCAGAGCGGTCCGAACCCGTTTTTGACGCTTGGGTACCTCTTTGAAAAGAGCCACCCGTACAAGTTCTTCGGCTACCTTGGCATCTGCCACCAGCACCGACTTCAGGAGTCTCACCTTGGCATGAGCCGTCGACAACCGAATGAGAGTTTCCAACGTTCTGGCAGTAATGGGAGCAGTATTCCGTTGCGACTTGTCGACATCGTCATTTCTAAAACTAGTGTACACCTGGACAATATAGTCCAGCGCCTCCTTGCTAAGCACGGGTTGAATTCTTTGCTTGGCATACTGAATGTACTTTTTCAAGAATGAAAGAGCAACGATTTGACCCAGATGAGCTTCCGAGCCCAGGTGAAGCAAAGTATTAAACTTTTCAAACACTGGCCGCTCCTGTTGCTCTTCATTTTGTTCATCATCTTCACCGACATAAAGAGACAATGTCAGTTTTTCCCGGATTGGTTCACCTTCACTGAGTCCTGGAGGTTGGAACTGGTGCATCCGAAGCACGTGTTCTGAAATCACCCTGTCTCTAGTAGTATTAACATCATCAGTAACCACAAATAATAAATCAAACCGCGATAAAAGCGAGTCAGGAAGGGCAATATTCTTACCAGGATCCTTATGAATATCATACTGGCCAAACACCGGATTAGCAGCAGCAATAACCAGGCACCGTGCATTTAAAGTGGTATGGATACCGGCCTTGGCAATGGTGACGGTTTGTTGTTCCATGACTTCGTGGATGGCTACCCGATCCAGTTCGGACATTTTATCAAACTCATCAATACAAACAATCCCCCGATCACCGAGTACCATCGCCCCGGCCTCAAGCCGTCGTTCTCCAGTTTCCTTATCTGAGGTAACGGCTGCGGTCAACCCCACCCCCGACAGACCTCTCCCGGTGGTAGCAATAGCCAAGGAAGCGGTATTCAACACAAACCGCAACATTTGTGATTTGGCAGTAGATGGATCCCCAACCATCAAGATGTTTATGTCCCCTCTCAAGTGGGTCCCATTTTCCAAGTTCTTTTCAACCCCCCCCAACATCATGAGCAACACTGCTTTTTTGATGTATTCGTAGCCATAAATCAGTGGTGCCAACGAGTGAGCCAAAATGTCAAATGCATTCTTGTGGTTTTTAAACTTGAGAATATTGCGGACATCGGAATCGGTGAGCTTTTCGTGGGCGGCAACCCCAGTGGATCGAGCATGGATGGGGTAAACCAGAGTAGCTATAATCACCGTTTTGAACAGCGACAGTTGGTTACCCCCACCTAATGATCGGTATACCCCAACCACTTGTACCCGATCCCCAGGTTTGGTGAGATCAACTAAATCATCATCAACAATGACATCCACCGACCGGGGCAATTGACCCGCTGGCGCCAGTTCAGGCATTTCCTGAACACTGATCCGCTGGTGGTCCCGGTACGTCAGCATACCGTACTCGGTGATCAATGGATTACCATCGACATCTTCAGTAGGATAAATTGCGGGGGTCAGAATGGGATCAAACAGAGTCGTTTGATCGCGGTAATCCCGATAAATAAATCTCAGCGTCTTTTCCACGTAATGAACACTCCGAATGATCTTTGGTCTCACCAATGATGCCCGAGTGACAATACCTTCGACTGACACCATTTGAGATAAGAACCGAGAATCAATAGTTCTTGGAGTCAATTGGTGGGAACCAAATGCCCCTCTAAACCCCAAATAAAACCTCTGGTCGCTGTCATACTCATGATTGGCAGTATGAGGATTGTAGTTGATTTGGACTAATTCCCGGAGGGCCTGTTCAGCAGGAGGAAGATAATCAGCTGGTTGGCAAAGCATTCCACTCCACAATTCCTTGTCATGGTCCCGTAACTGGTCGATCAGAATAAAGAGACGTACTTTTCCCTTGTCGAGCATGTCTCTGATGGCGGGGAGGTAGCCATCGTCGGCGCCGCCAGGCTGGAGAAACTCCATAAACCTCCTCCGACGATCTTCAAACATGGCATCAAGGGGGGCCACCCCATTTTCCTCCATGGTTTACTGGTGTAGTGGTGGTGGTGATGGGAGTGAGATAGTCGCGTCGATGAGTGAGAACGCGTCGATGCCCCTAATGAGGAAATATTGATCGAGGGAGGGTAGTGGTTGGGGATGAGGTGGGTGGTGTAAAGGGGGCAATTGATGGGGTAGAAGGGGATAATTAGTGGTGGCCAATGGTGATTTTTGGCAGAATCCTTGATGGATGACCCCTGGTGAGTAATTGAGGTAAACTTTAAAATGGGCAAAAATTAGGGAAAAGAGGGTTTTACCAATGGTAAATGGAATGTTTTAGTGGTAGTTTACAATATCAGTCCATCGTATGATACCCTGGTTGGCTGTGAAAGGCATGGGGACCTCTGGGGAGTGACTGAGGTGAAAACAAAAGCGCCGGTATCAAGCAAATGGTGGACAAAGTACATCAACAGATAAAAAGGGGTCCCTAGTAAAATTGGACCTCTGGATTTATCATTCTTACCATTCCCTTTCCTCCGTGGGTAAGGGGACCTCACAAGTGGCATTGATTTTCACCATGCACGGGTAATAGGATACACGTTTGACCGCCGACACGTATTATAAATAACTAATCGTCTAATTAGAAGTGGGGCCGTAGACGAGCAATCCCCCCTTCCCCGTCTCCCCAAAAACTATAAATACAGGGTAATCCCACCCCTAAACAAAATTATGGGCCAGCCCAAACCCAATAATAACTTTCGTTACCTACGTGGAGACGCTTCCATCTTTCTTGAAGTAAAGTGGCATCGGGATATGATCACCAAATATCAGGATATCATTGTATTCCATAACCAACAGCTTGACCTCTTGGAACTGGCCATGTCCATGGAAAAACCTGGATCTTATCACCACAACCATCGGCTGAGGGCTCCTTCGCCTGAACCATTAACCTCCCACTCTCTAAAGATGATTAAAAAATGTAAACGGTTACCTCCCTCCCTGCTCCCCCCTCGTCCCACGTTTGGTTATAGCCCTGATGCCACCATTAGCGATGATTCCTCTTCACTACTGGATGTATGAATTAATTTATGCATCCTATACTTTCTTACCTAATTCCTCATCCTTGGCTAGCCAGAGTCGTTCAAGCAGCCGTTGCAAATACTTTTCCTTTGACGGTAACCAAACAGGTTCCCAGCAAACGTCAACTGTGATGGGTTGGGTAAATACGTCAATCAATGTTGTGGGCAATTGCGAGTAGCTAATGGTGGCATTATACCACAAGGTATCTCCCGCCATGGTTCTCATATTGATCACCCCGGGGCTTCGAGGATAAAGGACATGATTAAATTGAGGAGCAAAGTTCCGCCGAGTGTATTCGTTTTGAATTTGTGCCACTCGTTTGGAATAAATTGATACTTCAGGAAACATCACCACGGGAAAGTGAAGGTTTTGACCAACATCAAATTCGGCCAGAGGAGAGAGTTTCCAATTTTCATCTCCTCGAATCAATGGCATTAATAATCTCATGGTGGGTACCCTCCACAAGTGGAACCAAGTAAAGAATTGACACCCCTGGCGACCAAATACAATATAGTCGCCAATGCTGTAATGGTTGCACACAATCACCCCGGGAGTCAGGGGAAGGTCACCATTGACTCGAAGCAAACATACGTTATCAACAATTTGCCAAAACACCTCGGCGTACTCGCCCTGATCAAATTGAATCCCTGGTACCACCACGCGAAGTACGGTGGCAACCACCCGAATTATCTCGGCCACCAAACAGATGATAACAAGGTTAATCACTACCCAAATGCCATACATTTTAATAATAACTTCGCCGAAGGTCAATTGGCCAAGCCCCAACCCAATGTGTCCAATGAGCTCGTCTAGCATGGTGGGTGCAATAAAATAATCACCATGTATTGACAATTGAGCTATTTACAAAAACCAGACCGACTGAGATCTGATACGTTCGTGCTTCTTCTTCCACCACCACCCATACACCACCCCAGTAAGGGACCCCCCCAAGTGGGCACCATAATCAAACCGACCCCATTGCATGAAACAACCAGCAATATTCCACCCCACAGTGGCCAAGAAGGCCAACCACGCCCCACCGGGGATGGGGATGAAGAACAACGACACCGGATTCTTGGGGAACAAGTAGGAAAACATCCCCACCACGGCAAACACCGCTCCTGAAGCCCCCAACAGCACCACTCCCACGGTGGCAGATCCCAAAATGGTGGGGATCAAGAGCAGAGCAAACAGCGAAATGACACAAGCATTTAAGTACATCACCAAAAAGTCCAGGGCACCAATCACTTGGGCCAAGGTGGTACCAAAACTAGCAAGCACCATCATATTAACAAGAATGTGCACTGGTTCTTGGTGAGAGAATGCCAGCCCAAGCATCGACCACACCGAGTACATGTTATCCTTGAACAAAAGACAGTAACGATTGAGGAACCGAGAGCACGCGGGCACTCTCCATAACAAAAAGATCAAGCCATTGGTGGCGATAATCCCGTAAACCACCAGTCTTGGGTTGGCCCGGATGATGGGGATGTTGTTGATGATAAGGGGGACGGTGTAGGTGGTACCAACACAAAACGCCACCGTGAATAAAAAGGGACGGAGGAGTCCGTGCCACTTCAGCGCCCTGCGGCCGTAGTGTTTGTTGTATTCGTACCAAGTATTACGGGCTTTTGCCATCGACGAGGAAAATTGACGGATTGGGGAGGGATTGATGAATGATTGGGTAATAGGAGTTGGTTTGGGCATGGATCTAAGGACGGACATGCCCTGTAACCGAGTTACTGGCATCCTGAGCCGGGAAATAGCCCCCAAGTTAGCAATCAGTCGGAACATGGTGGAATGAGGTGCGAATTAGGAGTTTTAGTGGGTGTGAGATAAAGGTGGCTAAGAATAGGAGGGGGGGGGCGGGGGCAATAGTGAAGGAGAATGGGTAGAGTATTCGACAATTCTGTTGTGTGTGGTACTGATTGGTGTAATAATGGTGGGGTATCAATTTCTGAATCGGGGTTTGGTTCGAAAGATTGATTGCTACGTTCTTTTGGTTCTTTGTTGAGTGGGGAATCGACAGTTACAATGGTGTGGTAGTTTTGGGTAGTATTAGTAGAGTGGTATCACCATTTGTGGTTATATCCAGTGTTATTTTTGTTACACTTCTAGAATTTTTAAATTGGTAATTCTAGCACTTGATAGGCAAGGAATGGTTGATGAATGAGTATGATAAGCACGGTTGTTATTTAACAAATAAGAGATGTAGACCACTTTACGATTATTCATATATTCCTAGGTAGTTCCAAGCTCTTCTAAAGTAAAACGTCCGTCCCCCTGGTTGATTTAATTTAGTAAAAAAAAACTGTTTATAAACAGCTTCACGGTGAATAATTTTCTATCACTTCATTGGAAATATGTAAATCTTGATAATTATTAGTCTTGCACACTTTCCGATAACCAATTATGATGGTTTTGAATGATTATCATCTTGGACATTCCCAAATTATTGAATATAAGTAACCAAATTTTCGAAAATAGGACACCACAAATTGTCAACTTAGGTCATCACCAAGTACTTGTTAAAAGTAGGAATATTAGTAATGAACAATTCTTAGTAAAATCCTGTCAGTTACGGATTCTGTACTTTTGAACATTTGTGATTTACCTTCTTTTAATGCATTCGTTAGTCTTCTAACTTGCAACTGTTAGTCTTCCATCTTGCAATTATTATTATAAACCTCACATTGACAAGGACGCCTTTCAACAAGTCATATCGTCCAATTTGATTACTCTTTTAATCATTGACATTCATTTCACCACTTAAAACTTTCCACTTTAATTTGGAGAGATATCATCAATTTGATCAATAAAGGTAGAAAACCAACTCTACCCCCTAATTCTTTAAACTTAATTTCAAAGGAGTTTTCTTGTATTTCCTCACTTGAACCAAACTATCCTATTTCTGGCTCCTGATGCATCTAAATCAAAATTAAAAGTGGAAACACCCAATTGAGGACTCCCGCATTACCATTATCACAATTTCAAACGCCCCCCGCCTTTTACAAATTTCTCCCATTTATTCTCCCTCTCAATCGTTATCGTCGCCGGTGCGGCTCAATCGTCATTTCATTCAATCCAATCAATGCTGAAACCATTTGTCACTGGACACGAAGAACTAATCCACGACGTCCAATATGACTTTTATGGTAAGCACTTGGCCACTGCTTCATCCGACCAACACATCAAGGTGTTTGACCTTGCTCCCAACTCTCAGTGGATACTAAATGACCTGTGGAAGGCCCATGATGCCCTGGTGGTGAAATTGACGTGGGCTCATCCCGAGTTTCTGCTGCTGAATATACTTGCAAGCTGTTCCTACGATCGAACCGTCAAGATATGGCAAGAACAATGTGATGAGCTCCATGGCTCGGGCCGGAGGTGGATGAGGCTTGCTACGTTGGCAATTGAAAGTTATGGACCAATTTACGACGTGGTGTTTGCTCCCGCTCATTTGGGATTAAAATTGGGGTGCATTGGTCTGGACGGCATCTTTCGAATCTATGAACTGATGGAACCGCTGGACTTGACGTCGTGGGCCCTCACCACCGAAATCCCCATCTTGCTGCAAAACTTGCCTGCCAAAACACTACAATCAACCTTTTCCATTGTCTGGTGTCCTGCCAAATTCACTCCTACCGAAAAGTTCATCATTGTCGCTCTCGACCAGGCATTTATCTTTCTGGGGCCGCTTCAACAGGATAATGAAGCCATTGATGAAGCCCCTGATGAAGAATCCACCCCAGGTGAGAGCTCAGTAGTGGCATATCGAAAGATTGGAATGCTTCCCGAACACAATGGACTCATTCGGCTGGTGTCGTGGGCGCCGTCAATGGGAAGACTGTACCATTTGATTGCCCTGGCATGTAAGGATGGCTACGTGAGAATATTCAAAGCCACCGATATGCCCCATGGTGATCTAAAGATTGAGCTTATTGCCAAATTGGCCGATCATCAGAGTGAAGTGTGGCGAGTTAATTGGAATAATACCGGAACTATATTACTGAGTGCTGGTGATGATGGCAAGGTGAGGTTATGGAAATGTAATTATTTGAGTGAGTGGAAGTGTATGAGTGTGATTAACCTGAGTAACCGACTGGAGAACCGAATTGTTGATGATGATACTACTGATCATTAGCATGAATGTCAGGACAAAAAGAAACATGAAGAGACTGTAATAATATTATGCCTTGTAATGACATTAATAATTCTCTAGTTATCCTGGACAACTTCAAGTTCTACCCTGAACAATGGTTAACATTACCATAGTAACAAATATCCACCCCCAGCAAAAGGTGAACCAAGAAACAGTTTCGTCACAATCATTGTCTTCAAAACAATCAGACTGTTTTGAATTGACTGACAGATTGCCCTTGATGGTGGCACAAGTAACTGGTTTACCATCACAGTATAATACCACCGAACGACCCACAATCGACGGCACACCCTTCAATGACAACAATGGATTGGTTTCAAACTCAATTGATTGGGAATTGGTAGGAACCCACGACTTGGACACCATTTGGCCAAACTGATTGGCCTTGGCATTATAAAACCGAGAATAAATTGGTCCAGTGGAAGAACAATCATTATGATGGGCAGGGTTCTGGTGGATTTCATAGGAATAGGACGAATTGGCAACAACACTGGTCAAGAAAATCTGAACATGGATGAGATCAGTATGGTCCTTGGTAAAGCCAATCCATCCTCCGGGGTTCGTGGAAGTAAAGTTGGCAATGGCATCAAATGGAGCTGACATGGTAAAGTTAATGGCAGACATGGTGAGATAGAGAATGAGGAAATCAAGACAATTGGGTTTAGTATTACTTGTAGAAACTCCAGAGAAGCTCCAGAGAAGCCAGAGAAGCCAGAGAAGCCAAACATCACTAGAGAATCACATGAGTCTCACGTTTATTAATCATTAGCCAGAGGCATTAACCAGTAGCTTTCCTTCACCTAGAGCTTGGCCAACTTTGCTTGGTTTTCATCAAACTTTTTAAAGTAGGCATCGACAAGAGGGAACTTTTTCAGTTCCTTTCTCGCCAACTGTCCCAAATGAGCTTCATCGGGTCCATCAGCAATTCTCAACGTCCGACCAAAGGCATACATTCTCGAAAGGTCACAATCTTGCGATACCCCCTCGGCACCAAACATTTGAATCCCCCAATCCAAAATTCTGAGCACAGTTCTAGGGGTTTCAATCTTAGCCATGGCAATATCAGCTTGAGCCGCCTTGGCCCCAGCAATATCAATGTGATGAGCAGCATTAAGCACAAACAACCGACACTTTTGTACATCAATCTTGGCTTGAGCATAAGCATTCAAAAACAGTTCCCGTTGGGCCATGGGCTTCCCGAAAATGATGCGGTGGTTGGCCCGTTGAGCAATTCTCATCAAGCCAAATTCAGCAAGACCAATCATCCGCATACAGTGGTGGATCCGACCAGGACCAAGTCTCGATTGGATAATCTCAAACCCTTGACCCACCTTACCCAAAATGACATTGGGCATTTCTTCCGCCAGAACTTCATAATCATTGAATTCAATTTCACAATGGCCATGGGGAGCATCATCGTAGCCAAACACGTTCAATGGCCGGATTACCTTGGCCTTACCCAGTGCCAACGCCTTTTCAACATTCAAAACCAATAATGAGTGGTTGCGGTACACCTTATCCTTGGAATCATCAGTCTTGCACATGGTCAACCACACCTTGCACCGAGGATCACCCGCTCCCAGGGCAAACCATTTGACCCCATTAATGACATAATTGCCCCGGTCGTTCAATTTGGCCAGACACAGAATGTTAAGAGCATTGGACAGCGAGGTGCCCTTTTCCGTCATCAAAAACGCCGACCGAATTTGTCCATTCAAAAGGGGGGTCAAGTACTTGTCCTTTTGCCAATCAGTACCATATTTAGCCAAAATTTCCATATTCCCCGTGTCGGGAGCATTGGTATTGGTGGCTTCAGGAGCAACGTGGCACCGGCCAAGGTATTGTGCCATCAACCCATACTCCAAGTTGGTGTAGCCCGCCCCTTCAGCGTAATGCTTCAGCAAGAACATATTCCACAACCCAAGCTCTTTAGCCTTCTTCTTAAGGTGTTCAGTAATGGCGGGAGTCTCCTTCCATCGACGATCATCAGTTCGAACTTGGGACCAGTAGATGTCATCGGCGGGAGCACAGTACTCATCAACAAACTCCTTGGTCTTTTGAATGGCTTCAATTCCCCGGGGAGATAATTTTTCATAAAAGATGGCAGGGATATCGTCCTTGATCGACATTGTGTACTGGGAGCTAGGAGGATCAGGGGTAGCTTTATACCCCACAATCGGAGATGGGGTGTACACAGGTTGCGCGGTGTATACAGGATGCGCTAACGCTTGACCGAGGTCCGCCAACGAGGGGCAAAAATCAGGCAATTGTTCCCGGAGAAATTGGTAAGAAACAAATAGTAGTCGAGTGATATCTACCTATTATTAAACCAGGTAGTTTCCCCCTCCCATAAACTCGTCCAACTAACCCCATCGGTGTAAGTGCGCATCCCGGACCTCGACCCTTTCTCAAAGTGGCCGAGACTCGTTTTGCGCTTACGATCAAACATCCGAACCGTTACCAATGAGGGTGGTGCTGCGTGTAGAGGGGTTGGCCCCACACCACCGTACCATTACCCCCTGGATTGGGTTTCCTCGACATACACCAATGTCTGCTCAAGAATCCGTAACTGAGCATCAACTCGCTCTAAGTGGTGTTGGAGTTGATTGACAACCTTGCCGTGGCCAAACCGGGTATCTACCCGATCTGCTAACTTGGTTAACTTTCCCTGGGCCTGTTTTAACTGGCCAAAGTTGACGGCAATCTCTTGGTTTAGTTGTAGATCTATTTGAGCGTCCAAGGCATGGATGGTATCTATCTTGTCAATTAACGGTGTTGACGTCGAATTAGTATCGACCAATTGAGCCACTGTGGATTGGAGTTGGCGAGAGTAGCCTGCCAGTTTGCGGAGATGGTCAAACTGGGCCGCTTTGGCCTCGTTGATGAACGAGTGTTGAGACATGTTCGCCTTCAGTAAATCAATGGCGTTCTGTTGTCTTGTACTTCAACGGTGGGATCGTTAAACGGTTGATTTGTAGTGGCGACGGCCTTGGTTGACCTCATCGCGTGCGGCTCGCTACCCAGTACTAGTAGGTGCTCTACGGAAGGTCGATCTGACGATGTGGCCACACCAGGCAGGTCTAGGGACCCGACTAAACTATGGGGTAGATGGAGAGGTGCTTGTGTCTGTTCTGGGGCGAGGGGAAGGCGCCACGGCCCTGCTGACTCTGGTTCGACATCGACACGGACTGGCGCCTACTCTCTACATCGATACCAATGTTCGAACATTACGGCCACCAGCATTATCTACAGTTACTACCGACAAGAATTTTGCCTCTACCACTCCGTTGGCGGCGGGACTGATTCCCCTGAGACTTTTGGTTGGGTTGGCCGATGAGGATGAGCTGATCCGAGATGATCTGGAAAAGTGGACACTCGTGGGTCACGAATTCGATGTCACTGACCCTGGTAATCAAAACAAGATTGTTCTATACCATGTGGCACCATCTTCTACGTTTATTGGCGTGGCATTGGGGTCAGTTCTCCATGTTTGTCGAGTAATGTCTCGAAAAGAACATTTCGAGGCCATGACTCTCGAGGTGCCCTGCAAACTCAGTAGTTCGCAACGGATTGAGTTTAATGACTCTATCCAGCAGCTTTCTACTCAACAGGTCAAGGATGGGGTCCGACTTGTGGTTCGGTGTCAGCATCGAGGGTATGTACTCATTCCCGATGCCAAGGGACTGGCGAGAATGATATTTGAGACCACATGTCGAAAAAGTGCCTGTATGGTGGTATCTCTCCTGGGTAATGTTGCCGTGGTGGAGGCAACGGGCACAGTAAAGATCTTTACCAAGGACGGTACCCAGTTATTCAAAGGGGCCATCGAAGCAGATGAACTATCCAGTTGGAAACAAGCCCTCTGGCAGGGTGATACATTATTTATTGCATCGAGGCAATCTCTTTCTGCTTATAAAAATGGCAACCTCCAGTTATTGGCGATGTTTCCCGCCTGGCTGATGATTCGTGCCATGCAATTGGCCCCTGGTAATTCATTCATTATTTTAACTGCCAAAGAACTCATTTGGTTCATTGGCGAGTATCGAGTGCTCAGTTGGGAGATTGCTAGTGAGACCGATGGTCTTACTCAATTGATGATAGTCCCCCATCAATCTAATCAAGGGTTTTCTTGCATGGTGATTATGCGCCAGTTGGTGGTGGTATATAATTTAGGATGGGATAACCTGCGTCCAGTATCACTACGTGACCCTTATATATTGGAGGGATGGCCGTTGTCTCCTCTGGATCTGGTGATTTGGCACCCTCTTTCATCTGGCGCTGGCGCAGTGGTGATTCGAAACGAAAATGGGGCAGTACAAATGGCATTGGTGGCAGAAAATCAAATATTTCCTCCGCCCGTAGTCAAGTCAAAACCCACAAAATATTCTACTAAGCAATTCGAATTGCCCCATCTCTTGCGGCTCATCCCCCAACTTCCTCCTCCCGAGCAAGAAGATGATATCATCCGTAATTACGCTTCAGCCATGTGCAATTATGCTGATAATCCCGATGCTGCTGTTGTTAAGATTTTGGAGGATATTTGTCCCGCTCCGACCGTATCGGCAGTTGAAGATATGGACGAGATGTTTGATCAGCTTTTACAATATTTTGAAACTAAAGGGTTACGTGTGGAATATCCACGAATCGATCTCGATGAGTCGATGGCTCCCTCGGGGGTATTTAGCAAATTTGTTGCTGCATATTCTAACAAAATGCCTACATCGACGCTTTTACGGCTTTTCACCAGCAAGTCACGGGTAATTTCGACTGCCCAGCTTGACGATTTACAAACAGACACAGAAAAGTTGCTCGATGAAGGCGATGACGATATAAAACAATTATTGGAACATTGGGAAGTTGATGATTTTGAAGTTGATGAATATCAGAGTCAAACTCAATCTAGGTACATGTCAGCGACCCCCATTGTTAATGATATTCCTACGATTAAGTTGACTCAATCTCAAGCAGTCGAAGGGTCATCCCAAATGGCTACCCAGACATCGATGGTTGGCTCGCAAAAGCGGACCCAACCAAGTCAACGAGGAAAGAAAAAGAAGAAGAAGAAAAAGGGGGGATTTGCATAGAATAGCATATTTAGATATATCCCCGCTTCGCGGGGAATTAATAATAATATTATACAAAACAATAACCGACTAAATGCTCTATAAATAAAGAAAATATACTTTGATTGTAATTCCGGCGCGACCAGTATAAAAGCCTTCGACAGATATTCGTAAGCACTATGATAACAATGAATATATATATGACTTGGATTTGGATAAAAATATAAATACTTGAAATAGCCAGCTAACTGGGTTCCAGGTGAGATGGATATTAGTGCAAGTAGATAGATTCTTTAATATAACCAAATGCATCGATGCATGTGGTGGTAAAATTAGTGGGTGTGGTTTTAAGGTTGTCCAGTAAAGGCTTCTCATAATCAGATATTTGTACACAATCAGCATTAACTATGTTAGCGAAGATTTGGTTTGGAAAGCGGGTGTAGCTGGTATCACATCCCACTCAATGAAAGTGCAAGAGGAGATTATGGCTTTGGTTGTCACCCTGGTGCAGTTTTCAAGGGTTAAATAGAGAGAGGGTTTTTTAAAAAAAATGGTGACACACAATTGAAGAAGCCGTAACATTGCCAATTGATTCTACATCTAAGTATCTTCAGATTTTGATATCCCCTTTATTTTAACATATCCATCAGGTAATTGCTTAGTTTCGAAATTAGTTGGTGAAATACCTCAATTTAAAGTAATTAAAGAGGTGAATTTCCGACCATATATTTCACACTAGAGACTACTTCTGCCATTCTGGTTAACAACTCATTATTATCTTCACCGTTAATGACAACTTGACCATTGGTCAAGGTGTTCTCAATTCTCATGATAATATCCATATCATAATTCTCAGAGGAAGCGCTCCCCATACTGTACACTCATTTAATTGAGTGGTCATTGTCTATTGCCTATTATTTGTAGGAGTTATAGTACGCCTTTGATAGGGATTATTGGGTTTCCTTGTAGTGAAATAACGACGGTTAAATGCCGTCTTCCCCTTCATGCGGTGCTACCCCCAATAAGAGTTGTCTTGATTTCTCTGATAAAGATACAATCAAAGCACGATCTAGAAATTTATTTAAAATATTCTGAATGTGAGTCTGGCTATTAAATTGCAGTTTTCGCCTTCTTAACATAAGAATTTGGGCTTCCGGCTTTTGCTGCATTTACTTTGAACTTCGAGTTTATTTCCCAAACTTTGAAGTTATCTACAGTATCTCTTACCAAACTACATGTAATTTAGGTTGCTTTTCCACCTTCAGAAAGTAACCAATACCTTTGGCATGCTCTTGTACTGACCCGCTTCTTACTACAAGTTTTTCCCACCCCTCAGAATGATATAAATTTCCGGTATAGTGTAATGGCTATCACGGTTCGCTTTCACCGAGCAAATCAGGGTTCGATTCCCTGTACCGGAGTCTTTTTTGCAGTTTCTACCTCCCTGGCAATCAATCTTTGATAACAATTATTTACACAGAATCATAATTCATTTAATCTATATTAATTTAACAATCCACTTGAACCATTTCTTCCTTGGTTCCTTCCAAAATCATTGCTGTTAATTGACCACCTTTAGCACATCGAGTATCTAACCCTCGGGTATACTTCTGCAAGTTGAGTCCTGCTCCAGCATGATGTCCATAAAATACAACCGTCCGTCTATGCAACTCCCGGTCTTCCATCTTCTTATTATAAATCTTCAGCCACAGCACCGCTCCCTCCTCCTTGGGGTCGCTGGTCAGCTTGTGGTAATGAGGGGGTAAAAATGCTCTCATTTCAATGTTCTCCAAAGGATATTGGTCATCTAGCTTCAAATCCCAGCGAATGCCAGCATGGACGGCCACCGCTGGTAATTGATGATCGCCGACGGGGCCTAACCGCTTCATCACCGAACACTGGTTAATGAATCGAACGTGACGAGGTTGTAATTTTTTGGCAAGCTCAAGCTCTTCCTTCTTACCTTCGGTAGTCACTGATTGCGATGGGGGCTCCCATCCCTTGAACTTGGGAGCATTAATATGGTGGAACTGAGTGTACATTTTGAGTACCAGGTACTCATGGTTGCCCAATACACACTCACTACCAATATCAATGAGATAATCGATAACTTCAAGCAGGTGGGAGCCCTTGGTGATAAAATCACCAAGTGCTACCAACTTATCCTTGCGAGGGTCGTAGTTGACCTTCTTCATGAGGTTCTTTAACGGATAAATCAGACCGTGGATATCACCAACGACAATCACCCTTGAGTGCTTCTTGTCGATGCGGACGCCGTGGGCCCCCTGGTAATCGATTTCGTCGAGGTTAGAGATTCGGTCAATTTCATGAAGTTCAACCGCCGTGGGTACGACATCTGTGGCGTACACCACCATAAGCCAAAACAAAGCGGCCGATGCCATCAACGCCATGATGACCACCACGGCTCGAACGAGCCTGGTCCATGGGCGAGGCAATTGATGCTGATGGGGTTCATGAGGGGTTTTATCAATCAAAGGAGTGGTTTCCATTCGTCGCTGCTTCAAGTTGGTATTGGTCAGTGGATGTGTCGAGGTGTCGAGAAATGGAAGTGTTGACAATATAATGGGGTCCGATGGCACACAATGGGACCGGAATAATCACCGAAATACGAGGTTACCCAAACGACCTCAACCAGAAGTGACAGATGTGATGGTGATACTGGTGGTTAGAGGTGATGGCAAGCTGGCTTGTGGGGTCACTCGTTTGAGGGATGATCGATGAGAGTGGTTCGATGAGTAATCGATGTCAGTCGTCTCACGAGATGACAAGGGTGAAATGATCGATATAATGTGGGGTATGACGGTAATTTAAATGTAAGCGGATAGATAGGTCCAGTTGCCGTGTGTTGTCTACTGGTTCTGATCCGTGGTCTCGGTCCACGTGGGAACCAACTATCATGACCATGCAGCTTGCAATGACCTTCCGCATTATTCCGGGGGATGGGAGAGAAGGCACTATTCCCCACTATTCCCCAGTGGGAGCAAGGGTTCTAGCCACTGACGACAACGTGATTTTTCTGTGGGGGAGGTACCTTAATTCGTTATTTTTATGAGCCCTTGTTCCGGAGAAATCTTCCGCGGGGCTTCTGTAGAGAACCTTCTTTACATTTAGGGGTCAACAGTCGAGCTAATTATTGGGTCAGGGTCCTATTTACTTAAAGATGACTTATCAACCACAATTCATCATGATCGGGGCTACTAGTGGCTTGCACCAAGTCGCAATCGCTAACCGATGGTTCCTGAGGGGTAAATTTTAAATTAAATGTAAGTTTCAGATAATTACGGCCTGCCGTACAATTAAAACTTGCACCATTGCCAGCTGACAATCAGCCACCTCGCCAATAACCAAATCACCGCCGATCCTCCACACAACGCCCCTTCATAAATTACCAAATGGGCGTAATCAATTTGGCTTCCCTTGCTAATAACCACCGAGGCCAAGTACATCCCCAACATCACTAAAAACGCCATAACAAAGTATAATGTGCCGTAGATTCTACCAAACTTGTCGGCACTACAAATCTGGCCCGCACAAGCGGGAATCAACAGTACGATTGCCGAGGTGAATATCCCAAATAGTACCCCAAACACGTAAAGGAAACCCAAAGAACCTTTGGCAGGAAACCACAATCCAAAAATCACCACTGTTGATAAGAATGAAGTGATAATCATCACATTAAATCGTCCGTAGCGATCAGCAAGCCATCCCGAGGCCACTCGTGCGGGAATACCGGCAACATTTACCAAGGTGATCAATAAATTGGCTTTTTCAAACAGAGTGCCGTGATTAATCGCATAGGACGACAAATAAGTCAACGTCGACATGCAGACAATCTCGGCCAATCCGGCGGCAGCGGCCAACAACAAGAATTGGGTATTGGTGAGCACAGAAAGGTCCAATAACGACTTGAAAAATTCAACCATCAGAGTAAGCTGGGGCTGGGGTGATTGGTAATCGTCAACTTCAGGTTTATTAATGGGACGGCCCTTGACAAAGATGGTGGCGATCAGCAGACAGGCGAAGCAAATGAAGCCAATGGTACGAATGGCCCAGCCAAAGCCAATACTATCGTAAAGTTTGGGAAGAACCCCCCCAAAGATTGCCCCTGCCACTAACCCTCCCATGGTAGCAAGACTGGCAGCCATGGCCCGCTTTCGTAAGAACCAGTGGGAAATGGCCCCCACCGTGGGCAGCATCATAATCAGACACCCTAATCCCGTCAACACCCCAAATGATAAGATAAAGTGGACCAATTTGGTCAGCAGGGCGGTGGCCATGAGACCTGCCGTTGATAAGATCGTGCCGACAGTCATTGGTCCTCGAGCGCCAAATCGGTCAAAAAGTGGACCAAAAAATACCCCGCCAAAGTACAACATTGCCATGTGAAGGGAAAATACCCACGATACCAGGGTCTGATCAACATCACTCAATTGATGGGCCTTGACATAGGATTCAATCGCCCCGGCGGAATTGGATACTCCAAACGCAGTGAAAAGTCCCATGAATGAACCAAAGAGCACCAAATAGGCCTGGGTGCCGCCATCAGGAAAGTCTTTGGGATCTTTTTCCTTGCCGTACATGTAATTTGGTTCATCATTAATTGTAGAATCTTCCTCAATATCTTTACCCCGGTGTCTGGCAGTAGTGCCAGTATCCGGAGTAAGGAATGGATCAATGGTGACAAATGTCTCCAAATGGATGGTTTTGTCGAGTTGATTGGTAGGCATGTCAAATTTCACCGGTGATGGAATTTTGCTCCTTATATGGTTAACTTTTTGCCAAGGAGCGGCATCACTAAGAGTTTTGCAGGTTGATGAATTCTGGGGAAATTGGTGAAAAAGAAGTAGGGGAGGTGAAAAAAAAGGTGAAAAATGGAGTAATGAATCTAAAGCGATTGAAGCAAGTCCAACAGGTGGTGGGTTTAAATTGTTGGCATGCTTTCCTTATAATTGATATTAACCACCAAGGTGTGGGGCCGATGCGGCGTTGAGAGTGGCAGTTTGGGGGAAATGAAGCAGGAGTTTTACGATGAGAAACACGGTTGAGGGGAATAATCAAGAGGGAATTTATACATTGGTTGATTCCGGTGATAGTTCCAGTGGAAGTTCCGATTGGGGGATTTCACTGGGGCTATTTCGTGGTTAACCCAGAGTAGACCCTGACGCCCAAATAGGAAATTTTGCCGATGCGGCACCACGTCAGGTGATGCGGGTCACCCGTCCCGTGTCACATGATTCAGATCACCTGATAAATGTCAGTCGCAGTGTATCACGTGCCTCACTCGGCGGATTAATGCACTTGATCCGATGATCGATCCCAGCAGATTCGATGACATATAGACAATAACGCTTGCATGAGTAGGTACATTATCGTCTCCCCGCCCGGCCCCTGCGGTATTAATTGATGGTCTAGCTCCACCCCACCCAATTTTCGTCAGTCCCCCAACCCGAACTTTAATACCTCGATCTCTTATCAGTAGCAAACAATACCCTGGTGGGGATCAACAATACGCCCCCACTCGACACTCACCCCGCCCCAACTCCGAAATCAGAGAACTAGATGCCCACCGCAATAATTTCCGATCACCCTCATCAATCACCGGATCCGATAAACCGCTACCAACCACCCCACTTCATTCGATCGGTATAATTACTCTTTAGTTGCTGTCATCGTGACCGGTGACCGATTAAAATTCGCGACCGTGTTAATCGACTTTTCATGAGATAAGCAAGTGATGACGAGATCACCGACCGAGCTCCTCATCAACAATGGGGAGACGGTGGTTTGGGGGAGAGGAGGTGATGAAGTACCTTCGCCACCCCCTTAGTAATCATCGGGGGCATTTACCCTCGCCTACAATTCACTATGGCTTCTCTTTTCACCTCACCTAGGCCCACAACCGCGCCACACAATGACACATTGCAGGAGGCACGTGGGTGATATAAAGACGAACCATCTCCCATCAGGGGTAACTTGAAACAACCTTATACTCAATCACCGAATGGAAATTCTATCGATTGCGTTTCTAACCTTTCAAGCAGTTCTTCAAGTGGTGATAATATGTGTGGCGGGCTTTGTGTGTGCCTACTCCGGCCTTCTTAACTCCAATGCCCAAAAAATCATCTCCCAACTCAATGTTGATTTATTCACCCCTTGTTTGGTGTTTTCCAAGTTGGCCCCGAGTCTATCGTTGAAGAAGTTGGCCGATTTGATGGTGATTCCCGTGTTTTACGCCCTTCAGACCGCCATTTCCTACTGTTGCCTGCGGTTTTCCCTGAAGGTGTTGATGTTGAATGAACCCGAGCTGGACTTTGTCACTGCCATGGCGGTGTTTGGTAATTCAAACTCGTTGCCGGTGTCATTAACGATGCTGTTGGCGTATACCTTGCCCGATTTGTTGTGGAATGATATTCCTGACGATACTTCGGAAGGGGTGGCGTCGAGAGGGATCTTGTACTTGCTCATCTTTCAACAGTTGGGGCAAGTGTTGCGGTGGTCGTGGGGTTATAACAAGTTGATGAGAAAACGGCCGTTGGCCGAGCTTTATCATGACACCTATGTTGATCCCGAGCTGCCGTTGGCATTGGCAATTGCTGAGGAGGATGCTGCTGCTGCCATTGTCAACTCGTCGCCCATGTACCTCCACCTGGATGAGTCGTCGCCGTTGTTGCAATATTCGCTGGACGAAGAGGTTTTTATTGAACAAACGACGCTTTCTGACGATGATCACCTGGTGAAGCGCGTGCTGGCGATGGTATTGGTGACCCCCGTGCCCCAAGCGTGGTATAAGCGGTACTACCACCAGGTGGTGGCATGGATGAACCCTCCTCTTTGGGCAATGGTGGTGCTGGTGATGGTGGCGCTGGTGCCGGTTCTCAAATCGGCATTCTTCACTCTGGGGCTGTTTGTTAACAATACTGTCACCACTGCCATTAACCAGTTGGGTCTGGTATCGATCCCCCTCATCCTTATCATCCTCGGCTCCAACTTGGCCCCCGCCACCGACATCCCCCCGCCCACTAAGCGTTATCACCGTATTATCTTGGGGTCACTCTTGCTGCGGATGATCTTACCCCTGGTGATCCTCCTCCCCATCATTGCCTTGGCGGTCAAATACATCAATGTGCTGATCTTGGACGACCCCATCTTTTTGATCGTGGCATTCATCCTTACCATCTCCCCCCCGGCAATCCAGTTATCGCAAATCACCCAATTGAATGGCTTATATCAACAAGAAATGGCGGGGGTATTGTTCTGGGGTTACGTAGTGTTGACATTGCCTACAACAATCTTCATTGTTGTTACCCTGTTAGAAGTACTTAAGTGGGCACTCTACTGAAGTCAGTGACGAAAAAGCAAATGGTATCTTAACTAGCAATAAAACAAATAACGACGGTTTGTTATGGGGTAGATTCGCTAATAAAAAATGGTGGGGGTGGTGAGTAATTGCCGTGGCCGAGATCTGGGGCCATTTGCTTCACTTTTGAGAATTAAACCCCGACACTGACTGTCATGGATCAAAAGTGTCGGTTGTAAAGTAGCCAGTTGTATCGTGTCTGATTTGAGAAGTGATGGGGTGGTTACAGTAGTAGTTGATGGGGGAGTGGAGATATAATGGTTCTGTATAGGTGGTGATCCTAAGTGGATGAGGAGGTATTTTGTGGGATGATTATATTCAGGGTTGGCCAAGGGTCGAGTTGTCTTAGGGTTCTGGTGGCTGAGGGTCCAGTTGAACGATAACGTTGGAGGGTAACGACGTGACAACTGTTACCATTATGAATCAAGGAGACAATATCAGATTTGGTTTAGGAGTGATAGGTTGCGGGAAGTTTGCCTCTTTGGTCACAACGGCCTATAACTAAGTTGTTTAAGGACTTGGCACAGTTGGCAATGCTAGTAACTTTAAAGGAGCATTTTCTCGCACAGAAATGGTTAAAATAAAATCATAATGCACTGGAACCGCTGACGAATGTAGTATACTAGCACACAACTTGTTTTCATTATTTGTTTAATGATGGCCTAGCCAATGGTGCAATTTCAACTCCTTAGTGGATGTTACGTTGGTGACACTCATTCGATTGTTTGGTTATAGACAAGACAACCGTTTTAGTGATTAAGCAATTCTTGGTTGGATTGTGGTGCTGATTCAACTATGTATTGTTGGTTTTTCCCTTAATTATCATAGTTTCTATCACTTTTTGGTCCTCTGAAGAAATTAGATTGCCAAATAATAATGATCACTTTGGAAATTGATCACTGTGAACAAGAGAATATAGTCAAAAATACGAAGAATTTTCTTTTAATGCCCCAAGATAATGGGTATTCTAAATGAGGAAAGCACAAATATGGAAACTTGTATATTCGAGGGTAAATGGAAGAAAGACAAGCCATTGAAAACCATGTTCCCAAGAGCTTTTTTGTGTTCCTGGAAATGTAAAATGGTTATATGTGTAAGGCATTCGCATATGGTAAAGAAGACCTCGACTTGATCACAAACGTATGGAATCGTCAAAAGTTTATATCTCTTTTTGTTTTCTCTGATATATTTCTATTTACAAACACAAACCAATTTCATTGACCTCAATCACAAACGTGATTCATCATTAATAACTTGAAACCGATGAAATGATACATCGCAATGAGTAAAAGACCACCACCTACTACGATATAATCACCACAACCAACCATCACCCAACCTTTCCCTAATGGAGTTACCAATTTTTCAAATTCCCCAACTAGAAACCCCCTTCTGTGTCGCAGTACCATATTACAAACCCCACTACGTCATCCTTCACTACGTCATTCTTCACTACCTCACCACTTTTCTACTCAATTACTAACCGAAACCTCCCGTTTCTCAAATACCCCTCCCCCTCTCCCCTCTTCGTCCATCACCTCCCTTATCTCTTCCATCTACTTCCATACCTCCGAAACTGACCAACCCTAATATCAAATCAAACAGACATCATTCCACCTCATTCCACTGGGTCTTCTGCCACTTACTTCACCTCTTCATTTGCCACCCACCACCATTTCCTTATCATTCTCTCGATAAGAGCTTCTACAACCTTCCACGTCAAGCCCATATACTGCGCGAGCCTCACCTGCCAATTTTTCAGACCCCCTCCACGTTCAAGTTACCGCCATGAACGAATACGTGGATAATCCCACGGTGGCGCTGCTGACATTGTTGGTGGCCAAACCGTTATGGCAACGACCTTATGTATGGCCGTTTACCATCATCTACCCGGTGTTTCTCCAGGTATACTTTAACCATTATGACCAATATATCAAGGGTAAGGAATGGACGTTTGTCTATCTCATTACCATCATCCTGACCAACCTTCTCTTTTGGTTAATGCCCAACTGGAACCTTAATATCGCCCAAAAGTTTAACTATACCAAGGTGTCCAAGGTTAGTGACGCCAAGTATATCAAGATTGACCCCATTCCCAACACGGGGGTGGCGGAAATTTGTGAAATTATCAGACTGTCTGATCAGGTGCAATTTTTGTTTCAAAAGAGACGCCATTTGTGGGATGCCGTTGACAAGAAGTTTTCGCCGCCATCATTTGTTGTCGATGAATCGCCCAAATTGCAAGTGTTTCAAACTTCCAAGGGTTTATCGCTGGCTAATTTGGGTAAGATGACCAAGACTTATGGTTCTAATAAGTTTGATATTCCCATTCCTACTTTTATGGAGTTGTTCAAGGAACACGCGGTGGCACCATTCTTTGTGTTTCAAATCTTTTGTGTAGCCTTATGGTGTATGGATGAACAATGGTACTACTCGTTGTTTTCATTATTTGTGCTTGTTGCCTTTGAAATGCTGACGGTATTTCAACGTCGGGTCACCATGTCCGAATTCCAATCGATGGGGATCAAACCTTATCCGATTTATGTTTATCGTGACAATCAATGGGAACTGATTCAAACCAGTGATCTTTTACCCGGTGATTTGGTTTCGGTGGTGCGTACTGATGAAGAATTGGCGTTGCCTTGTGATTTGTTATTGGTCGATGGCACTGCCATTGTTAATGAAGCCATGTTGAGTGGTGAACTGACTCCTTTGCTTAAAGAACTGATCAAATTGAGACCGGGCAATGACACTTATGACCCCGAAGGATTAGATAAGAATGCCCTCTTGCATGGCGGGACGATGGCGTTGCAAGTGACTGCTCCTCAAGGTAATACCCAAGTGCCTCTTGCTCCCGATAATGGGGCATTGGCCTACGTTTGTAAGACTGGGTTTGAAACCATGCAAGGATCTCTCGTTCGGATGATGATTTTCCTGTCGGAACGGGTACTGGTGGGGAACAAGGAAGCGTTCTTGTTCATTTTGTTCTTATTGCAATTTGCCATCGCTGCTTCATGGTATGTTTGGGTTGAAGGGACCAAGATGGGACGGATCCAATCCAAACTCATCTTGGATTGTATTTTGATCATCACCTCTGTAGTACCTCCCGAATTACCGATGGAATTGACCATGGCCGTCAATTCATCATTGCTGCTGTTGCTTAAATTTTTTGTTTACTGTACTGAACCATTCCGGATCCCGTTGGCGGGTCGATTGGATGTTTGTTGCTTTGACAAGACGGGTACTTTAACCGCTGAAGACCTTAATTTCGAAGGGTTGGCGGGTCTTAATCCCAAGCTGGATGATTTACACCATTTATACATTCCTGATGATGCTCCCATCACCACTCAATTTGTTCTTGGTACCGCTCACGCCTTGGTCAAGTTGGATAATGGTGACGTCGTTGGTGACCCCATGGAAAAGGCCACCTTGAAGCTGGCCAAATGGATTGTTGGAGAAAAGGATACTGTTACCAAGGATAAACACAAGGTGAAGATTCTTCGTCGGTTCCAATTTTCGCTGGCGCTTAAGAGACTGGCTTCGATCGCCCTGATTACTCTGAAGGATATGCCCGAGGGAAAGAACTTTGTGGCAGTCAAGGGTGCTCCTGAAACCATTTCCAAGATGATCATTGATGCTCCTGCCAACTATGATGCCATTTATAAACTGTTTACTCGTCTGGGTTCGAGAGTATTGGCTCTTGCTTATAAGCACTTGGATTCCAAGGTTAATGTCACCAAGGTCGATAGAAAGGACGTTGAACTGGACCTTCACTTTGCTGGGTTTATTGTATTTTACTGTCCGCTTAAACCCGACGCCATTGAAACCATTGCCATGCTTAATGAACTGAGCCATCGTTCGGTGATGATTACTGGTGATAACCCTCTTACTGCCGTCCATGTTGCCAAAGAAGTGGGTATTTGTGATCCCGCCAAGGATGTTTTGATTTTGGATGCTCCAGAAGACCACCACGTTCGTGAAGAATATCATAATTTGGTATGGAGAAACCCTGATGAACTGGTAGTGATTCCTTACTCGCTGAAGAAGCCATTGGATCTGAAATTGTTGAAAAACTACAACATTTGTGTAACTGGTTATGCCTTGACTCATTTGGTCGATCACCCCGAAGTGACCAATCTTTTGCGTCATACTTGGGTGTACGCTCGGGTGCTGCCTCTGCAAAAGGAATTCATCATTAACCAATACAAGGAAGCTGGCTACAATACGTTGATGTGTGGTGATGGTACCAACGATGTTGGGGCCTTGAAGCAAGCTCATATTGGGGTAGCGTTGCTTAATGGTACGGAAGAAGGGATGAAGAAGATTGCTGAACAAAAAAAGATTGAAACGCAAATGAAGGTGTTTGAAAAGCAAGCATCGATCATGAAGAACTGGAAACAACCCATTCCCCCCGTGCCATTGTCGATTGCTCATTTGTATGCTCCTGGTCCGTCTAATCCCAAGTATTTGGAAGCAATGGAAAAGAGAGGGGTTGAAATTACCGAAAAGATGAAGCAAGCAGTGGAAATTGCCAATAAGGAAAACTTGCCGTTGGTTTTGAAAACGGCCCAACTGAATGATAAGCCTCTGATGGCCGAAGCGTTCATGGCCCAACTTGATGCCAATGAAGATGAAGATGAAGCCCCCAAGTTGAAGCTTGGTGATGCCTCGGTAGCGGCTCCGTTTACCCTGAAGCTTTCCAATGTTTCTGCCGTTACTCACATTATTCGTCAAGGTCGGTGTGCGTTGGTTTCCACCATTCAAATGTACAAGATTTTGGCCCTCAACTGTTTGATTTCCGCCTACCTGTTGTCTGTGTTGTACCTTGCTGGGATTAAGTTTGCTGACTCGCAAATGACGGTGCTGGGGATCTTGATTCTGGTGTGTTTCCTCTCTGTTTCTCGGGCCAAACCGCTTGAAAAGTTGTCGGTGCAACGTCCCATGCCGGGGATCTTTAACAAGTACATTATGGGGTCGATTTTGGGACAATTTGCTATCCATATTGCTACTTTGATTTATTTAACCATGGAAGTTTATGCTGTGGAACCCAGAGAACCCAAGCCTGATCTTGAAAAGGAATTTGTCCCCAGTGTGTTGAATACCTCCATGTTTTTGCTTCAATTGGCGCAACAAGTGTCTACGTTTGCAGTCAATTACCAAGGGAAGCCATTTAGAGAACTGATTACTGATAACAAGGGGATGTTCTATGGGTTGATTGGCGTTGGTGCCTTGGCACTTGCTGGGTCTACTGAATTCATGCCTGAATTGAATGAGGCAATGAAGTTTGTTCCCATGACTACTGATTTTAAGGTCAAATTGACTGCGCTGATCTTGTTGGATTTCTTTGGATCATTTGCGGTGGAGATTTTATTCAAGAAGTTGTTTATGAATCTGCAACCGGCTGATATTGCTAGAGATATTCATGTGACTAAAGTTAAGGCAATTGAAGGGGTTGATGGGAAGGAGAAGGTCGACGAAAAGAAGGTCGATGTAAAGGAGGTCAAGGTGGTTTAAAAGAAGAATGAAAGCCCCTTAGTTCGATGAATGATGACATTGTGGGTGCTGACATATTTTAGGCTTTAGCCAACATTAGATAACGGTATAAATAGATCAATATATAACGAATCGATGATTTCTTAGGCTAGGTGGTTGACTGAGTGAAGTGCCGACATCTGGGGATTCGATATCTTTTGTGACCATTTTGCAGATGTTGGCTGACTAGCAAGAATTTCACCCATCATCAAACCTTTTAACTTCAGGTCGGTTATACTTCTGGGATAGTTTTTTAGGGCATGAAAATGGCCAAAATAACTTAGATTAGCGCAAATTGTACACCCAATAGAATAAGTAAAAAGACTGATGAGTGGATGTTAGTCAGTTCAATTAATCAATGATACAAGCAACTGCAATAAGTTTCCTTCAATTTCCTGACGGATATTTCCCAAATGTCGGCTTTATCAAAACTGAACTCCAGATGTTATGTAATTGCTAATATCGGGTGTATGAGGAGTCGAACTCGTGAGGGGTATACTTCGTAGCGCCAGCGGTAAATTCAATAATAGCAGCGAATACTGAGAGTAAGAATTCATGGTTAGTCATAGGAAGCTGTTCTATGCTGTATGAGACCTACGTATTTGTTTATCTTTTTTCCATCCTGCTCGAAGTTGTTAAATATTTTTACAAATGTTTCATGAACTTAGAAATTGAAGGATCTTCACAGATGACATTGGGAAATACCCAACTCATAAAAATAATTACCAATGCTAAACATTCAATTCAATCATTTCATCACTACTCCCTCCAAGCTCCCACCCCCACCATCTCCAATGTCCCTCATTATCACTCACTCCATCTCGCGATGCTCTACCAATGAGACATGGAAATCGACCCAAAAGACGAACTACTCCTTCATAACTATTCCACCCTACCTAAAAATGTCAAAAGATATTGGCAAAAACGGTACCAGCTTTTCTCCCGCTTTGATGATGGGGTATTCATGCTGCTGGAACTTTGGTATTCAGTGACGCCCGAACTTGTGGGGAAATTCACTGCCAAATTGATAAAGGAATTGATTGGTCAAGGTACGGTAATTGATGTGTGTTGCGGTGGTGGGGGAAATACCATTCAATTTGCTCGATATTTCGACAAGGTGATTGCCATTGATATCAATCCGGTCAACGTTACTTGTACCAAACGAAATTGTGAAGTCTATGAGGTCGCTGATAAGGTAGAACTTATAGAAGGGGATTGGTTTAAGCTATGCCAACAACCTTTTACAGACCCGATATCATTTATCTTTTGTCTGCCCCCGTGGGGAGGCACCCATTATTCTCGAGAAGAGGATGGCTATGATCTCGATAGTATGACGCCATTTAGTATTGAATGGCTAATTGATTCATTACTAGCGATTGCTCCCAGTTGTGGGATATTTTTGCCCCGAAATAGTAATATGGCCATCTTACAAAGGGAAGCAGATAAGCGTCCCCTGCGATTGGTGTATACCTATCTCAATGATCATTGCGTGGGGCTATTGGCATTATATGGTGAGTGTTGTCAACAAGATTGGCAGATTAATGATGAGTTTAAATAAATATACTAATACTTAAAAATTGGCAGATTAATGATGAGTTTAAATAAATATACTAATACTTAAAAATTGAGATTAACGTTTTCTTCCAATTGGCATCCCATTTCATCGTTGATTCTTCCATGGCTCCCCTTTTAATTTGTTGATAAATTTCTTCATCAGTCAATGCCATTTCCAACGTGATTGCTAATTGGTCTGGGGTGGTGATTAACCCATTGTCACCTTCTTTTACCAATTCGGAAATGGCAGGGAACTTTAACAGCACCACGGGGATCCCACCACCAAACATATCAAGGATTTTCATCGGCAAGTCAACTCCACTCAGCGATGTATGGAGAGACACTCCCAAATCAGCACTGGCAATAAGTCGGGGGTAATCTCGGGGCAGAAGCCACACCAGGCTCACCACAATCCGTTTAGGATCAAACTCAAGCTCTTGCACCCTTTGTAAAAATTGTCGTTTCATAGGTCCTTTACCAGTGACCACCACCACTAATGGCGGCAACTCATCCTGAGAGAATTGACGAAGTTCAACGAGGGCATCCACCAACACATTAAAGTCTTCGTCGGGAGTAAATGACGTCAGAGAAACAATCATTTTGGCATTTTCGGGAGCATCAATCTTATACTTTTCAAACAACCGGTTACGCATCAGCTGTTGATCATCAATGGGGTTTATCTGTTCAGCAGGACGATCATAGAGTACATGGATCGATTTAGGTGGAACTTGAAAATCATCCACCAATACCTTTTTCATTTGATTAGTTACGGTAAGATGAATATCGCCAAATCGAGCCACCACTGCTCGTTCATACAATTTTAATAATTGTACCATAAAATGATTAGGATTATTATAACGCAAATTAAGAATAGACCAATTCAAATTATGCCAATCAATAATCAATTTAGATCCTCGACTAAACAATTTAATGTATAATACCGTAAGGGCGACGATGGGGATCAGCGGGGGATTTTGAATGAGAAAGTAATCCAGACCATCAAGCAGAAAGAGCAACGACATTAAATCCCACAGTTGGAGAAAAAGCTTTTTTACCGCAAATAAAGCAAATGGCAACCTGGACTTGTTGACAATTGGTCGGATTTCTCGGATATCAATATGAGGATCATCAATGATGAACTCAAATGGCGACAGCTCGATATAACCACATAAATTAACAAAGTAATCAAGCTTGGAAAATGAATGAGCATGGTAACACATCCGGGGCAGATGGCCCAAGTCCCCGAGTACAATAATCAGCACCGTTGGCCGTTTTTTAAGCACCCGTTTGTTAGCAAAGAATGGAAGGATGACGTAGGCCAACACTGGGAGCATTAGGTAGAATCCAATAAAGTACCATACATTATTCCATATCCAATTGAATACGGGATTGTCGAATAATTCATTTACATCATACATGGTTTAAGGTGAAGACGTGTTCGTGCGGCTTAGTCCAAGGAATTGATTAGATAATGAAGAAATAGCGAGAGAAAAATATTAATTTGATAAGATAAAGAGTAAGGTCGGCGAATGTCAAAAAAGAAATTGGGTTTTAAAAATTTGTAGGGAAGCATCAATTAAAACACTCGGGACAAGTGTGCTTACTTTCTGGTTTTTAAACAATGTAGCGCAGCCATAAACAGTTGACTTATGAATTCCTGTGATTTTGGGGGGTTTACCCGGTTCTCGGTGTTGACTGCTTTTCAATGCTATTAAGTGAGTGCATAAGAGGCATTAGAGAAAGAAGTCAAAATATGGAGTAGGAGAATTGGAGAAAATCGCAATAGAGAAAGGTATGAAATAAAGATGAATAAATGGACGATGAGTGCTTGGGTAATTCATCAGAGAAAGTATTGGCCATGTCATTACTCAGAAAATGGAATAGCCATGTCAATGACCAAAGGGTTTCTAATCAGAGAAGGCAATGGTTGTATAATTAATCAAGAGAACTTAATGGCCATATCATTAATCCAAGAAAAAAATCGCCATCTCATTAATCAGAGAAGATAATAACTTTATCAGAGAATGTGATGGCATATAATCAATCCGAAAAAGTAATCACCACCATTATCCCCCCATCCCCCCTTACCTCGTTGCACAACCATAATGTACCACTTTATCGTCTCGAACTGCAGCAACACTTTGTCCCAATTTCTTACCACACATACCACAAACAACTTGCAGCAGCTCAACCAAGTATCCTTTACTCGATTCCTTTTCTAATTTGCAGTCAACATTATTCGACCCAAGTTGGTACAAATTGGCAGCAATGGCAGTTTGATTCGCTTGTTCTTGAGACCTCCTCAAAACTTGTTCAAGATACCCCTGTAACTGAGCCAAAGGGAAGTTTTGAGGCAAAGAAATGAGAACCCGAAGTATATCCATTTTAGGTCCCTCTCTTTTCAATAACCGTTCCACTCCCTCCACAGTTTCCTCCTGATTGGAAACCATATCATCCAATAGCCCATGCAAGAGTTCTTTAGTAGCATCAGGCAATTCCGGATAGAGTTTATCACAGTAGTCCATGGCGGCATCCAAATCATCCAATTCACCATAAAGAATTTGTAATGACCTCGAATGGTTCCCCAATTGTCTATGGATAAACACAGCAAATCGTTTAAACCATTCATCATCAGGAATTGCCTTGAGAACCTTGGTCAAATCAAACCCAACATACAGATCCAAGAATCGATAAAGTTTAAGGTAATAAGCACTACACTCAAAGTTCTTCAAATCCAAATTGACACGATCCTGTTTAAGTTTACCAAGGTAAAGCAAGGCAAGCTGAGTACTCAACTTTCGAGTAACCTTTGAGTTTGTTGCTTGGGGATGATCATTTCCAAGTAATACCCATTCGAGATACTCAATGGCAGCATCATCGCATTTCACCACCAGAAGTAGATATTCCACCACTTTGAATGGATCATAGCTTTCACACTGACTGGTGGGATTCATAAAGAGTTCCCGACAATAATGGGCCTTATCTGATTGTCCCAATATTTCGGCGTCACCGCTGGCCTCATCAATTAACCAAAACCCAAATTGAAAGACCACTTCAAGTTCAGAATTATCAAGTCGCTGAAGGTAGGATACCGTCACCATCGGCGATAATGCCAAGGTATGGTTCTTTGGATGAGACAACAGATGTAATGTCTCCAATACTTCACGGTGTTGGCCCCTAGTAAAGAAAAAGTCCAACAAGTCACTCATATGAGTATCAGGGTTTAAAAGCAGCGAGACCACTTTGAATCGGGCCCGATTATTTTGGAGGCGAAGAAACGGGCCCAAGAGAATGGGTCGAGCGTAATAATAGCACAAGAACAACGAGGTATCAATGGAAGTTCCAAGTTGACCCATGGTAGGAGAAGACCCATCACCATGCCGGGTAGAAATTCCAAAGATATCATCAAACAGCATCTCATGACCCTTCCAATTTAATGATGATGTCGAAGCAAAATTGGAAAGTATCCTCCGATGTTCAGTAAGGTAACTGATAAGACCCAGTACTGCTTGATTAAACTGGTTCATATGGTTGGAATCCACTGCTGCGGAAACTGATGAGTTTAACAGTTGCACCGACCGTATCGACCGAATTGATTTGGGAACAGTAGACTCATTACTGGGACTATGAGGACGAGAACGAGAAGCCAATGTTGAATTATCCAAGGTTTCTTCTTCAATATTATCCGGAGTGATATTATCAAATGGTAACTCTGGCGTCACGGTAGTTTTGGCAAATAATTCCTTTAATATCAACGCATCGGTATCGGCTAGAAATCGGGGGAAAAGAGTAATCACCTGAGGGTAGGGCAAGAGCCATTCGGTACACAATTCCATTGCTTGGCGGTATTGATGAAGATCAACAAAGAGGATCTTCACCTTTTGCCAGTACAACTGCCGCAACCCATCCAAATTGGTTAATAGATGATCTGAAGGGAGCCTTTGGTAGTAAGCAATGGCATTATTAATTGCTTCCAACTTTCCCATCTTTACCAAGGGTTCAATCACCTGGTTAAGCGGTAATAATGAGTATCCCATAACTTCATGAGAGCCCGCCAATATGGTGCCATCAATAAACAACTTGGCCCCCGTTAGTTGGTGAGGGATCAGTTGCATCACTGAAGATGTTCCCAAATTGATCACCTCAACCCGAGCCAGTGTCACTGCCAAGAGTAGCCCCGGAACAAAGCTACAATCGACGGGAACCAGCGCCAATCGGCCCCGATAACGAATATTTCGATTCAAGTCAATTTCGAGCAAGTGGTTAGCCCGAACCACATATACCATCGGCACAGGATATTGCTGCCAGGGAGAGATCCATACCCCCGTTTGCAGCTTTCGAAAATAGGACTGGGAGGGCATGGGAAGCCGGGGACAAGCAATCGGCGTCAATTGTAACATGGAGTTATTCAACGGCGTCACTGTGGCCAACGATTCGCCAAAAGCCACCACCAATTCGCCCGCTGCGAGCCAGCGCATACTACGGACACGGTCGTGGATAGTGACCACTCCCACTTGACGAACAAATAACAAGTTGCGGCTCTTATGCCCCACCAGCAACCACTCAATTGAATGTTTGGGGCGATTAATGGCAAGCACGCACCCATCACAATCATAGGCCACCTCGGGGCCAACCCCCTCCACGGTATGCATTAGATTAATATGAGACCCCACCACCTCATAGATAAATAGCGAATTCAGAGTAATCACGCCAATCACAGTTTTTCTCGACTTGAGGGTGGCAATCGATGATTCCAGCACCATCCGCGACAGGGCGTCATCAGCAAGATAAGGTTTGGGGATGATCTCAATGACTTTGGCAATGGCCAGGCGGTCTTTAGTGACATTATAATGGAACTTTCCCGGCTCACTATCGAGGGTGACCACCTTTCCCTGGGGTTCAAATTCGGGGGAGGTATAGGTTGCAAGATCACCATTATCGAACCCCACGTAAACATCGGAACCAATGGAAGTGACCAGGGTTATTCGTCGAGATGCCTTGGCTAGAGATACCCGCCAATGGGGCACCAATACTTTCGTGGACATCCCGGAGGCTAGTAGAGGTGATTGACAGGTCGCGGTGGTTGGTTAGTTGGTGAGGCCAAATGGTGAGGTGAGGTGAGGTGAGGCTCACCACCACGATTGATATAAATAGAGGTTAGAAGTACATCCGGTGGTACCATTTTTCGGTCACTTTATCTCCGAGGGTGTTTATTTCCTGTTTATTATCACATTACTTTTTCTTCTTTTTAGATGTCAGTGGTTTCTCATCAACCAATGGCCCCCAATATACAAAGAACCCTTCCTTGGTTGTAGAGATCTCTTCTTCCATTTGTAACTCTTCATCATCAATAAATGGATCCTCATAATCATATTTACCCACCTTTCTATTCATCCGGACCTGGTGTTGGTGTACCAATTGTTCTTCAGTCAATTCTTCATCCTTTTCCTTTTTTTTAGCCAGCCCTGCTGGATCCAAAATCTCCACATCATCGTCGCCCTCCATATCATCATCATCATCGGCCAACATATCATCCATAATATCTATTGCCAGTTTGGCATTGGGGTGGATGGCGCCCCAGCCGTATTTGTCTTCCGCGAGCTTCAATACATTCACCACCACCTCTGCTTGACCTGGTTTAGGGTTTTGAGGGTCCAATAATGGAATGTTAAGCAGGATGATTGGTAACAGTTTTGGTTTATCTTTTCCCTCCCGGTTGGCAAGGTCTTCCATTAAATCCTTACCGCCGTCTTTTGGTTCTTTTGGTTCTTTTACTGCCACTGGTTCCTTGGTTACTGGAGATGGTGGTTCTTCATTTAACAAGTTGAGAATGGACAGGGCGGGGGTTTTGGCGGCGGGGGTGGTTTTGCTGCGGTCGTTGGTAGTGGACTTGGCTGTGATGATTTTGGGGTCGGCGCCGGGGGTGGGGGTTGATTCCGGGGTGGCCTTTTTCGTCTTGGCCTTTTTGGTGGTCTTTTCTGGGGTGGGTTTGCCGTCGGGTCCCAATTTCTTCTTTGCCGGCGCTCGTTTACGCTTTGGCGCCGGTTTGGCCGCTGTTGGTGGTGGAGTAGGGGTGGGTTCATCATTATTTATTAGCGAATTGATCAGCGACCGCCCTGAAGCGGCGGCTGGCTGTTTCTTTCCTGGAGCCGCTGTGGCAGCGGTGGTGGTTGCGGGAATGGCGGAGGCAGCGCCAGTGGCGCCAGTGGTGTGGGCCGAGCCAAAATCAAGCTGGGTTTGAAACTTTTTCATGTGTTCGGCCATGGCGGACTTGCCTGCCGCTGATATTGGTGCTGGAGATGACGGTTCTGGTTTGGTGGTTAAGGCTGACGTTGGTGAATCGGTAGGGAATACCAGGGTTTTGAACTGAGTTACATAATCCGAGATTTTTCCCTTGGCCCCCTCTTCATCTAGAAGAGACAGGATGTTGATATTTCGACTCATGTCTGGGTGGGGGAGGGGCGGATTGTAGTTTGATGGTTAGTTAGGAACAGTGCGAGCGGAGGTGATGATGGCACGAATCATAGTGAGCGGTGATAAGGGGGTGATGGGAAAAATTGGAGTGGTGGCAGTATCGGGAGTGGGGATGGTTTATTGAGATGTGGGGAATGTATAGGGTACCAATTGATGGTGAGTGGTAGGTTTAGAGGTTATTAATGGGTGATGAAGATGGGGATACCTTGAAAATGAGATTTAACCAATGGTCGAGGAGAAACTTAGGGAGTAATGATGTGATTAAGGTGCTAGAGCGGTTGAACGCACCTAATAAAATAAGGCCCCAATTTTTGGTTATGATAGGGTTTAGTGGGAAGTGGTTGGCTTAAATGATATGATCAAGTAAGGGTTGCATCGATGGCTTTTGTAAGCATAAAACCTTAAAGTAATTGGTCGTTTGGCCCTGATAATCAGAATGGAATTGAGCAAAGAGAAATTGTGTCTGAGGTTTATGCTTGGTATCTAAATGACTCCATTAGAAGAATGGGAGAAATAAAGTAGTAAGAGAAGAAATCGAAAAAATCAAACAAATCAAAGACTTGTATACCTCTAAGAAGGGGGTCAATATTATCATCCCAATTCATTAAAATTCACCACCGATAAATTACCCAATGGTTGTTACCTCTATTTTGCCCCTCTATTTTGCCCCTCCACCTCCACCTGTGTCTACCCTCTTTGTCCGGGTAACTTCGCATTCATAAAAGCAAAAAATTAAACCAAAATCTTCACCTCGATGATGATGTCTTTATCAAAACCACTTACTTGGAGCAACAGTTACACCACGTCGTTCTGATTTGGTTGTTGTAATGATATGGTTTTATGTCATAGTTACTCTGAGAGGCCATTGTAACGTAGCATCCACTAGACCATACTTGAAGTGGTGAGATGATCCATTATAACTACAAAGCAAGAATAAAATCACACCAATTGTTATTGCAGTGAGATGATTATAACTACACCCACAATTGATGAAAATCATCAATCTCTACTCACGACTTTTCACCCACACTTTTCACTTTTGATTACGCTTCTCTCATTCTCTCGAATCTCCCCGCTACATCCTTTACGATTCCATCATTTATACGATTCCGTGCCTTTATTAATACATCTATTCGTCATCAACAACCACAGTGTTCAACCCCTTGACCGAAGCAACGTTGACGGGTTCAACAAAAGCAAACAACTTTTCCTTAGCGTTTTCTTCATCGTTTCTCTTTCTAGAGATTCTGATTCTCAATCTCGAGGGAACACCTTGGACACCTCTAGACCAGAGGGCAACGTTCAACCGGGGGTCCAATCTGACATCGGTGGTCTTCATGTGCAAAGTGGCAAACTTCTTGATAGCCTTGACAGCCTTGGGAGCTCTCTTCTTGAAGTGAGCCCCGTGGAGTCTCTTGTGAAGGTTAATAGTGTATTCACGGGTAACAACGTCGGACACGGCCATCTTTGGTTGGTTCCTTTCTTGTCGCACAGATTTTTTCACTAGAGTGAGAGGGCAAAGGATTCTGCGGGTGTGCATATAACTGAGGGAGGATTTGGTGATGAGGATCACGTGGGTAGGGTTATAACCCTAAGGCGAGGCAGTAGTTGTATGAAGAATAGTGGTAATAGTAATACCAATGCTATATCACCAACAGTAGCAATTGGGGTAATTATAATATTTGTGTGGTTTTATTAGTTCACTTGATTCGATTGATACCTCTTTTTTGTTTACCTCTTTCCCTTACCAATGCATTGATCGCACGGTCTTAATTTAGTCATTGCCAGGCTGGACCTCCCTAAGTTGGTGGTGGGGGGGTTGAATTCTTGATTTAAAGAATTAAACTATCAATTGACTTGTATATGCCTGTCACATCAGTCAAGTTAGCAGATTAGTTCTTCCCTTGTGGTAACATTACCAATGATCAGTTCACCCCATTAATCATGTAACGTTTTGATCTCTATCATTGGCATTAGTGCGCGTTCGTCGATGGTGCGGCTTCCATTTACCCACCTGAGTGAGGTAGTTTGTTAAGTGGGACCTACCAGTACCTTGATTTAAACCAAAAGTGTCACAATTCTTACAATCTCATGAGTTTCACTTCCGTTGAGATTCATTATTATTCTCATCTTTATGCCTCTCCTTCTCTTTTCCTCCTATCCCCCTCTCGCACTATCGTTATCTATCATGTGCCCTGACATAATTTGAAAAACCAGTCATCCACCCCACACCATCACCACCCCAATGAAGGATTACAGGGGAGCCACCATCGAAGATTTAGACATCAAACCTGCCATTCTGGTTAACCCACAAACTACCATTTTACAAGCCCTTGAAACCGCCTATGAATGTGAATTCACCTTTCTCCCCGTGATCCATGAAACTGACAAAAAGCTCCTTGGCGTCCTTAATGTCGATGAAGTTGAACCCAAAAAGGGGGAATTGGTCAAAAACCACATGTTGTGGTTCTCTCCAGCTGCTCGTAAGGCCTATCAACAGAAACAAACCCATGAAGAAAAGACCCCCAGAAATACCAAAATCATCATTCCTCAAACCGTCAATTCCAAAAGAAAGTATACCGTGTTGACTCCAGAAACTCCATTAGAAAAGTTGGATGAGTTTTTTTCCCAAGATAACCCATTTGCCATCATCACCGAGGACGGGGGCAAGTTTGTCTATGGAGTAGCCACTTTAGAAGACTTGCAACGGTACGAAAAGTCTCGTCCATTATTAAGCAAACTCTAACCTTCCATACTAGACTGTTTATTTATGCTTAGCCCGAGGGCACTATTTAATCACATCGAACAACATAAGATAACTGTAAAAAAGAAAAAGCAACCATTTCAACTATTTATCATTTCTAACTTCTTACGAAGCACTGCCAACCGGTTTCCAATCAGTACGATAAACTTTTCTACCATTTGGCGATCATGAGCATCCAACTTGGCCTCATCATCGTCACCATCATCAAGTAATGCTTCCAACATCCAAATGGCAGTCAGATACGCCAATTCACACCCCTTGAGATCTTCCTTAACCAATTCATTAATGGCGGCATTGCGCAGCATTTCCAATGCCCGTTCAAATATCAATTTCAGGGCAATGATCGGCACCTCCGTACTCATTTGACTCTCCTGGGACGCCGGCGTCCCACTATGTTGATTGGTTTCGTTGGTGGCTTCTTCTAATCGTAACCGTAAGTATTCCGCCCGTTCGAGCGCTTCATTAAACCGGTCCCGGATCCATTGTACAAGACAATTGATTGATCCGGTGTTTTGGGTGGCTCCCTGGGATAATCCTTCCAGGTACCACCACTTGGATGCCACTTCCATCCCTCGAGCCAAGAGTGACAACGTCTTGACATAGAGAGCGATGCCTTCTTCCGCGATTTGTTGTACCATCTTAGACGGAAGCACCAGCATTTCCACCACCACTTGGTCATCATCAGGACGAGAGGGAAGAAGCTGAGAGAACTTAACGTCGGCAAAGAGGTTCAATGTGTGGGCCTTGGTTGCCAACGATTCAAGTTGGTTGAGTACCTCACTATCCCCCGATAACCCAAGTACTTCGGAGGTGGACCGGGCCAGCGGCGGTAAAACTGGCGGCCGCACCATATGCTGGGCCACCACCGTGGGGGGAGCGCTGATCACGGTGGAAAACGTCACCCCGCCATGGTCTTGAGAGTGGTGGTCACTAGGTTCGGGCCCGCCGTGACCATGGCTATGGTCATCTTTATTGCCAAACAATCTATTCAGCGCCAACCCAATTGCCTTGGAAAGCGCACTCAGCGGCAGGATGGAAATCATCCGCTTATCGACAAACGATTGGCGCCGATTGACAATGGTGGGCCCGTCGTGGCCATCGTGAGTGATGGCGTCAGCAATGGCATTCACTTCAACCGCCCGCTTCTCCACCACCACGTACTCGGTCATGGGATCACTAGGATGATGTTCGGTGGATAACGTCGGCGGTGTTTCTCCCAATACCCCCACCTCAGTTTTGCGGTGGGTGGTGGGTTCGGGCAGTCCATTATCAATCAATTGCATGATCTTGTGTTCCTGGGGTTGCTTAGGCTCCACCAATTTCGATTTAATCATTGGATGGGCCGCAGGCAGGTGATGATTCAGTGGTAACGGTGAAATGTACTCGGAAATATACAAGTTTTCGTCCATTTCGGGGGCCAACGGGGTATCGGACCCATGTAAGGGAGTGGTGATCAATTCATCGGCAAAGAACTCGGCGAACGACACCCTTTCGGTGGGATTATATTTGAGTAACGACCGAATTACCCGTTTCAACGGATCTATCACCTCTTGAGTGGTGGCCGAGGGGAACTTTATCCGATCTTGGGCCCGCTCGATCGTTTTAAGCAATTCAATATGATTCAGCGCCTTGAATGGCGGTCTTCCGCAACACATTTCGTACAATACTGCTCCCACCAGCCATAAATCGGCCTTGGCATTATACTTTTCGTAGCGCAAAATCTCGGGGGCCATATAAAGCGGCAGCCCGCAAAGAGTCTCCGCCATCAGGGTGGCCGGTAGCACTCGAGCAAATCCAAAATCGGCAATCTTCAAGATGGGCAATTCCCACAAGCCAGCGTAGCCCGCCACTTCAAATTCATGATGAGAATGGGCGGGTGGACAAAGCAACAAGTTCTGTGGTTTGATATCCCGATGCACCAACAGTTTCTCGCGTAAAAACTCAAGCGCCAGCGCCAATTGTTGTAAAAAGTGGATCACCACCGTCGAGTTAAGTCCGGGACCACTGGCAGGAGTCAGGGGATACCTTTCGAGTAACAGGGCAATCACCGGATGCGACCTCACCAACAAGTGGCGCTTGCGGATAAAATACAGCAAATCGCCCATCGAACAATAATCCATCACCAAATGGAAGTGACTAGTGGTCTGGTGATAATCAAGGAGTCCAACAATATGAGGATGTTTCATCGTCTTCAAAATGGAGATTTCTACCTCCAAATTCTCCACCAACTTTCTCAGCTTTAATTTAGACCGGACAATCAGCTTGATCGCCACTGCTTGGTGGCTACGGTTATCAAGACATTTATAAACGGTAGCAAAAGAGCCTTTGCCAATTTCAACGCCAATGGTATAGGCGCCAATGGTGGTATCACCCGCCATGGTGTGGTCAGGGATGAATATAGGTAAAGGTTCAGGTTACGGGCCAGCGATTATCAACGCTGACTCCAACTCTAATTTGATTTAATCAAAGGTTTTAGAAATAACTGGAAATGCCCCCAATGGGCGGTGACAAACGAAGGGGTGGGTGGTCACTTAAAGATAGGTGTTAAAGGCGCGAAATTTCCGGGGGATATGTCAGCCACAGTTTGGGGTACACCAACGGGAATGACTAAGTCAAGGTTATGGCTGAGTGGGGGTTGAAATGTCACGGTGGAGGGGGGTGAGGTGTTTAAGGCGAGAGGAAGATTGTAGTTTATTGAGGGGCAACATGCGCGGGGTGGGTGGCGAAACCAATTCCGGATGTCAAGTTATCAATTCCGGGATCAGTTTCATCGGTTGTACTGGTGAAATCATATCGGGCCAAGGCCGCACCTAGGGCAAAACCCGAGGGAAGTAGATGAGATATCCGAATGGAGGCGTGTGCTAGGGGGCCACTGCCTGGTGATTGTTATCATTCTAGGCTTTTGATGACAGCCACTAGCCGAGTCACGTCAAACATTTATCGGCGTGATTAGGTTTCAACGCCAACGGGGAGAACGGCACCCCCCGTGGTATATTCAGGGGTTGATCATTCGCCCTGATAAGTAATTTTGTCCACGTGATTGATTTGATGACTCGTTGCTGCATGGAAGGTGCTTGACACCGGCAAGGTCGAGGATGAGTCTTTTGTACCCGATTGGTCATATGCAGGGTGCCAACTATCCCGGGCTTGCTTAGATATTTCCGTGGCCCCGCGGGTCTACGATGATTGAGATTGAAAAGTCGAATATATTATCATAGCTGATATTATCGATAAAAACAAGTTTTTTTTTTTCTTTTCTGATTATTGGAGGGTGGAGCATTTAATGCTTAGTAGGGGCAGCAGTGGGAGTGTTGGGAGTGGCCACGACAAGTTCCACAGGGGGAGTGCCAACTTTGATGGTGGTAAGGTGGTAACCAGATCTGACTCCAGATTTAAACAGAATAGCCGCCAGCACGGGGTAATTACCAATGATATTGCCGGCCAGTACCAAAGAACCGGTCAACACAGCAGTAGCAGTAAGCTTTTGAATAGAAACCATATTGTTTGAAGTTTGTAGAAAGTCAAGAAGTGGATGATGAGTATTATCGGTGAGGATTACTGGTTTATATACCTTTAGAAGACGTTTCACAAAGTAACAAGGGGTTGGAGAGGGGTCTAGAAATTGAATTATGAGGGCAAAAACTTTGAAACCCCCTTCTGACATTTTATAATCATGTTGAACATGTCTTGAAAGCATTGATGAGTACAATTGGGGTAGCTGCAATACAAATCATTCGCAATTAAGATCAATTAGGCCGTGACTTGAATTGAATTCATACTGGGGATTACTGGAGTCTGCCAATGGGTTTCTTGTCGATGGTAGGGAGTAAATAATTGTGTTTCGGTTTATTAAACAAGTTTAAACGGAAAATTTGTTTGTGTTGGTACATGTTTTTTTAGCCAATCTTACACAAACGGTGATGGAATATTGTGGTTATGGAATATTTTACTCCACTTGCTGAAGGGTTTGGAATTTTAATGAGAGTCACTAACGAACCGTTTGACTAATTACAAGTTGCCATGAGAATTTAGAGGGCCATTTCATTCATTTTATCGTCATGATTAACACTGTGGGTCTCAGGCCCTCCTTCTATGGCAATTCTTAATGAAAAACAACCAACATTGTGACGAAGAGTTAATTAAACAAAGGTTGACAAGGGGCAAAAAGAAACGCCGGTGATCAACATTGATACCATGATTATTTCAATTCCCATCAGTGAAGATTTCATCATTGTTGAACACGAAAATTAACCCATTGCCCATTTCATCTTTTCTCGAGAAAACCAGTGGGTTGAAATCAGAAAATTAACAGGGAGTTTGACACATCAACGGCGTTTGTACAAGATTTAGAATATCCATATTAAACATGGGAGTTCAAACTTTATTCAATATTCATCCACAAAGTTTTGTTAAATGACATTGTCGTCGTTATCCCTCAAGAGAGGTTGATATTACCTTTTGTCTGAACGACCCTCTGAACTTATTATCAAAAATATAGGCCTACAAAGAACAAAGTTACCTTTATATATCGTCAATTTCAATTGAGAGGTGTACATCACCAGGTCGATGTTGGTTGGATAATGAACGAATGGTGATTATTCCATCAATAAGTCGAATCAACATCTTTCATCAATTAAAGTTAATCAATATAATTACTAAAGCTTACTCATGTCTCGATGGTGGTGGTTGCGGAAAGGAGCCACAGTGGCATGGACTCTCTTATTCACAAAACCGAAGGTGGGATTACTCAAAAACGATGGTCCTGGTTCTTTGACAAGTGCCACCACTCTCTGTGTGCAGTGCCATGCACCTCGAATCATTTATCAGGAATATCGATAGTAAAACCGAAAACGGAGGCCAAACGGGGGTAGGGCGGGGAACTTTGCTACCTTAATTGGCAACGGACGCGCAACCGTAAACAATTGCCTTTAACCATCTGCTGGTGGTGATTTAACGGAAACGGTCACCGGACATGGTCTTAGAAGAGAGGACAACGTTACACAAAAATATCACTATTGGTGTTGGTAACGGGACCAAATTACTACGAGTGCCCGCTTGGGATCGCACCACTTGGTATCGCCTTGCTTAGAGTTGCCACGCATTGTCACGAGCCACGTTGGTTCGAGCAGTGTTTTATATTGCCACCGGTTGTATTTGCTAAAGTTGTTGGAAGCCGATTCGCATCTCGGAGAAATGCAGCAGCCAATGAGCGTTTCTGCGATGGTGATCGGAACGAAACGGAAAGCGCCTAGAATACCGATGGTGGCGAGGGGGCCACCACCACTAGGAGAGGTTAGTAAAACGAAGGGTGGGCCGTCTACATTTACCTTATCAACATCAGCTGGGTATCACTTTCCCCCTCAGTTTGCCAACCCTTTATTGTTCTAATCAGTGCCAATGCACAGATAAAGATAGCCAAGGATAATCTCGGAGAAGAAATGTAGCCAATAATAGCGAGGTCATTGTAAGCAACTGCGGGGGCGGAGATGATACTGATAACATCATATATATAAGACCAAACCGGTGCTAGTTCACGTCACGTCAAAATATTAACATGTCCAACTTACGGTTACTTCTTTCACAAATGGAAACTCCTCTCGATGAACAAACCGCTGGGGAAATCATACCATTACTTACTTCATGTCTTGGTGGTCAAGTCACCACTAAAGATATTAATACCTTGATGTATTTGTTGAGATTTTCTGCCACCACTCGGGAAGTGGTGATTCAAGATTTTGAAAATAATGGGATTAATTTGGATATTGGATATATTCAACTGTTATTGGCCACTGCGGTGATGCCTACACAAATGGTAATGGTTTAGCTGGTTAAGTCCAACCAATGTCAAGGGTAACTGGTACGACTTGACGAATTGCATAGGATAGGATAGGTTAGGATAGGAAAAGGTTAATGGATAAGAAATGAATTGAACATATGGGGAAGGAATAATAAGGTAAATGGATTGATAAAGATCGAAATGTTTGAAAGTTGACATTTCAAGAAAGTGCAAAAAGATGACGATTTTGAAATGACCAGAGAAGAATTAGTCGTCAATTGAATAGGATACCATTGATTAGTTCCAATTGATGAACATAGCCTAGTTTGACCCACTCGAGAGGGGTCAATTGCTCCGACAACCCGAAGTGGGGTGGTATCCACGGGTGCCTTCGGTGACAGCTCGGATAATTGGAGTGATGAGTCCGAGATCGGGGTGCGGCTGCACAGAGTCCATTCCTTTAATCAGAGTTTACATCAGCGGTTGCCTAAACTGTCACTACATTCTACAATGTCAGCAATTGAAGTAGGAACGCAGAAGCCACAGAAACGACTCCCAGTTGAGTAGGGTGCTAATCAATCTTGTTTGCGCCTAAATAGGAACCAGTCACATTTCAAACTAGCTCCGGAGTGTTGGCAAACTACATGCCCCCCTTGCGAGGGACATTACGATCTGATGTTTTATTAATATACATTACCAACTCATTCCAACAACTTAGTTTTCGGGAACGACAAGCGAACCGTCTCTAATGCTTTCAATGGCAACATGAGCGGGCTTACCGTCAACCTTAGCACCAACAGATTGAGTGGTACCCAAGATTTCAAGAACGACACCTTCCAACGACTTGGCGAACGACTTTTCTCTCATGGTTCTAGCAATGTTAACAATTTCATCGAAAGGAATCGAACCGTTGTGCTTAACGTTCTTGTCCTTCTTTCTGTCTCTAGGAGGTTCCTTCAACGCGGCAATAACCAACGAAGAAGCAGCAGGCACAACCGAAGCAGTGGCTTGTCTGTTTTGAATTCTCAATTGAACAGTGACCTTGATACCAGGCATAGCCTTGGTGGCCTTGGCAATGTCTTCACCCACCTTCTTAGGCGAGAGACCCAAGGGACCGATCTTGGGAGCCAAAGCGGCCGAAGAACCGACTTCACCACCAACGGCTCTAAGGTAGATGAACTTCACTTCATTAGGGTCAAACTTGGGAGGCATGGTGACTGATGGTTGGTACTTTGAACGGTGAAAAAAATTTACCGTGCGATGGTTGTTGCAGTGAGGAAACGAGGGATCACGTGTATTATGCCAAGGACTAGGGTTACAGCCCTGAAACGGTGCGAAATGAGGGGAGGTGTGGTAATTGATTAGTTAAGCAGAGTCGAGTGACACTGGTAGTGCTGAGTATATCGCCACCATTGATACTAAGCGTCACCTATGGCCCACCAAAGGCCACATGATTTATCCACTACTCTTCCTAAATGGTACCCCTATCACTAATAGCACCTTATTGGACCCAATTGACCCTCAATGGTCCTCCCATTGCCTCCTAACAATCCTCTAGTATGCCCCCGTTGCCCCTAATAAATCTCTAACAAATCTCTAACCCCCCTCCCCTCCTCCTCGTACATTTTGTGTAACAATGCCACTTCGTGTCAATAACCTGCCCCCCTGACGATAGATTCCATCAGCCGCATGCACCCAGTAATTGTTGATTGACATTATCACTGTTGTTCAACCATCGCCAAACCTCCATCACCCCATTCACCTCACCAATGGCTTAACCTTCACATTCTCCTCTATCACTCCGACAGTTCGCGCTCGCTATTATTCCTCCTACAAACCTTGATCCACCTGGAGTACATTGACTGAGGAAGTGGTGCCAGGCAGTGGTTAATGACGGACAAGCGACCCAGTGAACTGTTTCTCAAGTGGGATGCGGCCCAGGTGCTGCTGTTTGTCCGGCTGGTCCTCCCCGAACAAGAGCGGGCGGTGGCACCAAAGTTTCTTGAACACAATATTGCCGGACTGCTCCTCCCCTACCTTACCTGTGATCATCTCAAGGAGATTGGGGTGACTTCACTTAACCTGCGGCTTCTTATTAAAAAGCTGATTTCCGACTTGATTGTTTATCACTACCAGAATCACCCCCCGCGGCTGATGGCCGACCCCGAGTTTGGGTTGGCCCTGACTTATATTGGCATGGAACTGTTACTGTTACTGACGGTATTGGTGCGGGATATGGTGAAGAAATTGACCCAAAAAGGGGTGTCGCAAGCGGTGTCCCAGGCCCTCGCCAACCTGACCGCCCCGGATTTGGCCCTGCCCACCCTGCCATTGGATAAGCTGGGAGGGTTAACGCCACTGGAGGTTGATGTCCGCAAGCTTAATGATAATTTCAACAAGCTCAAAAAGGATTTGATCCCGGTGATTCGGTTGTTAAAGGACCTGAAGCCATTGCCCACTCCCACCCTTGATCCAGGGTCAACCTCCGCGCTTGAACTGCCGCAATATAGTTACCGCTCAGATATTGATGAGCCAGAAAAAGCGCCACCGACTCTGATGGCGCTGATGGCGGTGCCCGCCCAACTGACAGTTCGACCCAAGATCCAAAAGGCAGGTAGCTTCACCCTGGTGGAAACCCCATCGCTGCAACAAGTACTGAATCGGTACTCCCTGGCAACGCTATTGAGTATGGGTACCGGCAAGATTGTCCAACAACTGGTGCCTAAACTCATGGAAACCAAGCTGGCGCCCGATTTCAAACTTCAAAAGGTCCAGCGCCGCCGCGATGAGAGCGGAGGCAGCCGGGGACTCGAACCAAAGTCCCTGGCCCAACTGATGCGGTCAGCTACCCCTGGTGGAACCAAGATGACCGCAAACGAACCACTAAAACAATTGCGAGCGTCGCTGGACGACTCGTGCCTAAAAATCTTACAACAGGCAATGAAGCGCCATCATATCCCCAGGGACGACTGGCTGAAGTATGTATTGGTGATTTGTTATGGTAACAAGGAACGCATCCTTAAATTGGCAGAAAAACCGGTGATTATCTTTAAGGAATTACAAGAGTTGGGTAAGCACCCTGCCATCATGTTGAGACAGTTGGCGGAAGCTCCTGAGGATGGTGCCTATGATGACCTGAGAATATCCGATGAAATCCCGGGGGGGACATTGTAGAGATGATAAAATGGTTGTTATCACTAGACCCAGTCTGGACTTGGTCTATATATACGTATATATATATATATAAATATGTATATGGTAAAGATGACGTTTAACTATGTGTGGCCCAACTCGGAATCGAACTCGGGGTTTACCTCACTTAATTGACCTGTATCTCTCCTCACTAACCCTAAATTAATGGAAGGACGGTTATTCAAGTATACCCAATACCTCACGGCATTTGAATATGGCACGGCTCGACCAGCCAATGTCATTGTATGGATTGGTGGTCTTGGTGATGGCTACGGTCTGTTGCCTTACCTTGATCGCCTTGCCAAATGCCTCCCCAATCACTGGTCGGTGATCCAACCATTGATAAAGAGTCTGTACCAGGGATGGGCCCAACTGAGTCTTGAACAAGACATTAAAGATCTTCGTCGCTTGGTCCACCACCTCCGCTTTGAAGAGAACCGCACCACCATCGTGTTGGCGGGACATCTGACCGGGTGTCAAGATGTGCTTGCCTATCTTATGGAAGCCGATGGTGAAGAACCCATTGAAGCAGGGATTCTTCAGGGGGGTGTACTGGATGTTGAAGCGATGGCATCGTTTGCCAAAATTTCCATCGATGCCTTGCAAGATATGGTCACCGAGGTGGAAACGTGTTACCCTAGACTGACCAAGGAAATGTTGCCCGGGAAGTTCACCAAGGTAGCATTTGGTACCCCTATATCTACCGCTAGGTTCTATAGTATTGCCAAATACAAGGGCACCGAGGACTTTTTCAGTTCATACCTTGATGAAGCTGATATGAAGCATACGTTTGGGAAGGTGAAAAAACCCATTCTCGTGTTGTATGGAGAGAAAGATGAGTTTGTTGATAAACTGGTAGATAAGCAAGCCTTATTATCCCGGTTCCAAGCCGCTACTCCCAAGGAGTACTGGTCACCATTATCGAAAGTATTGGCCAACGCTTCCCACAAGGTGGAGCTGGATGAGGCCCAAGCTGATTTAGTGGATTCAGTGATTAAGTTTATTCTTAATTTATAGCATCTATACTGTAAATCGTTTCACTTGAGCCACCACCCCTTCGTAGAATTGGCCAAGACTGATATCATCTGTGTAAAGTAAATCGTAGGCTGGTGGCGTCCGTTTGACCTTTTTGGCAAATAATCCCAAAAACTTTGACTCCAATTGCTCCACCTCCAAATCTTTATGAGCCGGATTCAATTTAGAATGGAGAAATCTTGCCTGGGAATGATCGGTTTGGGTGAGGACAAATTTGGGTACAAGGCGGTGACGGTGGGTCTTTAAGTATTCCGCCACTTCTTGAGGGATATCATTGGTGAATACCCGGGTCTCATTGTTACTTGGGTGTAAAGATTCCTTATCCTTGGCGTCAGAAACCACTTTGAATAAAATAATGGTGAATTGATTATCCAATACCAACCATGTCCCCAGGGGAAGATTAAGACACAGGGGTTCAAGCGGCTGGGGGCCCTTGCCAATAGCCACAAGACTTGGCTCCATTGCTTTCATCAGTTCATCCACCAGTAAACGACAGAACCAAGAGTGATAATAAGTAGTTTCATCGGGAGAAGAATTAAAAATCCGAAATAATTGCGGGTTCTTGCGGAGGTTATAAAACAACAGTGGGAGTTCAGCAAATCGGGGGTTGATTTGGTAACGATTGTTTAATTCATGGTAGATCAGTTGGCCCACCACCCCCGATTCGGAAATGCCGCCAAAGTTATACAAGAGTTCCACCAATGATTTATCAGCGATTGCTGCCACCGATTCCAATGGGTCAAAGCCAAGGGTGCCGTCGATTTTATTCACCAAGAGCCGAGCCAATAAAATTGCCCAGATCTTTTGGTTGAAACTTTGCATCAATGCCAAATCTTTAATCATGGTGGTTTCCTTGGTGACTAATCTCACCAGACCGTCGCTAAAATGACGCTTATTGGCCAAGAGCACCGAAACCACCGTTTGCTTGTCCACCGTTACCACTTGTTGGCACCATTGGTGCAAATGATTATCCCAGTACTTTAATTGGAATTGAATATACACCACTGGGGCCCGAATCCCCACTTCTTTCATCGATTTGGCCAATTCAGGTTCAAAACAAATCGCCAACGAGTCATTAGTTTGTAACTTGGGAAGCTTCCATCGATTGGTATACATTTTTTTCCCCGTTCGGGGATCAAATTTGGTTAATCGATCGCTAATTTTGACATTGTGGTTTTCTGCGGTCGACTGAGCCTGATGATACAGCAGGGGAAGCGGCACCCCGCCAAATATCATCCGTCCCACTTTTAAATCGGCCAGGGTTAATACCGTGAGCTCAGCATTCAAGTAGCGGCCGCCATTAAACGATAACTGATTAGTGAATCTCGCCAGCGTGAACAGCTCAAACATATATGCTTCTCCACACAGACCGGTGATTAATGGTCTCATTTCATGGATCCCCGTTTGTTCAACCGACGCCGAGTATAGCACGAGCAGCCACGTTGGTCCGGTGGGATTAATTTCCGTGGGTTTCTTCAGTAACGAATCACCAATGATGAATGCGTTTTGAAGAGAATGGCCTCCGGAAACAAGTGCCAAAATCAGGTAGAACCGATGGCCTGCGAGGTAAAATGGGGCCTTTAATTGTTCAATATCGTGATGTGATCGAGGTCGACAGTTGGCAGTGGTGATTTTTCCCGGAAATTCGGTACATGGACCGGAAAGGAAAAGGTTGACTTGCAGATGGTGGTAGATCGAAGAGGACACCATAATTGCCACCACGTACAATGCATACCCCATCACTCTTTCGGGAATGAACGTGGTGGTGACTTTTCCTTTCAAAGAATTGAGATAGAGTCCGAGTTCAGCTCCAGTAAAGACATATGGGGACAAGTCGTCGTTGGTGCGGTTAATATTTAACTTCCCGTACACTTCAGCAAGGCCAATATCATTAAAGAGTCCTGGTAAGTCTTGCGATGAGCATTTAACACTAATGGGGTCGCCAGCGACCCGATGAACGGACACAATGTCATCAAATGTCACCAATAAGTACTTTTGATCATCAAGCTTGGTTCGAATGGCATTAATCAAGTGGTCCCAATGTAGATGGTCCTTGTGTTGATAAAGATCAAGTACAATCACCTGAATAGTATCCACTGGTTGAGTTCCCAACTCAGTCACCAGGAAAGTAACGTGATCGTCGAGAATAGCGGCCTGGGTATCATCGACCCCAAAGTTCTTTTTATCACAAAAGGGACAGAGCCACATGTTGTTGGCTCGATCTAATTTGATATGGCGGTTGGCAATCGCCTTGCATTGGCATCTCACCGGAGGACTGACCTCGATTGATGATTGCACGGGGATGAAGGGGGAGTATAAGCAGCCGATTGGTGTCACTAGTTTGGACTCATCAAGTCTGGTACTTGGGAATAAGTTCCAATTGAATTGGACCGACATGATGGGGTGGAGCGGAGGTGAAGTGGAGGTGAAGCGGAGGTAAAGCGGAGGTGATGCACTGGTGGAGCGAAAGCAGTGAATCTGTGGGGGGCAGATTTGGGGAAGATGAGAATCACTAATATGGGCTCGTGATCGGGATGCTTACACTAGGAGATAAACTAAAAATTGTCCATTCGGTCATTAATTATCATTAGATGATCGGAAATTTCCGATCACTCCCAATTGTTGCGAGAGGAAAAATGCAATTTATCTGAATTCTTGGTGATGGACAATTGGCTGAGGTTACCATGATAACAAAACCAATGATCATTGTCCAATGCTTCATCGACAATCGATACTTCTATCCTCTTTACCGAAGAATTAATGTAAATGGGGTGGTCTTCATCGCTAATGAGATCACAATAGATGATTTTCAACGATTTTAATGTTGAAAAGTTAATGAATTGACGACTTCTAATTGGTTTATCCCAGTATTTCACCGTGAGATTAACCACTTTCAAGCAAGTATCAGGCAAGGGCCCTAGAGCCGAAGTGAGGGTGTGACAGGATACCCTACACCCTGGGGCGGGTCCTACCGAGATGATATTGGCATTAAGAGTACAATTCACTGCCAGTCTCACTTCGATAGTATCAGTAGCTTCAATGGTCAGATCACGGATATGGGCCAATTTAAATGAAGTCAAATGATTCAAGTTGGTTCCTCTAAATTCGTTTCGATCGTTAAGTTGAATCACTTCAAGTGACTCTATGGCAGGAAACAGGTTCAATGAGTGGATAAACTGACACACTGTTGGTTCAAGGTCGACATGGTACCCCAAATCCTGAAGATTAGGGGCATTGAGAATGAATTGACGAAGTTTGGGGGCCACCACGTCAATATCGATGGAATAAGCGTAACAACTTCGAAACGAGTAACGGAGATACTCGAGATTGTCACCCGCAATGGTAACGGGACCATAATCAGCCACCACCGTCAACTTTTTCAACCATGGCATCGACCAGGGATGAAAGTAATAAGTTCGAACCACTAACTCTTCGAGGTGTGGTGGAACACCGGTGACCTCCGCCTCCACGTCCAAGTACCGTAATGACGGCGGCAACGGTGACTGTTCGGTGATTACTTCATCAGTGCCGTCAGCAATGAGACGGCGAAGATGACGAAACCGGTCAATGTCACCCATACCAAAATCATCTTCGCTTAACACCAATTGCACCACCGTTTGGGGACAGTGCTTCAAATAGTTCCTTCTGGTGATCAACCGTAACACTTTACCATCGTAGGAGGCGAGATCAGGAAGGGAACGTTTAACAATCAAACAGCAAGATCGGAGCTTCTTGACCTCAGCCACTGTCACTTCATTGGCCACTTTAGCGCCATCATCGGCCCTAACCACCTTAAGATCAACTCTATCGATGATATTACCAAGTGCTGGTTCCACCGATGAGTGCCTCACCACCGGGTACAATTGAACGAGGGACCGGGGATGATCGACAAACGTGAAGATCAACTCCAATACTTCATCGGGGAGATCTATCAACGTTGTCATAAAGGCCAACAATTGCAGCAGTGCATAAAGTTGGACGCACGTGAATGATTACGATAGTTTTGTTAAGATATGGATGGAGATGAAGATTAAATTAGAAATTGGTGAAAATGGAGAATAGGGGAAGGAGGTAGGGCTTTTTAAGTTGTATTTGTTGTCTGAAGATGAAGGTTGTCGTTTTCATAAACTTGGCAACAGAGACTTATTAGGTAATATTCTAATTGAAATTCTTCAGCAACGTATTTCGTAGAAAAGAGATGATATTTTCAATGGCTTTTTTATAATTTTTGGTTAATTTTTAGTTAAATTATCAAAGTTTTTCTTATATTTTGACATTTTCATCAATTGCAAGTTCGACAATTCGTTCCAATTCTATCACCGGTAGAATTTCCAAGTAATTGCTTTATTTATAAGATCGGTAAATATTTATTTTACTACTCTCTTTCCCTCTGAATGCTAATTTTCTCGATTGTCATATCTCATTCGTCTTTGATTAGTAGTCGCCAACTTTCTTTAAAATTAAAACCAATCAAACGATTCTTCACTGACGTTTACTCAGGTTCATCTCATCCGCCTACTACCCATTCGATCATTAATCATTGATTATCTAACTACCTAAAGCTTTTTCGACATATAAGGTCCATCTAATTCATATCCCAACTTGGCGTAGTAGTTCCGGACGCCTACCCCCAGAATAACACTGATCTTTTCCAGACCATGCTCTTCCTTGGCAATTCGAGCCGCCTCTTCCATCAACAAGGTACCAAACCCTTGATGCTGGAATTTTCTTGGGTCTCTCGAATGCAAGGGCACCACCAGCCCATACACATGCAATTCTCTAACAATCAGAGTGGGTTGAGCGGTGAATTCTTTACGGTAAGTGTACTTTTTGCTTGCCTTTCTCAATCTTAACAACCCGATCAAAATATCCTGTTTGGGATCTTCATACGACAAGAAAGTTTCCCAGCCACCGTTAGCATAGTAATCCCTCCGAATAAGCTCAATCTGGTCGGGGATAACCTTATTGTGGACCTCTTGGATCCCCACTTCTCTGGTCCGAACGTCTCGACACTGGGTGCCGAAATCCTTCATTCTGGCCAACGCCAACTCTCTTAAATTACCATTTTCCACCCCCAGGGTCACCAAGGGCATGGGGATATCCCGTTGCACCCGATAAATCCGAGTCCATGGGGGTACCAACGCCATGATCCGGGCAACAAGATCAATCAATGCATTGGCGTTGTAGGACTGGTATAATCCTTGCTTCCATAATTCGTACAACCCTGTGCCCCGAATCACCAAAGTTGGATAAATCTTCAACCCGTCGGTTCTAAAGTCAGGATTATCAAAATATTCCTTAAACTGCTCCAAGTCCCGCTCCATGCCCACGTTGGGCAAATCAGGCATCATGTGACTCACCACCTTGTACCCAGCATCCTTAGCCACAGCAAACGTTTGACAGACCGCCTTGACGGTATGCCCCCGATTAGTGTCCCGAGCCACATCTTCATACACCAGTTGTACCCCAATCTCCAACCGAGTACACCCATATTTAAGCATGTCCAGCAAGTGGGTCTCAGTACAGTAATCGGGCCGGGTTTCGATGGTGATCCCCACACACTTTGTTTGGGATTGTTGCGAGTACTCAATGGCCTCATCAATATCAGTACCATTAAATCCAGTGAGGGCATTGTGGAGCTGAGTGATAAACCCTTCCCGGTAGTCCTTGGGCAACAGCATAAATGTACCTCCCATGATGATATACTCGACTTTATCGATCAGATGTCCCAATTGCCGCAATTGCTCCACCCGACCTCGAGCCTGTTCATAAGGATCATACCGGGCCCGAATGGCTCTCATACTGGTAGGTTCATACCCAGTATACAGCTGAGTCAGGTATTCAAAGTCCAGATCGGGACCCCCAGGACAGTAAACACAGATGTTACCAGTGTAGGCAATATGAGGACACCGGTGGGGTTTACACATCACCGCCACCACAGCGATCCCCAGAGCAGTTCTGACTGGTTTAGCTTTAAGCTTGGGAATAAGGTACTTCTTGTGTTGGTCAGGAATCAGGTTGATGATATCAGTCAATCTTGGCTGTTGTTTAAGCTTGTACTTTTTGGCATAACGGGTAATGAGGCCGTTAAGGTTGATATCCTTGGACAGTTTTAACAGGGCCACAAGTTCGAGGGAGATTTCCCCACATGCCTGGATGAATCGTTCTTTCTCTGGGGCTAGCTTCTTTGATGGCATGGTCCTGATTTGTAGGTGAGATGAGTGCGATGGGGTGGGGAGGGATTGAGATGACGAAAAGGGTAGGAGCCATACAAGGGATAAAAGGCGACTTGAGAGGGACGAATGGGCCAAAAAGAAAATCAAATTACATGGGAATTTAACCTATTTATACTTAGGAGATTTTACTTACATAATCACGGTAAAGTTTACATTGTCTTTTCCTTATTCAATGCCTTCTTCCGTTGAGAAATCATATAAGTAAATAAAGTGTAGAACCCTGGAATGTATGCCAACAAACTGGCAATAAACACCACCTTGGTGATGGGACCCACCACCGGCAAAGTGGCATAGATCATATAACACTCCGAAGCAACACCAATGGGATACAACACGTAAAAGGTGGTATAACGCAACCACAACAACCATCTAGGGACATTATTGGGATCTCTCAAGTGCAGGGCATAATACAGGTACCGAATGATCTCGGTAATGGCCCATGCTAACGTCAACAGGTAATAAGCGGGGGAGCGGTTAGCGGCCAGGTCCTTGTGGAACTGACAAACCCCCCAAACAATCAATAACCGCAGAGCCACTTGCATTACCGTGGTAAACACTGGCGACCGCACCTTGCCCGTGGCGGCATTGTACACTTCGATGATGGCCAATGATTGTACCGCGGTTAACACCCAATTGGTCTTGTCAAAGAGAAAGGGTTGGCCCACAAGTCCACCAAGTACAATGGTGTTAAAGAGAACCACCAGCCAAGCCGACGCCAGGAGGGAATTGTAGGCAATGAGACCCTTGTTGAGGTTACCAGCAACGATACGACCCATAGTGTTGAGAAAATTAGTGCGTGCGAATGTTGATTCAATTTAATAAGAGAGGGTAGCCAATAAGACAACAATGATGGCGACCAATCAGGACGATTAGTGACAGGAGCGACTAGTAACTATTATCAATATCTAGCGACCATCAGGTTTCAGCAATTGCTTTTTCCGTTGCTTCCACATATACCCATACAACATGAGAAACCCAGGTAAATACATGGCCAACCCCACGTACAAGAACCACCGTTGAACCCAATTAACAGCAAAAGGTAAGCACGACCACACAATCGAAGCTTCCGACACGAGTCCCAATGGATACAACACGATAAACGCCAGGTAGCGCCACCATTTACCCATTTTCAACAAATAGTACAGGTACCGAATAATCTCAGTGACCCCCCAAGCAAATATCATTGCCCGAAACGCCCAAGCAGGAGCATGATGGCCCAAATTTGCCAAACACCCCAAACACATCCCCAACCGAGCGTAGCATTGCATTAACGCTGCCAGTAATGGTGCCCTCACCAAACCAGTGACAATATGAACGATTTCCAATGTCAGATTAATCACCTGAACTGGGATCAAGTATTGAGGCCATAAAAGTACCCCGGCCCATGCCACTGCCAGGAGAGCGTTGTATACGGTGAGATAGGTTGACATGGTGTCAGTGTCAGCAATTTCAAAAAAAAATCACAGGACAAATGTCCCAATTGGGAGATTAATGACTAAATGAAAAATAGGGAAGCGACTTTTATTAACTATGCAATGAGATCAATGCCATCAATTCAATGGTCATTTCTTATCTTCGTCCTTAGCGTACACTTCTAATAATTGCGACACTCCTTCCTCAGTGTTAGCAATGGTAGCCTTGTCCCAATCCACCACCAACGGGGCATTGAATAATTCTTCAGGGTTGGAATCAGAATTGGACAGCGAGAGCTTGTTGAATGCATCATAAATCAACTTGTACTCGCCTTCGTTGAACATTTCCGGGGCACCAGTGATGGTGACCACGTGCTTGGGGTCCGATTCGATCCGCTTATTGTTCAACAACGGGAAGGCTTCCTTTAATACCAATTGTTGGTAGCGGTCATCGGCAGGCACCCCCCGGACAATGGTGGAGAATTGATCCCAGGTGGGCATTTTGTTAGTGTTTAAATCGAGGTAGACCCGGTCGGCCACAGGGGCTTTCAGGGTGGCCCGTTCAAGGAACAGGTACAATGCTTCCGAAGCTGCCAGTCTTTGGTTGTGGAAGATGGAGATGGTCGATTGTTGGTGTTGTAAAGTTCTAAACATTGACATTGGGGTAATTTCGCTTTTCAGGGGTGCTGTTGCCTTTTAAGGTGTGCGTCGGGTGATTAGCAACTCTGAAGATCATGCCGAGATTACCGTGAGATGATGCCCGGATGTTTGGCGATTTCCGACAGTATTGGGTGAATGTAGTATAGGGTCCAGTTATCGATTGGTGGATTCCGGCAATTCCGGCGATTGTAATTTCGGAGTAGGGTAATTTGGTAAGCGAAACGTCTGCATGTAGAGGGGGTAGTGGAGGAGACGTGGTGGTTTGGGTGAGTAGTGTGATGATATTTTAATTAATTTGCTCTTAATCAAATTGTTTAATTGTAGTTGTCTTTAATTGGAATTGTTCTTAATTAAAGGCGTTTTTTCGATTAGATAGACACTCCGGGACTCGCCTCATCTGAGGTGACACCATGTAGCATGTATTTAATCGTGGTGATGGTTGAAGTTTTAGTTTGTCCGATGTTATAATTAGACCATTTCGACGGTATTGATGTTTTTAACAAATAGAAGGAATGACGGATTATTCCGATTTCAACGAATGTGATTCTGAAATTGATATTATTCGAAAAAAAAATTACGATCTTTATTGAATGAATGGGGGCATTTACCAATTGAATGCAAATAGAAATGAAAAGATAGGGAAGTGTTGGTGGTTGGCACAATTTCAAATTAATAGAGTAATGGCCATTGACGGTGGAGAAATTAAAGAGAAACCGTCAATTGGAGAAACTCTTAGATTTGTGGTTGCCGTGTTTTGCAAGACCCCATGTATCTCCTTTTTAAAAAAGCGTTGAGTAATCCAATATTCTTTTCCCGTTGATCATCATTAGAGAACTGATCGTCTTATTGCTTCACAACCAATGCGTTGTTTTCTTTGTTTTCTTTACATACTTTAAATAACAATCAGTTCAACCTGCTTTCTAGAAAAAGGTGACAACTAGTCTTTTAATCAATGGTTGAGCAAATCGCTATCGTTGATTTTGGAGCTGTTAACCATTTCAACTTCAGGTCATAAGCGATCTGATACTGAGTGGTAGCTTTTAGGCACTTGTATACCATCCAATTTGAGGGTCCCAAGCATTCTTCATAACCCATTTCAAGGGGAGCAATTATGATTTCTTCGTCAGTATCACATTTATTATAACAATGTTGATAAAACTAATGGTCACAAACTAAAGGAAAGCGCTCTATCAAGAAACGAGTAACCACTAGTTTCAGTCTCATTTTTAAGGTCATCGACTACGCTCTTCTTCATAATCTTTGGGATTGAAAACTGTCTACTTCATTATGGCTAGATCGCCCTAGATCATCATCGCCTTTACTCAAAGCTTGAGTGTGTGCCTCAAGGGTTAGCACTTTCGTTATTGATGGCTTCTCCGAGCATAAGACCAACAATTCATCACTTGCAAATGTTGACAAGTACTAGAATTTTGGGAAACTATTTAAGGGAAATCAGTTGTAAATTTTGATTAATAATTCACCAAAGTCTCGGTGATTGCCACTGTTGTTCTTTTTCTATACTGAGAAAACTCGATTTTACTCAATTAATGTCCCTCTCATAATGTAAAAGTATCAACGTTGGTTGAATTATCAATGAAAACACTCAAAGGTTTGAATACCCCCATTTCAAATCGATTGAGAATAATCTCAAATTTTCTTTTCAATCTGTCAACCTGTCAACCTGTCAATCTGTCAACCTGTCAACCTGTCAATCTGTCAACCTGTCAATCTGTCAATCTGTCAATCTGTCAACCTGTCAATCGCTTAACCTGTCAATCTGTCAATTTCTCGACCTGTCAATTTCTCAACCTGTCAATTTCTCAACCTGTCAATCTCTTACCTGTCAATATCTTACCTGTCAATCGCTTAACCTGTCAAATGTACCCAATCGTAAAACTACCAACACTACAGTGAAATTTAAGGTGTTACCATAGTCTGCAGCCGCTTACCAATGTTTTCAAACATTGTACCCACATCTCATGATTTACATCAATCCCTCAGTTAATCAAAATAATTGATACTTCCCTCTAATGCCTTTTCCTCACTTCCTTAGCCAAATCAATATAATATCATTTCAACTTCCTTTCAAAGTTGTTTACCCTTTGTCAATACAATCAACAAAACTTCATCTACTCCACATAAACAACCACATCGATGTGTCCTCACCTTACCCGATAATACTAATGAGCTTGGACCAACTGCAGATCCAGATCTCAACCTCAACATTACCTTACTCCACTATATTCACAACCATTAGACGTCATTTGTGTTAGGATCATGTAGCGACTTGGAATTCAAATTTCCAAACATTCACTTTCTCTACCAAATGTGGTTGGGACCCCATCCTGTCATTTACCTCGCCATCTTTATCTACCAAATGTGGTTGGGACCCCATCCTGTCATTTACCTCGCCATCTTTATCTACCAATTGATCCTAAACCTCCAGTCATTTGCATCCCTTTGTCTATCACTCTCCCCTAACACTCCCCTAACAACCCCACACACTCTCTCAGGCACCATTACCTCCTTGAGCCGCACCTGCGAGGGACTGTCGCCCCACAGTCCAGGTGCCGGATTTCTCAAATCATTAAATTACCCCAATTGGGTAAACGCGTCATGACGCATGTTATTACACTACGCATAACGTCGGAGCGGCTAGCCCCCATCATTAGCCCAACTTCAGTGACAACCAAGGGGCACTGGCCACCACTAATACCATCCTCTAACCATTTGTTGTCCCCCCTCCGTCACCACCATTGCCTCCATCTCCTAACCCCCATATAGCCATAGTTGCGGTGGCGGGGTTATGATCAATCAATAGGGGGCGAAGTGCGAGTCTAGACCAACACCGCTGGTGTTAGTTGACACCACCACCACCAATATGAACGGCGATAGCGCTGGCGTCATCGTCCCTGACGGAGAGTGGTGCATGGATGACAACCGGATCTCATCGTCTAATATCATGAGACGCATTGAGTGCATTGCCACCCCCACGCTACCTCCTCGAGCCGCCACTACCACTAACCACCACCCCTCATAGACCAATTCACCACCTCTCCCGTCGGTTAGCCCTAACTGGCTCGACGGGACTTTTCTTTTTCCAAATGGGGCCTTAAGCCACGTCTGGAATCACACGTCCCTTTCCGCACTAAGTTGCAGTTTCGCCTCACCCGCGTCGATACAAAAAAAATTTAGGCTGCCACCCACTAGCACTACTAGCACCACTAGCACCACTAGCGTTCCAACCGTTGATTGACCCGTGTTCCAGCTAGCGCCAAGTCGACGATGTACCGCCATCCCCATCTCTCTGAAGACTCTTTGCGGCGGCTTTCTTCCAACAACCCATTTCGGCAGATGGGGCCCCCCCCGGTGACCAATCCTAGCCCGTTGTCCCAGCTGTTTCCCGAGGAGCTGCTGTTTCAACGGTGGGTAGAGAAGAATCGCCAGTGGCAACAGGATGCCAGTGACGATGACCATGATGAGTTTAGAGAAATTGACATGTCGAGGTACGTATTAATATTTGTCCCAACCAAGGCCAAAAGGGGGTGCGACCCTTTTGTCATGACAACTGATAGTCGATGAAAAATTGCTCACGCTAATTTCAAGGGGCAATGATCGTTGTACTATTTATCCTTGGGTTTTTCCTCTATGTCCACCTTACTAACCCTCCTAGAAATATCCTGCTGAACAATCCATTTGCCCTGGCCATGGGGGAGTATGTCCACCACCGGTCGCCTCCCCCTCCCCCAATGAGATCTCAGGGAAGCCAAGGTGGCCAAGGTGGCCGTAGCCATCGCCAGTTGAGTCCCAAACTGCCCCAAGATGCTGCTCCCCCTCGACCAGCCATGCCCCCCCCTCTGTATGAAGAAGCTGCTGGTGCCAATGGCGTTCGAAGCGAATACCCCCGGGAAAAGGCGTCGGCATCGTCGTCGTCACGCCAGGCCCAACCCAGGTCGGCGCCAACTAGGGATCCCTCCCAACGCACCCGGGAACGACGGCTGCTGGCCCTGTCGGCTGAAGGCCGCCGTCAACGTAGCGACCGCGATCGTGACCGCCGGCGGAAGAAGCGGTCGCCAAAAAAGCCCGAGCCCGTCAAGTCCAAGAACTTGGACACCATTGACAAGTTGGACGTGACGGCGTTTTTCGGCGGAGGCTTCCATCACGATGGTCCCTTTGATGCCTGCGCCCCTCATCGCAACAAGAATACCAAAAAGTTGGCCCCAGTGGCGGCGTTCCCCATTGATGGGCCCAATAACTCGTTGACCAACTTTCCTAACCAACAAGGGAAGGACCAACAACTAAACTTGGCGTTTGGTAATTATGACGACGATCAAAATGAAATTGTCGGTCGCAAGGCGCTGATTATCAAGTATAATCGGCGCGCCAACCTGGATGAAACGGTGCCGCTTGCCAGTACCGCAGACCCCGGCATCCCTTCATTAAACCCCCTGGTATTGGCATTTGACGCCAATGGCAAGGCGGAACAGGTCCACGGCCTGACCACCGCCGGGTTGGGTCTGCTGACGTTTATCGATGGAGCTCCCGCACCAAGACTGGCTCTGAATGGGCTGGATGCTCCATTGGGACGTAAGAAACTGATTGTTCACCAATTGCGGAAAAACTCGTCAGCCGAGGATGCCCTGCGCCGTAACTCTGCTGATGATCTGACTGATGAAAAATTAACTCTGCTGTTGATTCGTCGGGTTAAAAGTCTCAAGGTGAGACGGTAATGAATTTGGGAACGGTTAGAATATATATATGCCCCACTCTTGCATTGCAATGAATGATGGGAATAAACGTTATGATATTTATTGGATGATATTTATTGGATTTCTTTGCTGGGTCAAAAACTGACCCGGGGATTGTGAATTTCTGGACATTTTCCAAAAGTGTTCGTTTTCGAAGTAGGAAGGAGTTCGAATGCGTAGTCCACCGCTATCCATTGACATTGTAAAAGTTTGAATGGAAGATACACCACCATTGATTAAAGTTAATACAACATACCATTGATTGATTATAGCTATCCTTGGTCCCCTCTCCTTAGTATTTCCCAAGGTTTTGTTATCTTTCATACTCAGCAATTACATAAGCAGCTCATCGCACTCATCCCATCTCAACTAGACCCCACTGCTTATCCATACTCGTCAGTGCCATGGCCAGAAAGATAAAGGACGATATCGTCCTCACCATTGACAGTGAAGATGAACAGCTTGATTTTGAACAAGTGGCTCTGGATTCTGATCAAGACTCTGAAGTGGAAGCCCCAGTGAAGAAAGTATCGAAAAAGAAAGCAGCCAAACTGGCAAAACTGGCCCCTGAACCAGCCCAAGATGACAAGGACGCCGCCGACTTGAATCCCGATTTCCAATTTGATGCTGATGGCATGGTGACGCAAGCGTTTGATGGCTGGGAGTTCAAAGGTGATAACAAGGGAAAACAAGAAGTTGATCTCGATGGTATTTTGCGGAGAAAGGGGGGGTTGGTACAAGAAATTGGAATTGAAGAAGAAGAAGAACAAGAGGAAGAAGATGATGGCGAAGAGGAAGGCGACGATGACGATGAAATCGCCATGGATGGGTTTGGTATGGGGGCCACCGAAGATGGCGACGAAGAAGAAGACAAGGAGGAAGATGAACAAGAGGACGATGCTCCTGTTGAGGCCGATATGGATGATGAATACCCCGATTCTGAATCTGACGACGAATCTGATTCCGAAGAGGCCAAGGCAGCCTTCTACGAAACTGCTGAACCTACACAAGCCCATACCCTGTTCACCACTCTCCAGCTTTCCCGGCCAGTACTTAAAGGGTTGGCCAACTTGGGCTACGTTAGCCCGTCGCCGATTCAACTGGCAGCCATCCCCATTGCACTTTTAGGTAAAGATATCGTTGCTGGGGCCCAGACGGGGTCAGGGAAGACAGCAGCATTTATGATTCCCATCATTGAACGGTTAGTATTCAAGCCAGCCAAGGTGGCCCTGACTCGGGTGATTGTGCTTACTCCCACTCGGGAATTGGCCATCCAAGTGTACGATGTCGGTAAAAAGATTGGTCAATACGTCAAGAACTTGTCGTTTGGGATGGCTGTCGGGGGGCTTAATTTACGTCAACAAGAACAACAATTGAAGCTGCGGCCCGACGTGGTAATTGCCACCCCCGGGCGGCTCATTGATCATATTCGTAATTCGCCGCTGTTTTCCATCGATCAATTGGAAGTGTTGGTGATTGATGAAGCAGATCGGATGTTGGACGAAGGGTTCCAACAAGAATTGGAAGAAATCTTGGGGTTGATTCCCAAGCACAAGCGGCAAACTCTCTTGTTTTCCGCCACCATGAATACCAAGATTCAGGATTTGATCAAATTGTCATTACAAAAGCCCGTTCGGATCATGATTGATCCTCCCAAGTCGGCAGCACTGAAGTTGGTACAAGAGTTTGTCCGGATCCGGAAACGGGACCACCTTAAGCCGGCGATCTTGTTCCAAATCTGTCGACAAGTGGGTGACGTGCGGACGGTGGTGTTTGTTGGTCGTAAAGAAACTGCCCATCGTCTTCGGGTGATTTTGGGGTTGATGGGGATGAAGGTGGGTGAATTACACGGGCTGTTGACCCAAGATCAGCGGATCCAGGCAGTCAACGACTTTAAGCTGTTGACGGTGCCCATTTTGATCTGTACTGATTTGGCAGCCCGGGGGTTGGATATCCCCAAGATTGAAACCGTGATTAACTATGACATGCCCAATTCGTACGAAGTGTATTTGCATAGAGTGGGGAGAACTGCCAGAGCTGGTAGAGACGGGCGGTCGATTTCGTTTGTGGGCGAGCTGCCTCTGGATCGGGCCATCGTCAAGGATGCGATTAAATCTCTTGCTCTGACCAAGGGTAAGGCTCTCTCGCGGCTGATTGACTGGAAGAGCGTCGAGGACATTAACAAGATTGTTGAACTGAAACAAGACACTGTCACCGAAGTGTTGGCGGAAGAAAAACAAGAAAAGCAAATTCTCCATGCCGAAATGCAATTAACCAAGGCGGAAAACTTGCTCAAGCATGAAAAGGAAATTGCCCTGAGGCCAAGACGGACGTGGTTTGATAAGAAGGAAGGGGTGGCCCAGAAGCAACCCAAGAAATTAAACCTGAAGAAGAGAAAGAGACAGGAAGAAATCAATGAAGGTAAGGGCAGACTGTATAAAAAGACTCAAGCTGATAGAGCTGCTGATGCCCAGCGTAACCCCAAGATGAAAAAGGGGAAGAAGTCCAAGAGAAGATAGGGGCGGGGGAGCAGTCTAGGAGAAGATAGTTTACTAGTACATAACTGTCGATATGGTCGGCTTAATAGAAATGAAATCCAAATGGAAAGCTATTGGGAAGCTATTGGGGAAAAAGTTTAGTAGGAAAGGTAAGGTAAGGCCAATGGGGATTGTACCGGTTGAGGATACCATGGGCGGAGAGAATTTGGTAAATAGCAATTGTGTAAGGGTATTGCTTGACCTTTTGTATCAAGAAAGCTTGGCACTAAGTTAAAATTATCCGGGTTTGATTCTTTCAGAATCGAGTGTAAATGCAATCCACCGGAAATATCAAAGAAAAAATACTAGAGCATCCCATTACCAATAAAAGTTACCAATAATATCAGTAATAAACTTTTTGGCAAAAGTTGAGAAACAGCTTAAGACAAAATAAACGAAAAACTTGAGTTGTAAAAAGGAAAATAGCCAAAGAGTATAAACTAACATATAAATTCCAGCCATCCATAGCTATTGATTTTTATTTTATTTTTTCCCCAATTGATTCCCTATGGTGTTACAAAGGGTGCTCGTCCACAATTAGAGATTTATCATTAAAATAGCATGTTCTCGACAGCCAATGACGACTAATTATTAAAAGTTAGTCGACATCCCATATAGTACAAAACAAACACCACCTTTTAACCATTTCTATTCTTATTAATCATTCTCGTCTCGTTAAAACCCCATCGCCTCACCCTTTCCCAAGATCACAATTTGTCAACTCCAAAACGTTTAACAACCAATTGGACCAAATTCATCTCAGAAATATAATCTACTATCTCCAAATACCCTTTTAACCTAAACTATTGAGATATCTCAACTAACAATTTTATCTTGTGACTTTTAAATTACCAATTCCTCCCAGTTCCATATCAATAGTAAATCAACATTTCCGAGATGATTAATGAAATAAATGCCCATATTTCATTTCTAATTGACCCGGTTATCCGACACCCTATAATTCTCCTCCAATTTATCCTTCTTTCCGGCAACTCCACTTCAACCTCTGTTTCTACCATTTACCCACAATCAAAATGTCGGGCAAACCGTCTTGATAGCGCATGTGATGGAATCCATGTGTGCAGCAGCTAACGTCAGCATCTTTGGCAGCCTCGGAGATCAGGCTGCACGAGGAGATGCGTGATGTTGAATTATATGTCCGAAGAGATATATAATTGGGTGGATCCCCAAGATGCTCTTTACGCAGTTTTCACTACTTCGTGGTGAATGCTAGTATTATCACGAATTGGGACACGGTTATCTACGTGTTACATAATCAATCGCGAAATTTAACTTAGCGCATTGACATACTGCGATCAGCATGACGGGATCTAACGGCACCTCCCACCTACGATAGCAACCCGGCAGTCATTTTTCCGTAACGGCGTCAACGAGGTGGGATGATCCCGACACACCTCCAATCACAATGACCCTTGACGATATTGTCCCGATACTACCGGAGTGCCGGGGAAGGAAATATTCCCTCGACTACGTCTAGGCTGACTCGTACATATTTACCACTTTGCTCAGATGAAACTGACCTCGAGGCCAACCATTGGAATCACCGCTCCACCCACCATACTTGTGGCTAGTGATGGCCTACCATCATGCCTCGGGGACATCTCGAAGGTTAGCCCCCAGTTGTCATCGTGATCAGCTCGAAAAACCAACCTTAAACCAAAATCTAGATAGGGTGATAGATGATGCATAACACCACGTGAGGCCTCCACGATAAATATATACCAGGGACATTGCTGCCCTGCCCCCCAACCAATACGACATGGATGAAGAGTTACACCGGTTGGGACGAATGTCTCTGGCTGCCTATAATCGTTGGTGTAGCACCACTACTGATGACAATGCTACTGTTCCCTATGCATCGGTGACCACCCCGGCCCGTAACTACCATAGTTTTACCAGGGACAGTATGAAGATGACGTTGATTGTGGAGAATCCAGAGTGTGGGTGTATACACAGGCCTGGTTATGGATCCAGGGATGAATTACTCTCATCGCCACCACCCGAAGCTTCCTAATTGCTTTGCTAGATGCCAAGGACTACTGGTAAGGTTTGTCGAGATTGAGGCAAGCGATAGGTGGCCCTGGAAGGAGCCCTGGGGGAGGTGCTAGCGAATGGGGGCAGCCATTGATCAGCCATTGACCAGCCATTGACCAGCCATTGACCCAACTACCTCCTACAACCGTCCATACCTCATTATCCCCGACTGGTTCAACGCAGTTTATGGCCTGATCAACCCCGTATCATGGCCAATACAACCACTACATATCAATTCTGGGTTGATTGCGCACTCCATTCCAGGGGCGCATGACACAGGGAATAACCAGGAGCAACCATTGAGCCCGGTGTGGGGAGCCCCGGGGGCTTTATATATTTAGCCAACGACGCTTCATCCCCCCCTTCCCCCACCCACCCCCACTTTTTCATTTTCCCCACTAGTTTGTGGTGGCGATGACGTAGCGGCATGCCCAACAAAAATCACATGCTAATTTAGGCGACCGACAAAATTACGTGGTGATTTGTTACCTACCACTAATGGAGTACATCACCGACTTTGTCAAGGATACCGGCTACTTGGCCAGCCATCTTTCCACGTTTATTGATTGGAATGATTCATTCAAGTTTGCCATTGCTGCCATCACCTTCAATCCGGTGTTTTGGAACATTGTCGCCCGGTTGGAGTACTCCACCCACTTTTTAACCAAGATCTGCCTCAACAATGCCTACGCTGGGTGCTATGTGCTTGCGTTGACGATCTTTCTGATTGGTATCTACCGGGATTCGGTATACCAAGCTGCCCTCATTGAACAGCCCACCTACTACCCTTACTTGAACAATCCCGTGGTGACGGGGTTGGCGGTGGCGTCGTTTGGCGTGGGGTCAATCCTTGTGGTATCTTCAATGTGGGCATTGGGGGTCACTGGTACTTATTTGGGTGATTATTTTGGCATTTTAATGTCGGAAAGAGTCACTGGGTTCCCGTTTAATGTCAACGACAATCCCATGTACAATGGATCCACCTTGTGCTTTTTAGGTACCGCCCTCTGGTACGCCAAACCTGCAGGTATGGTGGTGGCATTGTACGTGTTTATCATGTACCGGGTGGCTCTCAAGTTTGAAGAACCATTCACGGCAAAGATTTATGCCAACCGGGACTCCGAACTCGACAAGAAACATGTTTAACCTTAGCTAGCCTTCTTTCAACAAGAATGTGTGCAGGTCACAGCGTTCAACATGTTGCTTACAACTGTACATAGAAATATATGGTTTTTGTCATTTATCATTTTGACTCGAAATCTTTGCGCACTGATTTATCTGATCGCTGACTTATGCTCCAATTGACCCTACCCACTCCAGTGGTACTGGATCAGTGGCACCATGGGGGGATAGTTGCCACATACCCTGGGGTGGTACACTATCTGGCAGTGGCGGCCTATCTTGTTGAGCTTGAGCGGTACTTAGATGAGCTTGTTCAATCGCGAGCGGCTTCCACAGCGACAACCCCATGGCAGGACCCTCTGGGACTATTTCTTGCCAATGATGGGAATGGAAAGTTGATGAAAAAGATACGGGAAGAAGCTGGTCTTCGATTAAAGGGAGAACTGGGGCCGGCTACCCCACCTTGGACATTAGAGGATGAACAAGCAATGGTAGTGGCCAGCATCGGCGGAACCTACATTAAACTAGGACTGCTCTTGGCGAATCAACTTCTTGAACAACCCCTGGAGCCCGATCAATGGAAGCGGGTAATTGAATTTTATAAAATGGCAATGGCAGTGGCCAAGTACGGCACTGGTTTTGATAGTGATAAGGTCACCAGCGCCGTGTTTACTATGATCCACCAAATGGCAGATATTCTGGTACAATTACTGGTGGTCTCCAACATGACCCAACAGGGAACAGGTACTAATGCCTCAGGCATGCTTTCACGGGCCGCCATTTACGCTGATACCCAATTGATCTCGCTCCGTTCGGCGATAGGAGGGGAGGCGCCGTACATTGAAGCCATGGAAAAGTATTCCCGGGCCTATGCGGCGTATTATACCGCCATTGACCACTATAATCGAAATAAGATTGGCCACGCATTGGGACTTTTACAATTGGGGCTCATTGCTCTCCAGGGCAGTCACGAGTCAGCCTCCACTTCGAAATCGGCTCTCCTTAAACCCAAAAATAAACTCATGGATCTTCGCCGGGACAGAAAAAATGATAAGGTGGTGAAACGGCAAGACGAGCTGATTCTGAAACGTTTAGTGGAATTGGGCATCCCTAACGATGCCCTGGCATTACTCGAGAGGTTGCTAGCACTCAACCTAAGCTATTCCAAGGAAAATGATTCATTGGCGTATCAGGATGTCGTGGGGTGGCGGCTGATCGGCACTGATGCCCAATGGCCGTTGGGCAAACCGATACCGTTACTGGGATTACCAACTTATTCACCAGGAAGGCAACCACCAAAACCTTCTCAGTACGCCGGCCAAGGGGCATACTACTAATGGTTGAGGATATGTATTAAAACACCTGGATTTCGGGTGGAACCTTATAGGAGCTACTATAAAAGGTGCACGTCACCTCTCCCTTGATAGGGTCTAAGTTACATGAAAATGTCCCGTTAGAGCCACATCCACCAATAAAATCAGCACTTTTCATTCTGGTGGTGACAATGTCGCCATCCACTTCCAGCACAAATGTTCCCGAAGATTCAAAATCACTAGCAACCACCTTCATCATTAACCAGATGGTAAGTAGCATTGATTCGAACAAATTTGATCAACACTGTGGTAGGTAAAGCCACTTACTAATATGCAATATCAACGGGAGCGCCACTGCTACAGACACGCCGATGTGACATTTACATGCATGACTACTTGATAAGACTGCCCTAAAGTTAAAACTGGACACAAATACGAAATTGTTAAGATAACTAATGTAATTCTAAATATATTTAACCAGTATACTTCCCTGTATCTGGTTAAATTATTCATTTATTCCTGTTCTGGTAAAAGTATGGAGTGGCACTCAAGGACACCTGATCTCGAATGCGATGTTGGATCTACGTCGAACACAAAGAAACACGAATACTGTATTGGGTGCAAATGGAAGATCTTAGCCGTATTTGTTACGATTGTGATAGGTGGTTCTTTATGGCAGGGTTTCATTTGGCCAAAATCTGGTGATATTGAAGTTTTCCGTCGTGACCAACCTATTAAGCCTATTGATAAAGCCAAACTTAAGTCCAATCCTGCTGCTCGGGAACAAAAGGTATTCAAACAGACTTCGAGTCAATCGTTTGATCCTACGTTTTTTTTTGGAGTTGAATTTCCTGTTGTCGCCCAAAATTGGCAGCCTGTTTACTCTACTGTGGTATTCGAACATAAATTTGGAAACACTTGGAATGATCCCAAAATTGCACCCATCAATATACCTGACAACATTAAATTTGACAAGGCAGTTATTTCATATAATACACTGGTGGCTGGTATTCAGTACGACCGTCTCATCCATGTGTATATTGACAATGTTGAAGTGTGGCGATCTCTGACCATTGAGCCCGACTATGTCCAAGAACACTCAGTCACATCCAAGGACATATCTAGGTTCCTATCGTTAATTAAAAACGGTGCTCAGCTAAAGTTTGAATTAAATAACGTCCTAGCGGCAAAAATTGATGGTGTTTTTGATATTACTTTTCAATTACAGTTATACTGGAGTGGTGATGATGCAGAGAACAATATTGGTGACAGACTCTTTTCCACTGAAGGACCTGCTCTGGTGGTAACACCTTTACTTGCTAACCTTTCAGCATTAATTCCAGAGGTATCATTACCAGGGGAAACCTTTTCCGTACAATTACCTCCCGTTTCTATCAATACCACTGCTCTTTTATTGGAGATATCCACCTCAGGAAATGGAGATGAAGAGTTCTGGTATCTTTACGATTATGGATCTTCTGGTCCAATCAGATTCGTTAATGTATTGTTGAATGATATCCTTATTGCAAAGATAGCCCCTACTCCCGCCATTTACACCGGTGGAATTTCTCCTTCGCATTGGTTCCCAGTGGTTCAATTAAATGCATTCGATGTCCCTAAACTTCAAGTTGATTTGACGCCGATTCTACCAATTTTAAATGGAACAAATCATTTAAAAATCCAAGTTTTGGACAGCGAATTGTCGGCCGTGGGTAATGACTGGATTACAACCGCATCTTTGTTACAATATCAACAGGAAAACGTTCAATTCACTGGAGGATCATTTCATGCTCCTACCATTGATTATAATCATCATCACGAAAACTCGAATGGGGTGGGATATTATGCAAATAGTGTTGTAAAGTTATCTGCCAACCTCAATTACGTCGTTGAAGGTAAACCAGTGAGTATTTCCTACGATACATCCACCCTGTTCAACGTCACCAACACACTTGATCTGCATGATGCTGTTGAAGTTCACAATTCAACCTCCTCTTTTATTGTCCAGGCTGTGGATAATAATCAACATCCGTTGTATCTGCAAGATATTGATTATCAATTCGAACTTTTTGTGAATGTTACATCTACCGATGACCAAAATCAGAACAATACTATCGTGTATACTGACAAATTGGAATCAGGTGGGGTGACCACGTCAAGAAGACAATATTCGAATATAAACAAAGTCTCGGGGATTGCTTATATTGAAGGTGACACTCAAATTGACCGCTCTGGAGGCAAATCTCCATATAGCAGATTGGTGAAAACTTTTGGAAATGAAGTTATCTACGACAGTAACCCAAATTGATAATGAAGTCAATCCGACAATTTCTGTGTGCTAGTTGCGTAGGTATCAGCATTTCGTGCTCAAGACAACCCCGAACGAAGTCCAACCAATAGAGTCTTTGTTTAAACCCATTATTGCAGCTTTGCCTTATGCCAATCTCTGGAGGAAAGTTGCCAATCAACTTTTCCGTTGAACTTTCAAACTCATGTCGCCCCTGTTATAGTTTATTCGATCGATTTACTCAGTCATTTTGCAATTACGATGTTAGCATTTGATGCCCCCCCATTCCATTCACTAACATTTGAAATTCTTTGGCTGAATGATGCTAACGAACTTCGTGGTTTAGGGTCTTCGACAGTAACAGCACACTTCATTGCCATAACAAATAAGAAATACGGTTTATGTCATCACACATATCTCAACATACAATAATGTATATCCCAGATACTACCCCACAAGTTAATACAAAATTACTAAAAAACAATTTTTTATGTGATTACAAATATCAACATACACAATTTAATGTACAACCCACAAACTACATCCCCAAAAACCTTACACTCAAATTTAAATTTTAGAAAGAACTTTTGCTAAGCAATAGCCCTTCTATTCCCTAGTTGTAGGGCGAAAAAATCAATCAAGACTACTACAACCCTGGAGTTGAAAAAATATTGGGGCGAGCTGGGAATCGAACCCAGGGCCACACCCACCCTAAGGGTGTATCATACCACTAGACCACACGCCCGAATTATAGAAGAAGTATCTGTGTGTGTATCAAACAGTTTTGTTAAATGATGTGGCTTAAATAGTTAAAGGTCTCAGTTATACATCCCATTCAGCGTAAGGTAGGTAAGTTCCATGTGCACGGGCACTCACCTCAATAAATGAAATTTTAATACTTGCATTATTATTCTGAATGACTAAAATTCACACGCTTCCTGACTCACAAACTGCCAACCACATATTCAAGCACCACCGGTGGATCAATAAACCTCTTCTTTGACCAGAAGACCGTTGGCGACGGAATCAACACTTGTACCGAATCCATCACTATTTTCACTGCCGTTGATCCTTCTTACCATTAAAGAATAGGATGGTACCAGGAAACCGTAACAAACTACCCGTCGAAAAGTTCCATCGTTCACGTTAGAGGATTGGATCAATTCTTCAGGAAATTAATTCAGTTTTTTTCTTTAGTTGGATAAAACTCATTTAACTGGTTATGGAAGTCAAGGTTTTCTGGCCTAGCAGGCAATTCAATCCCCAACTAACACGCCCGGGGATCGAACTGTCCAATCACGGCTATTAAGGTGAGACAACTGTTCAGTTTTCTGCACCTTCTTTTCACCAAGCAGGGAGACTTCTCTTTTGCATTTGTAGCAGTTTCTCCAAAACGTGTCCTTTCTCATGAAAGTGCCTACATTCCCTCAGCCGAAAAGTTTTCCAGTACAGTTGCAGGCGAGCCATTTGATCGGCCCACATTAACCAATTCACGGCAGCTGCAACCAGCTATGGATTCACAGACGGCAAATGTTATCCTCCTCTAGGATTTTTCTATGCCTGCAGAATGTCATCCCTGCGCAGAATACACCTCTCGTCTGCAAACCCCTGCATTTTGACAGATCAGGTCTACATCGTTAAAAGTAAATTATAATATTCCCTCTGCGACGGGTTTTCAAATTTACGGTAGAAATAATATGTTTAAGAGCAGACTTCGCAAATTCACACGGCAAAATACATGGACTAATCGTCCCAACAAACAAGTGTCAGTTTCAATTAATCCACCTCGTTGAATTGGTCATTAATAGCGGAGAGATAGCTGTCACTTCAAGGATTAAATGCCACATAAGTTCCAGTTGCCAACTGATCCGAATTCACATATTCCTGAGCAACGATACCATGAATGATTCCCGCCCAGAAGCTGCAGTTAAAATTTCTATCCCATTCTTTCCCCATTTTGACTAGATGGGCCATTTAATTTTCCAAGCTGAGACAATAAAAGGTACCAGTATTTTGGCCTTGTTTAATCCTTCATCCAATTCCTTTTGAAGTCATGCTCAACAGCAACTTAAGAACCCGGGCAAAGTTCTCAAATGCTCACCAGGCCTTTATCGCATCAGCGAGTCATTAGGGGTCCACTTTGGGATGTTCTACGTCAATATCCCGAGATATAGTCCATGGTTTCATTTTCTTCCTGATCAAGAGCATATTCAGGATCGTCGAAGGTTGCAAAGGGGGAGGGAGTTTCCACATCTCACTTTTAGCAGGAGAATTTCCAGCCAGGGTAATGGTTTCATTTTTCATTTAGGATGGTCCAATTGTTAATCTGAGTCACTACCATATTGGATAATTTGACTGAAGTAGTCATGTGTTAGGAACAGAGGGTTCACAGTTATGCGATGTGGTCCGCGCTACCACAGCGCTGGCCATGTAGCCAACAGATCGTCCAACTCCCTTACTAACTATTCGCCACGACGATAACGCCTCGACTGAGCGTCTGTTTATAAATTCCATCTAATCGTGTTGAAAATTATGGATAGAATCCCTTACACAAAAAGTTAAAAAGGTCTTACCCGGATTCGAACCGGGGTTGTTCGGATCAAAACCGAAAGTGATAACCACTACACTATAAAACCTTGATGGACATTGTTCTATAATGTCCCATTTCTGAGGGTTATCATAACTGGGTAAACCGATTAGTACGCAATGGGCTGAAAACCAGGGTGTTTCCTCGGGGAGGGTACTGAAGGTAGGCAACTAAGGCTTAACTTGTACAGTCAATTACGGTTAAGGGCCCCCATATTTAGGGCGGATGGGCGACATCAGGCTCGCTGAGTCTTATTTCTGGAAAACCTTCATCGGGGTAAACGGCCGCTGCTGCGGCAGCCAGGAATGAAGTTTATATGGGGATGGATCCGTGTATGTGGAGAAGAGGAGGTATCCTAAACAACGCAACAAGTGCAACACTCACACCGTTATTGTTGTCTCCTATATTTCCTGCGTTTAGTCTATTCCCATGACTCCCAAGAACTATCTAAGACTACACACGATTTGGTAGCAACTCGAAACTGTTCATCGAAAGGATGACCTAAAACAATGACTGGAAGTGGAAATGTTTTGACTGACGCCCATAATGTGGTTCCCACCGGGCCATCCGACACTAGTCGGGAGAAGATGAGGAAAATGATTCAGAATTCGATCAGGGTGTGGAAAGTGAAAAATCCTGGCAAATCTGCCTCCAATGGTATTACTACGAAGTTTTCAAGGCAGAAGCTGTCCGCGCTTTTGGGAGCGTTATGTTGGATGGCTTACTAGTCAAGGGGGCAGAGTTGAGGTGCCCTACGATGTGGCGAAGATACTGACTAGAATCCAAAACAGATATCACTATGGCATAATGAAGTTGTGGGCGCTGTTTACAATGAAATCTTTATAAAGGATATTTTCAGGTTGATTGAGCCAGTGGTACGTACTTGTGACAAGTGCCAACGGCTCAAGAGAAATTATATGCCACCGCAATCATTGTTACCTTTGAATGATCCTGAGCGCCCGTTCCAAGGGGTGAACGTTGGTTATGTCACTGCATTGCCTGAGTCAAAGGCTGGCGGATTTGATGCCTTCCTACTCGCTACATGGTGGTGATCCCTGCAAGGATGAACGATACTGCAACAGCGAAGTAACTCATTACCTAAGCATATCATTTTCTGTCATTCATTAATGTGATGATCTTTCCATATGTAATCATTTAGTGCATGGCACGTGCTCTGCACAGTGACACCCGGGCATGAAGCTAGCATAATCATCAGTACCAGCGCCTCCTGCCAGGTTATTGGCAATTATCCTCTGGTTACAGCAAAACTTATCAGAATTATCAAACTTCTATAGTTAGTCCTATACCCATTCAACGAAATCAAGACACGTCGAGGGCGTGTGGTCTAGTGGTATGATACACCCTTAGGGTGGGTGTGGCCCTGGGTTCGATTCCCAGCTCGCCCCTTTTTTTACAAATGTTTTAGGCTCTGTCTAATTTAAGGATTCTCCGTAGCTCCATGCTGCACAATTGAGTCGTTGTAAGTTTTTAGGTCAAGTAAGTTACCACATATCTGTGTATTCTCGTATGTCATTGTGAATATTCTATACTAGCTTACATGGAGGCATCCGCATTCTCGTGAAGATGATCTGAAACTTCCTCGACATACTCGAGATACTAATTGAACTTTTAGATTCCCAGAGCAGTCATGCAAATTTAAAATCCTTTCTTGTAAGAGCTTTGCCAATTGCTTGTGCGCCCACTCATTCTGGAGTGAGACACTTGAACCAAAACTGAGTCTTGAGGTTCAAATCATGATTTACTGATATTAACTGCAATAATTTCAAAAATTGATTTTATTCGAAAAAAATAAGTTACGGGAGATGTGAACTTGAGAGTAAATATAATAATTTCATTTCCTTAAAGCAGACCAAGGGAACTTACGATTGGTGAAATTAGCAGCTGATTTTAATAAACCACCTACTATTACCCATTGATCGATACATTTCACTGCTACTAGAAGTATGCCAGCATCTTTCTTGATTTTAATCCTGCTTTAATTGTCCAATCCGATTGACTCATGGCTGATCCTACAGATTACTCAGGGATGGGAAGTGGTGAGAAAGCCCCTGAATGAGGTCGAAGCGCTTCACAAGAAATATCCGCCTCTTTAATAACGAATGATATCCAATATCTACAAGGAGACTCACAACACGGGTTAATATGTAAAGCCGTGCTCAACGCGTTGTAAGAGATATAGAACTCAAGACATAATGTCAATTGATATTAGTGTGTATCTCAATTACTCCATTTGAGTTTCTTCCTACAGATTATACGAAGGTAATAATGACTTATTGAAGTAATGAGGGAGACACCCAGTGAGACTCAATCAGATTTTGGTCTTCTAAGGGAGACCCTTCCTTGCTCATTATATGCCGATCAGAAGACATTTTCGATTACTGATAGGTCCCAACCCTAGCTATCGGAAGCCTAAGAACTGTGTAGATCATCTGGTATATATGTGTATCCCAATCTCTTGAATATTTATGAGGTTTTTAAAGATTATAAGGTGGACAGTACTTCCATTAGTATTATCAGTACTATTGTAATTGAGGAGGTCTCAGTCACTTGTCTGGAAACGCTTTTGCAAACTGTCAATAGTATTAGAGCATGAAACTAAGTCCTTGAAACACACAGACACTATTAAGCTAAAATCTGGATGCTTGGAAATTGTAAATAGAATTTTATGCTAAGACAAGAATCATTTAAGATGACTGGGTAAAGTTTATATCACCAGCCAATGACTTGGCATTTCAATTCGGGCGTGTAGCTCAGTTGGTAGAGCGTTCGCTTAGCATGCGAAAGGTCTTGGGTTCGATTCCCAACTCGTCCATTTTTGTTCTTTGGGGTTTCTATTGTACTAAGCTAATTTATTTGAAAACAACTTGAATAAGATACGACCTGCATAAAGCCTATACGTATCAAATTGACTGGTCAGGTATTGTGTATTATTTTTTTTGTCAATAAATCAGTATTTCTATATTTGATCTCTAACATCCTACTCAGAATCCTTGTACTGCATATTGTTTGATGGCTTTTTTTATATTGAGGATGTTCACGGCCAATACCTTCGAAATCATTTTGTTTCTTTAACTTCAAGATTTATTGTCCAGTGACTCCAAAATATATTAAGGTTGAAATTCTTGCGTTAGCTCCCTAACATGTCGCAACGGCCAGACTCGACTTCCCCTCAACTCAGCAGCAATCAACCCAGTCATACAGATAACTACAGCACTGATGCGACTAATATCCAGGGAGTTCATGAAGGATTGATTGGCGAAATTCGTGGTGTACGTGAGGAAATGAAGACTTACATTGACCAGTTGCAAATTAGCAGTAATGCGGGGCTGGAGATCACGTCCTCAGAAAAGACTAACGATGGAACGACTTGTCGATGTGGAAGAATCCCAAGAAATGGTTCCCTCAACCAAATGGTGATTTACTGGGTAAATCAGCTTCCTGAGCTTCCACCACGCAATGATCCTCTTCAAATGAAGTCTTACCTTAAAATTGCTGAGCTCTATGCATATAATGCAGATGAGGATGATCAAAGCCGCCCATTTATTAGGGCACTTGAGGTTCGACTTGAAGTATATATCAAGGATCATGACCCTGTGTACGCGTTTGATCTTGATTCCACTGGGGTCGAGGAAGTTCATCGGATTTTCAGAGTGTATCATGGATCAGCAATGGTTTTTGAGCCGATTTATAAGGATGCAGTTACTAGCGCTACCTACTATCCTGGGTGTGTTTCTTCACCGACCTGGCAAGTCGGGGCATTTCGTGTTCTTTCGAGCATCAAGAAAAATGCTTGTCACCTTATGGGTTTTCAAGTTGTCGCAATCCTTTCTCAAATGTTTCCTGATAATTGCACTTTTCCCCAATCGATTGAGTCAGTTATGCGATCAAATTATTGTGTCAGGCGAAAACTCCTCAAGGCTGATCACAAAGATGATGGCCTTGCACCAACGATTAGACAACTTATTGAGGAATATCAAATTCCAATGGAGAGGTTAATCAATTTCCTGCAAAGTCAATCATCAGTGAGGTAGGGGAACTATACTTCAACTTATCCCAATTGAGGAATGATTGATCAACTGGTATTTCGACAACTGCAAAAAACGATTGTTTACTCGATATTCTCGTACATACCGAGCTGCTGAAAGCAGATTGAAATCTCTTACTCGCTAACCTCCAGGGAGAAGTTGCAAGCTACAATATTAGTACGAGTAGATTATTCGTGCTTGCCCTCATAATTGAGTGATTATGGTACATGGACCGTTTGCTTTCCTAAATACGTTTTTGACTTCAATAGGTTAAAGAAAGCCTCAGGTATTGGTCAGGTCGCCATTTCCAGGAATGACAAAGATGGAATGCTATGCAGAATGGCGGAAATTTAGTGTTGCAGTTATGGTCAACAATAATATAGTGATCCCTGCTACTTTGAGGACAAGTTAAAACAATACGACGAAAAGCTAGCAAAAGGATTGATTTATTTTAAAGCTGGGGTAATTTTACAATATCACAAATTTAAAGATACTGTGCATTGTGGTTTATTTACAGCAAATAAAAATTCATTTCCCAACTAGTTTTCAACAATTGCCCGCGTGGCCCAATGGTTAAGGCGCTCGACTTCTAATCGAGCGATTGTGGGTTCGAATCCCGCCGTGGGTTATTTTATTGTTTTTGTTTGCACTCTTTTTCCCACCTTTGAAAACGAGCTTCAAATCCATGACTTAACTAGTTTTCCTTGGTGAGTTGGAAATTTGAGCATTGCGACTGAAAGAATCATTTTACCGCCTAGCTAATTGGTTTTTGTCATCTTTGGTGGCTTCATTTTGTTTGATCACTAGTTATCCATTGATGTAGAGGTTATAGGAATCTATTTCATCGCTTCATATGATAATGATATGACTTTATCCTGCATGTGAGTTATCTTGCTCATCTCGAAAATTAAAAGTGCAACCCAAAAGCCTGCATACAAAAGGCTTGAAACTGTTGTGAATGATGCTAATAAGTGTTCATCTCAAGATGGTAAGTGCATGAATGCCCACCAAAATGATACAGGCCCCTGATCATTTGAATCGATTGAGAACATGCCGTAGGAATGATTGAGTTATCGACAGTCCTAAGTGTTCCGAATGAACATGAGGTTGAACTACCAGCACCGAGCCTCTGTGAAACGAATCGCTTGAAAATTGCCTTAGAAAAATTATTCTGACCATATGGCCTGCTACTAACAGTAAATACGCTACGCACCCTAGATACGGGAGTTCTTCGTTTGCGATTAATATTCGACAAAATTGTAGTTCGTCACTACTTACCTTCTAGCTTCTTCATACAGGATCTCTATAACGATGTCTTGTATACTGGAGTCCCTAATGTTGGACTCCTCGCACAACCTCCGAAGGGAAATTTGTCCCTCAATTTTCGTCGGATCAGGACCATTAAAACTGGTTGATGTTCTTGCTTTATGAAAAATTCATAAAAAGGTTCCGTAGTCTAGTTGGTTATGGCGTATCCTTAACACGGATAAGGTCCCCGGATCGAGCCCGGGCGGAATCATTTTTTCTCTTCGTAATTGTTACAGTTTTGAAAATTTGGCAGTTTCAATTCCTTCAGAAATCAATGTTTGCAACTCTATAAGACTACCTACTGCAATCCCCATTAAACTGCGATATGGTAATGCGAATTATGGAATCGCAGTCACCGGTTTCCTTTATTGGTAGCTTCATCACTCATCATGACGGATACAAAATCATTTAAACACCCGATGTGCTTGAAACCAATCAGCGATGAAGGCATCGATGTCTCCGATGAGTCGACAAATACAGAAATTTAGAAATTCATTGGCGCCTCAAACTGGAAGTAGGTTCACGGGAGCAATTATTGTGGGGCATAACCATAATTGAAGACCACAGTACGTAGGTCTAGGTAGTTCATGATGAAAGCATTGAACGGTAACAGTGACGAAACCAAAATTGCTCAATATTATGTCATTAAAGTTTCGCCAAAAGATAAACAAACAATCGGATGTGTAAATCTATAAAATATAAATGGAGCGCTATTCTTTGAGGGTTGCATTTGCTTTCTGGCCATTCCCTGGACATTCGATGCATGTCAGAGTAAGGAACGCACTGACGCGCACGCGATCACGATCATTTATTGTTTGTTTGGGTTGCGAATATTTTGCTCTGAATATTTTCTACCTGTACCGCTTTTGCAGCATCGGGCGTTGCTTTGGGGTACGCAAGAATGCGGATAGGCCTGAAAGCCAACAAAGGTAACCATCCACTGATGATGGATTGCTCAATTGATGAAGTGGGCTATTCTCTATATCTACCTAATTTTATATTGGCTAGGGCAGTATCCTCCTTTCCCTGGGGTTGGGAATAGCTCGTATGAATCACAAAACCAACCGGGGGTGTGTTCTGTGTTATCATTCAATCAAGACTAATATTATTACCACATCAACAGTATTAATTTAAATAATAATAAATACTAACACTAGTAATGTTTGATTACGGTGTTAATGAGATGAATCCGGTAATTCATGAATAACGGATCAAATATTTTCACGGAATATGATTACCTCTCGGCTATGTGTGAGGTCTATTTTCTTGGAATGTCAAAATTCGTGTCTTGAACTGTTCAGAAGCCATGGGCATCATAGTACTTATACATATTCACGGGTGAGGCATTCATGGGTAACAGATTGAATGTTTGGTCTAGGAAAAATAACAGCCACAATATTGTGACAATAGCTATTGACTTCTGGTTGGATAGAACTAATCAACGGAAGACGTTATGTCTCTAATCTCATCCCACTAGGTTGGAATATACATGATAGAACACGTTCCCAATACAGCTCAAGAAATTTTAGCCAAATTCTTTCACCATCAAATTCTTTGATAGTATAACGGTTAGTATTTCCGCTTGTCACGCGGGAGATCGGGGTTCGATTCCCCGTCAAAGAGTTCTTTTTCCTTCATTAAATCTATAAGACGTGTGTATATATCGAGGGCGGGTACTCATGGGTCAAGAGGCCCCAACCACTCATCGCTTTTCATGGGACGGTAGGCGACATACCATCCATCTACCAATCCATCAAGGTCGTGATAATGACGAGCAACTCCATTTTCAAGCGAAACATTTTGGGAAATCAAGTGAACAGTCTTCCCGTCAACCTTTTCCACGATAGCAGCGTGATCTGGGAAACCAAAACCCCAAATACCACCGGGACCCTTAACTTTAGCAGTACGGTATTGAATGATGTCTCCTGGCCGGATTTCGTCTCTGTTCAAGTTGTAAACAACATTGCCATTACCATCAGCCGAGGCTTCTAAGATTGGGTATCCATGAGTGTATTCATCCAGCACCAAGCCGTTATCAGAAAGAGCGGTGTGAGGCAAGGCCCAGCAACCACCATCACCAACCTTGCCGCCCATGACGTTAACACCAAAGTCCACGACTTTAGGGCCATTCGAGTCCGAAGCAGCCTTTAAGGCATCAACCGATTGTCTCAGCCACAATGGCGAGCTTCTTTCTTCGGTTTTTTGGAGTTGAGCGTTGGAAGGGTCATTGCGGTCATAAAGTACTTCATATTTGAATACCGAGTAGTCGTTCAAACGGACATAGGTAGTAATGTTGGCTTGTTTCGGGCCAATCCGCCACCACTTGCTCGTGGCCAATCCATTGAAACTCGAGGGGAATTTGTTGAGGTCGGTGTACCATTGGGTGTTCAATTCAGCATCAGGAGTGTGACTCTCGTTATTGCTAAGAAGGTAGAAAATGGGGTTGTCTGGGTTGTGATTGTCATTTACGGAACCGAATGAAATGGTATCATCTCTGGTGGAAACATCTTCGGGGGTATTGGTGTCATCGTAAGGTTCAAGCAACATTACGGAGGGATGATTGTCTCTCCGTTCTTGGGAAGCATCATCATATGGTTCAAGCAACATCACCGAGGGGTGGTTTTCTCTTTTGCTCGAACCAACCTCAATAGGTTCAAGCAATCTTACCGATGGCTGTTGTTCTCTGGCGGTAATCTCAGACTCGATCAATGCTCTTGGGTTTAATTTGCCCTTGAGATTGTCGCTGGAAGCCAATGCTGACGCTAAGACTGCAGTAGGGAGAATAGAGGCCAATTTCATGGTATACTGTGAAGAGAATTCTATTGGGAATGCCGATATTTATATTAACAAGTTATTGGACTCCGGCATTTATCGCGGCAGCAGGTAACGAGCTACCAAACGGTGCAACTCCGGAATAGCCAGGGGCAGAAGGGGCGTGCAGGGGTACGCATAAAGTTTTACAATACGCTTCTACATCTCCGGCTTTAGACCCCATCAAATTAAAAAAAAATATTTGCTAATTTTCAGCGGGTAAAAATGTCTCAACCTACAAACCATTGGAAACTCTGATTACAGTAGGTTTCTGGGCTTAAATTAAGAAAATAAATCTTCTGTTTGGGAACGTTAGCAGGGTCATTTCCTAATTTTTATGACAGGTTTCCTTATAATACACTATCCTACGTATCATCGGGAAATCTGGTTTGGAACTTGATAATTTCACCTGCTTTTCGACCTGCTTTTCGACCCTGCTTTTTCATCTGCCATGTCCCGGATAATCATCATGTCATCATGCCACAGCATCCACGTAACAATAGGCAGCTCTGATGATCTTGAAGATCCCCCGCATGTATGAAGATTAAATCTAGACCCGAGGTGCATGTGAAGAACTGCCTTGGCACTGACACCAAAGAGAGCAAACAATATTAACAAAACGGCGAATTAGAAGACCCCCCCAATATTCTCAACCAGCTTGGCGATTTTTCAGTAAGAAATGCAACCCCTCTCACGCCGTTTTCTTCTATCTGCTTCTTTATGCAGGCGACTATTGCCATGTGTTGAAAAGAAATAAGTGCCCCTTGCCGATATTTTGACACATTCCCGTCGACCTACACATGCTCCTGCAAGGACTCATATTATGTTCAGCCTGCATTAAAATTGAGTTATGGGCAATCTATTCAATAGCTTGATTGGTTCACCTAGACACTGGTCCAGACGGTCGCTGCCGAACAATTTGAAAAACGAGGTTTTGTGTTGATTCTCTGGCACATATTCTCAAGCTTGCGAGATCGGTTGCCTGTAGGTACATTGTGCGAGATCACGCAATACAGGCAACACCAATACAGGAAAAAAAAAGGGAGGTCAAAGATTTACGTTAGTTATGAACCTTTTCGTTCCTTCTCATCCTTCGTCTAAATTCTGTTAAAGTTCGATCGCAACCAAACTTCTCTTTCCACGGAATTGATGTTATCTCAAAATTTTAAGGTTTAGATTACACGTGGTTTTTGCGCTGTGTGCTACTCACTTGGAGTGTTTAAACTTTTGTACTACCGAGATACACGGATTACCGGCAGCCATGAAACAATTTCTGGTGAAATTGGCAGGTTTAGAAGAAACTAAATCATGAGAGTTATTTGTGAGAAGAGCGAAGTCTGCAGGCTGCCGGTAGCCACTTTACAATGATGTTGGTCTAGACACTTGAAGGCCATAATGCTCATCACCGACTTCGGCCCATGCAAAATTGGTTAATTTGGATTGATGGTCATTTTGACTTTGAAACGGCAATTTGTTCATTTGCAGAAATAGTTGGCGAAAAACGGACCTTGCCGCTTTATCCTAGAAGAGAAATTAATAAAAAAAAAGTACCACTCTCATTCAGTAACCTTCATTAGCCACAATAGGGAATGCGCACGGGAATTGGTGTTTTTGTGATGCCGGGGTTACAGTTGCCGTTCCTTTTTCTTGAACCTAAAGAATCTAATGCCGGTAAAATTCGGCAGGTGTTGCCAGTAGGTACAAGCAATTGGAATGTGTATTCGCCGTGGCTTGAGTGATAATAAGGTTGGACCATATGTTTCAACCTTTAGACTCGCTGGGAAGTGCTATTGAAACGGCGAAATTAAAGTTACGTAGCCAATGGTACAGTGTTCTAGGTCTGTAGGTCCTGGTCTGGTCCAACCGAGCTCGCCCCTTGATGCAACTGTAGAGGCGAATGGCTAGCTGAGAAACTGAGGTGTAAAGGTGATCATTAACAATCATTACTGAGAGCACATATTCATAGAACAATTTTCAGTTCACGATTTTTAGATAACTATTTTAAACTTTTATAATACGTCGTAGCTAAACCACAGCATTAATCTCATAAAATGACAATATACGAAAGTCCATGATCAATTGAGAGAAATGGGGCGAGTTTACGTATAGTCGAAAAGTTATTTCCGTGCTTCTATTGTTTCTATCTTGTATATGATGACTTCTATCGGTTACTTATAACCCTAATCTCATGAATTTGGTTGGTTGAATGGTGTTGGTCAGCGAAATGTATAGTAGCAACCAAACTCTGGACTCATTTGCCGTTTCAGGATAACCACTATCTTTTAATGGCGTTCATACTCTCTCAGGTAAATCTCTCTCATAACCAAATTAATATCCTACGAACAAGTTTCAAATTCTCCGACAATGTCCATGTACTAGATAACCAAAATGAGGTTCGTTTCCATTAACGTCATCAATATCTGTCAATAACTCAAACTAAGGGCAATGGCTAGAGCACCGTTATGAGCGCTATTAATTGATGAATGTATTAAAAAATTGGACTTGATTTTAAACAACAGGCCTCACATTCGCGAATTCCGATTGTTGTAATAGCTTGGGGATCTCGAAAGATTCCTGTGCATCTTCCCAATGAGCTGAAGTTGTATTTTTCGAGCAATGGATAAACCCATAGTTGCCTAGTCCTTCATCCTTTAAGATATACACAAATTTGAGCGTGCCAATTATTTGTCTTCCCATCTTAAGATAAATTAAATTATGCATGCTTAATTCAAATTAACTTCACTTCACGTGATAATTTGTCAGGAGTTGTCACTACAATACTTGCTCTAATTAGGAAACGATAGTCTATCGAACGAGACAAGATTTCCGAATATGGCAAACGGGAACCGAATTAGTCTTCTTTTGGATACCCCCACCGTTGAGTACCCCTTGTGCTTATTAGTTATGACACTACTTTGTATAAATTTGATTGTTTCTGTAATGAGCTTTATGAAAATAGTCAACGATCCAATCTAGAATTCCAGCAAAATCAAATTCCATGTAAGATAAAAATCTTGACATTTGTAGCCCCGGTTACATTATCATTCACAAAGGTATTACGACCTGATTGGATTCCACACGGAGGTAGGTTCGAGGACATGTATCGGAAACCATTCGTTAAAACCCCATTGAAGCTAGTTTGGACCCAAAATGCAAAGTAAACATGTATAAATAAACCTCTCTTCTAAATGAGGTACATTTACGGGTCAGTTCTCTAGATTAGACCCAGGCTTGGGCTGCTTTGAGATTAACAGCAACCACTAGGTTGGACCACAAAACCGTAGAGTAATCCGAAACATCCAAACCTAGCAAGTGATGCTCCAGTTTCACTCAATTAGAAGCCTTAATCCACTTTCTGGAGTCCATTTCCTCATTGCGTAAACCCTATTTAATATACAATTCTTGGTGGCTCCGCCCAGACCTTCTGACTTAGTAACATTCGGCAATCAGCTGCTTAGCTTTCGGCATGCTGGTCATCTGTCCGAATCACAAGGGCTGTGACGGAACTTGCACCCCTGTCGAGCGCTAGTCCGAGCTGATGGAAACCCCATCGTACATGATGTAATAAAGCTTCAGGCCATTTTAGACGCGTGTTGCACTTTCTTTTCATCACGTTTGAACATTTTCCCGAGTTCCCCATATGAATTAGAAACATTATTCCATGCTCAACACACTTACGAGAATCTAAATAATTCAATTCAGCGGAATCTATGAAATTGAATGATAGTGTCATATTAGATGACTATATGGAAGTCGTGTAAGGTTTTCTCGACGCACACCCCGATCATTAATCAAATCCATCACATGAAGAGCCAGGATAATACAAGTTTATGTTCGGATGAAATTAATTTGAATCTATTTTCAGTGATAACATAATCAATCTCATTGGTGAAGAGACGTGTAGGTAATGTACTACAGTGAATTTGCCGATTAGGCCATAAAATAAAAATCGACGGTACCGCGGTTTTGGTTTTGGAAACATAGTACTCTGAAACTAATACTAGCAATGATGCTCTTCAATCTCGTTTATTCATTCTGATGAAAATCTGTATTTGCCGGGCTGCAAACCAATTCTGCTGATGTGGACCAGGCTAAACAACAACGGTTTTATAGTGTAGTGGTTATCACTTTCGGTTTTGATCCGAACAACCCCGGTTCGAATCCGGGTAAGACCTCTTTTTTGTTCCTCTCTCTTTGGTGAGATTTTGGCGCCGGTCGCTCATCATTAGTCATCCTTTTTGTTATGGCTTCCAAAGTGCGCCATTGGATACTGGGCTTCTTCGCTATACGCAAGATGCGACCTAGTGCTCATAATACAAAAAGAATTCCTAACTACCTGTTACCTGCAAGTTTAGCCTGATGAGGTTTCCGAGAATGAAGTGTGAACACTCAAAAGACCATGGAGCCTTCCCTACCATCATAGTTCACTTCATGGAACTATGCGTCTTGAATTGGTTACGTTTGATATTTTCACGGTTGATAGCCCCCAATGCCGCTTAGTTTAACCTGCAACGACTAACTTGGCTATATCTTGGAGGAATGACCCGGGATCTACTAATACTATTAGTTGGTTTTGATCCACTACTTTTCAGATCGCCTGTTATGCTGGTTTCCCCTTCTCTGAGGTTGCAGGCAAAATGATGTTCCAAACTTAATTTAATGCAATCTCGCTCAGCCTCATCAATAACAATACTCCCAAATTATCGTTGGTAAACTTTGTTGATGGCTTAATGCAAGATGTTGCATTGTCGTACGATTCGATTCACAAAAATCACAAGTTAGTTTTTCCCGAGGGAATTAATTAATTTTTGGAGCTTGTCGATGTTACCAAGTGGTACCCGCCTATCGCCAGTACCATCTAACTCCTTGCATGATTCCTAGTTCGTAACTCGTTGGGCCGATAGCGGGAAGGTATTAAGGGTCGCCAGTTTATACTATGGCAACAGTCATTTGGGATTGGCGCGGAAAAAGTCACTGCATGCCCCCTTGAGGGATTGATAAATTATGGTGGGAGCGACAGCCATCGTGCTTAAGGTTAAATTTTGTAGTCCTTGGCTATCCTGAGGCATTCGTGGGACTAAAAAGTCAGTGCTGCGCCATCTGCGGGACGAATGATTTACAAAATATCGAGAAGGGGCTCCTAGGAGGTGGTGATCCCACTTGTTGGTCGCGGCTAAGTGTCGTTGAGAGCATAGGGGCTTTTCCGACCAACACAGGTTTCTTTGATAGTATAACGGTTAGTATTTCCGCTTGTCACGCGGGAGATCGGGGTTCGATTCCCCGTCAAAGAGTTTTTTTTCTCTTCGTGTCCATTGGAGTATTATTTTTCGCCTTTTTGGCTGATTTTAATGCTTTTTGTTCTATTGTGCTGTGGACGCATATTGCCTCAGGGCCACTTGAAAAGTGTCGTATTATTGTTAATACTAAGGAGACTCAGATTCCCAAGTTAACTTGATTGAAATATGTTGTTTATTCCCAAGGCATTAATGTTAGTGGTCGATTTGGCAGTTTCAGTGGTGATGTTTGCTAGTCAGCGGTATTGCCATACTTTGGAAAATTCTTTAGGTTGCCCTAGAGCTGCCTATAGGCCCCAAGTTGGAAATTGTGGGATGCTCCCTTTATTATTGGGGCTACCTCCGTTTTCACTGGTGGTGTCCAGAGTACGTGACAAGTCTTGACTATATGCATGCTATCATATTTATTACATCATTCAACACTGCGAGTGAGAACCCTGAGTTTCATTTCATGTTATTAATTACAATATAATTGTCAAAAGGGGGTCAAACAGAGCTCATGGATAGCTCGAAATTTCTATGATTGTATGGTCATATCTTTTTCAGACAAAAGTACTTTGTAAAATTCCGGTATAGTGTAATGGCTATCACGGTTCGCTTTCACCGAGCAAATCAGGGTTCGATTCCCTGTACCGGAGTTCTTTTTGGCCAACTTGACTTTTGAAATTTTTCTGTTTTCCCGGCTTCCATGAAGACAAATGTGAATATGGAGTAACTTTTGATCATAAGTAATTGTATTGGTTGTAAAACTTCCTTAACTGTTGTTGCCTAGAGTGTGATCATAGGTCATCATGGGAATTACCATTAAACAGTCAGGGATACATTAGATTTTACAGGCAGTTAGCTAAAGGGGTCCATATCAAGTTCTACCTGTCCACCTTCACAAATTAAATGGTGCCCCTTCTTAACTATTTATTCTTGATATTTTTGAATGTTTTGTTGAAAATATGAAAAAGAGAAAAATTGACAAACTTCAATAATGTGGTGAGTTCGAATCCACGACATCAATATCAAGTAAGCGACCACAATCACTGATACTAAACAGAACCCGAAGGGAGCATTCATACTGATTCTTTAATAAGAATAGAAATATCATATTATCCCACCTTCTGTGGGTTGCAAAATTGGAAAGTGGTCCTACTGTGATCGCAAAACACACACAAATATTCAATCAACTCAATAGATGTCTATACTATTACTTACACCTTGATAGGCTTAGGCAAATTTTTCTTCTCGGTTTCCTCATCGAATGTTTCGGATGATCCAGACTTAGAAAAGGTGTTATACCCCCAGTTGGAGTTGTTATAGAAAAGCTCCCTAACATAAGGAGTTAATTCCTTCCCCGTACGCAACTTTTCCACTAAATCAGGGTTAGATGTGAAATAACGGGCAAAACCAATCAATGTGCGACCATCCTTGATGTCATTTAACAACAGGGTGTATTTCGGAGTGTCATAGGTGTAGTTACCAGCTTTAAGAATCGGCCCCTGCCAAATCACACCTACAAAGTCATTTGATTCGTTTTCTCCGGGGACACGGTCATTCACCCCAGAAGCTCTTGGCTCAACGACTGATATGTAACCAATCTTCTTTCCTTGGTTAGCACGACGCTGAAGCTCAGATAACAAATAGGAGAAAGTGGCAATAGGGTGATTGTCCGACTCCACACCCTTCATTCCTTCAAATGTAGCCCAAGGCGAAATTCGAATTGCAAGCTTTTCATAACCAATTTGCTCCCCCAATTTGTCAACCAACGCCAAAAGCAAGCGGGATCTGTTTTCAATCGACCCACCGTATTTATCAGTTCTTTCATTAACAGTCGAGTGCAAGAACTGATCTAACAAGTAACCATGAGCCGCGTGAAGTTCAATATAATCAAACCCAGCATCCACAGCCCATTGGGCGGCGTTAGGATAAACCTTTTCAATCAATTCATCGACTTCGTCGGTTGACAAAGCACGAATAGGGTTACCTGCATCCTCAGCCTTCTTTTTCCTTTCCTCAGTATCGTAGACAGCCAGCGATGACACGTAATCAAGACCGTTCTTTTTAAGTACAGCAGGATCGGCAGCCCTACCTAAAAACCAAAATTGAGATGAAATAAAGGATTTGTTGGCATGAACTTGCTTCACTAAACTCTTCCATGCTTCACTTTGATCTTTATTCCAGATACCTGGGACATTTTCGTAGCCTCCCGCTTGGGGGGAAACTAAGGTAGCTTCGGCAATCACCAAACTTCCAGGGGTCTTTGATCGATCATCGTAGTATTGAACTTGTAAGTTCAGAGGTACGTGATTATCCAATGCTCTGAATCTTGTGGTAGGAGGGTAAACCACCTTATGGGCCAATTCGTTCACACCAACTTTAATGGGAGTAAACAATTGGGTTTCTTGAAGGGGAATAGGCTTTTCTTTAGTCATTATTAGTCTTAATTTGGACAATCTCCTCCATTTATTCACTATTTATAGTGGAGATCGTGATTACTGATTTGTCATCTCATATCAGTTAAACAAATATGCCGAAGTAGCGATCAAAAAAACCGGATAATGACTTGATAAAAACATCTAAGTGATTAGAGAACACATAAATGATTCTACCTATTCCGATGGTTTTTTTCTCTTTGGTTTGACCACAAAGTGAGATCCTCCGAATTATTCCAAATCAGGAAAGACTCCGAAGCAAGTTGCTTAGAAAGCAAAAGTCTAAAACTTCGGAATAACACTTAAATCAGTACTTATAACTGAATTTGTTATATGATTAGGGTGTCTATTGTTTGAATTCGTCACCATGATCGGCCACAGTGCTGCTGTTAACACAGGCCAAGGTATTGAAACCAGAGCGACTCGTTGTAAGTATGCGACTGAGGTCAGAGAATACCAAAGAGCCAGAAATATTTATTATTCTGATTGTTCAGGGAACAACAATGTTTACTCGGACAGTGACAAATAGCACATTGCACTGCAACAGATAGTAAGCGGAACCATTCATGCTGAATTCACGAACTGACTAAAACATTACGTCTCATACCATTTGGGATCTTGTTAACAAACAAAACACATGGATCAACTCAGATGTTGTTGCAATAAAATCCTTTAGACTACAAGATTGACGTATTCTTGGATCTATTTCTAAGCTATAATTTCACAGGAAGAAATTACAATAACCACATCTGACAGAGGATGTCCGCTAATCAGTTTTTTTGAAGTGCCGGTCAAGGGCTGGGACAGCGGTGTCACCACTTGGAACATACGACATCAGTTGTTCCATAGTAGAAACAGGTTTCAAGGGGCTCTTATCTGCCTTAGGCAGTTAGATAAACATGAATTGGATCAAGGTAAACATAATTTTGAGTTTTGTACTGATAAGTGGATTGGGATTTGTTAGAGTGAGCTTGATGGAATTTATTAAAAGTATGAATGACACTAGTCCCGAATTATTCTACCTTGATCAATGTTACAAGTCTAAGTACAAGGACGTCCGCATGTAGGACATCACATACAGATCCATATGCAAAGAATTCAAAAGGCTCGTAGGGAGGACGACCACATAGGTGGAGAACTCAGTTCTTGTGTCCTTCAATGACAAGAAGGACACCGTACTTACGAAGCCCCAATTTATGAAGGTATTACTAGCGCTCAACCTTTGGGTGAAACAAGCTAACGGCAAGTGAAGCACACTAATTCGTTCGTATCTTGAGAAGAGAATGGTTTTCGAAATCAGATGTGCCTCCCTTCGAGCCAAGTTAAACACGGAAGAGGATGTGGCTGCACAGGTTTTTGATTTGCTCGAAGACCTAACAGCATCGTCGGGGCTAACAGGAGTTTCATGGAAACTGACCAATTCTTTAACTCGCTCCCGTGTCTAAGACTTCTCCCGTCGCATATTTGTCTTATCAACCAGGGAGTGGGTTATTACCGCAATTTGTCTGTAAGGGCCATTGCTGAGTGGAATAAACTAAACCCTGGGGCAGCCAAGCAGCCAGCGGAAAAGAACCATCACCCAATCGCTAGAGTACGCGAGATCTATCAGGATTTCGTGCTGCTGATAGCGATGGACACACGGGGGTGTTGAAAACCAAAACTTGGTGCCGTGCGGCAGTACCCCTAGATTTGAAGTGCCCACTATAAAGGGCTGTTCCCCTTGGGAAAGTTCAATTAGACAATTAGCTAACCAGCATAACTTAATGTAACCAACCTCAGTTACAAATACAGAACTATTGGAACGTGCCTGGAGTTACCTCAAGTCGCGATTATAGCTAGGCTGATCGCCACCAAAAACTATCATCCAACCACACCCTTCCATGCCAGTTGAATCAAGCCCCAACGTGACTAGGCACGTGTGTAATAACATGTGCTTGCTCCGTATGAGGATAACCTTGCCTTCTACGAACTAAGTGGTTTACGAGCGGAGATGCACACATGGAAAATTCCGGATGATAACTTAGCCAGAAAGTGGTATGGCTCGAATTGGCGGGCGTTGGATCGGTTCATTCACTGGTCGAGAAATCAGGGAATGTGGCCTTCGGAGTGGGAAAGGACGCCGAAGTCACGGAGCGATAATTGGAAAGAGTGTAAGCCAGACGGTTCAAAAAGAATGTGTGTTGACTACAGGGCGGCTAATGCCTTACTAGCGGTACATCACTGCATCAACCCATCCATTGAACAGATGTCCAGAACTGTAGCTGGTCATAAATTTATCTCGACGCTCGACTTAACCGGCGCCTTTCACCAACGAAGGATCGCGGAGGATACCAGGGACATCACGACATTCGTGGCAGATGGAGAATTTTAGCTCTTTAAGCATATTCCGTTCGGGTTATCGGTAAGCCCAGCAATTATGCAAACCAACATTGCTAAATTGTTAAAGGGTATTACTAAGGTCGCCAATTACATCGACGACATCGTTATCTACACTAACTACGGGGAAGACCACCTCTATATTCTCAAGCAAGTCTTCAGACGGTGTATAGAGCACCAGTTTTACCTTAAGGCATCAAGTGCGAGTTGAAGACTGAAGTAAAGTTCTATTTCTGTTGGTACAGAACTCAAAATTTGCTAACTTAGGTCCCTTGGCCCAGTTGGTTAAGGCGTGGTGCTAATAACGCCAAGATCAGCGGTTCGATCCCGCTAGGGACCAGTTTTTGCTCCCCTAATTTGTGATCCTGTACTGCCTATGTAATCGTGACGACCAATCAGTGCAACTTGGTATTACCGTGATATCCCAACAGAAGGTATTATACTTATTGGACTATTTTAATGGCCATCGCATCTGCTGGAAAGAATTAAAGTAGACGTCTAAATTATGAAGACCAAGTCGTACCAATGTAGGAAGGTTTGAGCTGTAAAGACGACGGAAACATCTTGTAAACCATATTATTTTAGTCAATGATCTGAGAGTATTGACATTTCTCGCCTGCGCCGTCACCAAATTTTAGCCACTGTTCACCGAAGAGCACCTCGACTAGATTGTGACAACCAAGTAGTGACTAGAGCTACATCAGTATGACTCAGTAAGAGATCCACGGCGAGAGACTTGAATTTGCTAACATCTTCGGGTTGCATGACACTACTGTTGGTGGAAAAGACTGGGGTGCTGTATCAGGAAAATTGGTCACTGTGAATAAGAACACCGTACCAGACCTCTCAAATTAGGATACTGGAGCTGTTGATGCTAACATTTTGAAGAACAAGCGTGTTGTGGTGAACCATGAAACGAAGAAATCCAAGTTGGTAGTATGGCAAAGGTCCATATTCAATGCAATTGCCATAGCTTGGTAGAAGGAAGTTTCGTAATCAATTGAAGCATCAGCGGATTAGGATATATCAAAGGAAAAGGAACATTATCAGCATCATAGTCAATAAACCCATGGATATTGAGGTGAATGACAGTTGACACTTCTAGCAACTTGGTTGCTGCTTGTCACGTGTAGATAAGATAACGAGCCAGCCATCCTCGGAAGTCGCATCAGCGCGGTCGGATCTGAATTCTTCCGACTGTCAAGTTTCTTTCGATCGATTGTCCCCCAAATCAATAGTTTATCTAAACCATGGCCACGGGATCCACTAGCGGGGTACGTTTTGCGCTAGTTATCGGCGAAATTATATGTTTCACCGACAGACCACGAGTCTAGTGGTGGTAGCAATACCTGTTAGGGCAGTTATCTCCGCTTATGGGGTCAACTGAAGCAAACTACCAAACTACCGAGTGATACCAATGGGAGGTTTGTCAGGCAGTATCCATTTGGAAATCATTGGTCACTGGGGTCAATATCATCTGATAATAGCGCCCCTTTTCTTCAATTGTCAAACCCGATCATGTCAAGTTACAAAAGTCAAAGAAACTTATGACGATTAATCGATTGTTGTGACGGATCATAGCTACCCATGTCTGCAATTACATCTATTTTCCCTT
>JAKTSK010000027.1:0-158162 GCA_030580155.1 Diutina siamensis
CACCCCCTAGCCCCCACATCTACTCTAACTGCCTTCTCGGCGCCTGGGCCGTCGCTTAAGTTCATCGCTTCGGCAGCCTCTAACTTACTAAAACGGGAGAGGATATCAACTACATGGCAGGAACTAAAATTTGGCTATTTCCTCCAGTTTTAGCAACGTAAAGAGTTTTGAGTAATGTAATTCCCGACAGAGTTATACTCAGGTGCCAATGATTGGATTGGTGATAACCTTAGTCCACCGTTTAAGTGGTGAACATTCCAGATGGAAACTAAGATTGCTAACAGGTAGAAAATAATTGGTTAAGGTTGAAAGAGTGTGCCATCAGACCAGGAAAGGAAAGTTTCCTTTTTGGCTAGGGTGCACCTCAACAGTGATGAAAACACACCATTGGAAAATAACCTAAACAAACAATGCTGTCTCCGAGTTAGGGGGTGGCCGGAACCCCTCTGCCCTTATATTAACCCAGTTTAATTGGTTGTGTGGGCGGCCAATATCTAATTTAAATTTGAAATAGTGTTAGAGTTAGTGTTAAAGGGTCCATTCGCTTAAGCGATCCCCCACCCATTTCGTCGTTTCTACCTCACTCGCAACAGAGGGCGATGAAAGATGACACCATTAGCGCAATTGACACCATTAGTACAGGGCGATATCGAATCTCAGCAATAGTAATGTTTTGCCTAGGTGATATTTTTTGTCATCCTCGGGCGGAACCCCATTCAAACTTTAATTTGGCATTAGATGCCGATTCCAACCACAGGACTTTTGTTTGTATCTCCTTTGTTATATGCAAGTTCGAGTTCAATATATGTCGCCTGTCCTCTACAAAAGCAACTATTACAGTTTAGAGGGTATCTCCCTGGTTATTTTTTGCTTAGGTGATTGTTGTTTATGTGGCCGACCTCGAGGTGAGTTGGTAATGACAAAATGCATAATGAGAAACCATTTTCCACGCCTTCCATTGAATTTCCGGCGCAAGTCGTTTGTAGCTACCTTGGACCCCTGGTGCCCCTGGGCCACCATTTGCCCGTATATTTTTTCTTTTCCTATCAACCTTGGATTCAAAGGGCTAGAATCGATCGCTAACTTGCGTTTGCGATATCCCACTACGATTGCAAACATAGTTTGGCCAAGGATTGCTTGGGGGGAGCAAAAAATATCTCCCATGTGTTGACTATGGCGTCTATTGGCCATCGGGGGTGGCCAAGGGAAAACACCTCTCTATTCAAGTTGTTATCATCAAGGTTAGCTCGATTACACCATCCATTGGTTGGAAGAAGCTATCTATTATCGGAGACATGCTGCGAAGTATCTCACTAGGCCATGACTCACAACCCACGTATCCCTATAGACGTGGTTAATGATTTATGTCACAATTTTTCATCACTGGGGGTGGTGATGGTGATGGTTGTCTCAAGTTCCAACCACTCTCATTATTGAGGGGTACCACTAATGGTGCCCTGCATAGAAGCGCATAGGCTTCGGGCATTAACATTCGTGGCAGTAAACAAGAAGCAAAGCACCCCCAACCACCCACTGATGATGCTTCGTAATCGGCTGGTCCGTCACCTCAGTACCCTGATTACTATGGGGGCATATGCCCCCACTGGTCTGGTCCAGTCGACTACTGCTCCCATCAAGCTCCGGATCCCCCTTCTTAAACTGCCAATGTACTTTGGCCACACCTCACTGAGAGTTAATCGTCCATATAATGAAGACCGTTATGCCGCCAATGTGTTGGATATTGAAGACGACAAGGTATTTTCCTTTGCTATTTTTGATGGCCATGGCGGTAGCAATTGCTCCCAATACCTCCAAGATAACTTGGCCACAATGGTGGAGCAAGGACTGCCGGTACTGGTAGATGTGTTGGCCAAAGATTATGCCAAAAACATTGGCGGTTATTGGAAACGGTGGTACAAGCACCGTAATTCTCATATGACCCTGCTACGCGGGGCACCACTCCAATTAAATGATGGAGCCACCGCAACCAAGAATATCTCTCAACGGTTACCCATGCTGTTTCTTGCCGCTGATTATGATTTCTGTACCAAGGGCGTCAATGGCGGCTCCACTTGTACCAATGCATTCTTTCAAACGGTGATTGGTGCCCCAACTGATTACTACTTTATGAGAAATACGGTGCTGGTGCTCACAATTGCTCACGTTGGTGACTGTAAGGCGATTCTTGTTGATCGAAATGGTGAGGCCAATGCTTTGACCCAACCCCATCACCCTCTGAACCCGCTCGAGCTGGCGCGGCTTAACAAATACGCCACTGCCTTCATGACCGATTCATTCGGGGAGGAAAGGTTCATCGCCTTAGCCAACACCCGACTGTTTGGCGACGTTGAATTTAAGCAAATGGGGGTGAGTGCTGAACCCGACATCAGCCAACTTATTGTTGGTGATTCCCAGGCCATCTCTGCCCATTTAACTCCAGAAGAGGTTGCCAAATACACAATCAATGGCCTAGGTGGTGATGAACTGTTCTTGGTGTTGTGCTCCGATGGTATCACTGATGTCATAACCGATCAAGAAGTGGCAGATATCGTGATGGTGAATTACAATAATCGGGGACACCCTCAGGCCACCCCACAATTGGGGGCAGAGGAGGTGGTTAAGTTTGTTGAATACGTCGGTGGAGATGATAATGCCACTTGCTTGGTAGTGCGGCTCAGTGGATGGGGGTTCTGGCCACTTGAAGATCGAACCGGGGCCCTCCGCACAGCAAGGTTGAATGATTTCAACCCGAGAAGAAAATAAATTGATATGGGCTGGCACCTAACGATTTATCATGCTTTCATTACTAACTATATACAAAAATAATACCGTTTATCTAATTCTTGGTGTACTTGTACATGAATCTCTTTCTGGTGGGGGCAAATTCCCCCAACTTTGACCCCACCATGTCATCGGTAACTTCAAATTCAACATACTGCTTGCCATTGTGAACTTGGAATCGGAGGCCGACAAATTGGGGGAGGATATCACACAGACGAGCGTTGGTCCGCACGGGAGTACCATTCTTGATGGCTTCACTCAATGGAAGAGGGACGACGTGGGGCCCCTTCCACGCCAGGCGCTTAAGCAAAGGTATACACGCTCTCATGGCAGGAATCGATATGAAAAAAATCAGTTGGTTCCGAGATTAGTACGACTGGTGGTTCGCGCGAAAAAAGGTGTCACCGATCGGGGCACCAAACATCTCATCGTGCGGCTTACATCGAAGGTTTTAATCTAATCAATTGAGTTCATGTTTACCACCCGTTACGACCCTCTGGATACCAGTAATGTCCCTACCGTGAATATTTTAGATCGATTTCGTAAACGTCGGAGAGACGAAGAAGAAAGTGAAGCTGAAGAAAGTGAAGCTGAAGAAAGTGATGTTGAACAAAGTGAAGTTGAACAAATTGAACAGAAAAACGAAGCTGAAGCCATCGAAGTTAACGATGTCCAACCAGAAATGATAATACAGAAGGAACTCACAATTGAGGAACCATCCAAAGATCAATCTTCATCTCTGAGCCTGGATCTGGATTCAGACTCTGACCTGGATTCCGATCTGGATTCAAGCAGTGTCCGAGAAGACCCCCTTGCCGAGCCAGATATGGAATCAATCAATGTTCCTTTTAAACATCAACAGATCCTTGACAAATTTCATCAATCAGTAACCCTACAAACCGCCCCCGAAGAAACTAATCATGAAGAAATCGCCTCGGTTCCATTAAATCCCCTCGAACCAATGCCCCAACCTGCACTTCCCCGTGATAAGAAACTACAGAAAAGAAGAGGTCCAGCAAATTTAGACTGGCTTACCCAAGCTCATTACGTTGACCCCACTCAAACCAAACCATTTACTGAATTGGGAGTATCATCTCAAATCATGCAAAATTTGGAACATATGGGATTTACGGAGGCATTTAGTGTACAAATTGCAGTACTTGACTTTTTCAAAAAGCTTCAATCACCAGTGCCTCGCCCCGATATCTGTGGAGACTTGCTCGTTAATGCTGCTACTGGTTCAGGTAAGACTCTTGCCTATGCAATCCCCATTGTAGAACATCTTAAAAAAAGAGTTGTTCCCAGAGTTCGGGCGCTTATTCTTGTTCCCACCAAGCCATTGATAAATCAAGTAACGCAAACATTGAGAGAAGTGGCAAAAGGTACTTCTCTCTCGGTACTTTCGTTGAAAACTGAACGGTCCTTACGGGAGGAAGCAGCCAAAATCCAAGAGAATACCCCCGATATCATTGTTCTGACCCCTGGTAGATTGGTGGAGCATATGGCTCTGGGTGTAATTGATGTATCTTCTCTTCAATTCCTCGTGGTTGATGAAGCAGACAGATTACTTAATCAATCTTTTCAAAACTGGGCTTCCATTCTTACCCTGGCTATCCCCATGTCCACCAATGTCGCCACTACATTTCGGATTCCTTGTATCAAGATGGTGTTCTCAGCTACATTGACCACTGATGCTGGTAAACTTGTTGTGCTCGATTTCCAACGTCCTCACTTGTTGGTGGTTAACGATAGCAATGAATTGGTAAATGAATTGTTTAGTGTACCCCCTACTCTTAGTGAAAACTCACTTCACTTGGGGCTGGCCAAATCTCAGATCAAGCCTTGGGTACTCGCAAAATATCTTGTTGATCATCAAGCTACTCATCATACACTTGTATTTTGCAAGAGTAATGACCTGTCGTTGAGATTGGCCAAGTTACTCGGAATGCTTTTCGATTCAATGGGAGTTGCCTCCGAAGTGGGCTTCATCAATCTGACAAATAACAGATCCCAAGCTCGAAAGCAAGTTTTGGATCAATTTTCTCAAGGATCCATTGGTGTGGTGGTTACTACTGACTTGTTTGCTCGTGGTATTGATATCTTGAGTATTAACACGGTGGTTAATTATGACTTGCCTAATAGTTCGAGAGAATACGTTCATCGGGTGGGGAGAACTGCTCGGGCTAATAACATGGGTATAGCATTGCTGATGACATTTGGTAAGGGGGAACAGAAATGGTTCCAAAAGTTAATGAAAGATGTTGCCCGTAGAGGAGAAATCACAGAAGTAAAGGCAGCAACAATGTCCGGCGAAGACCAAAGTCAATATGATGAATTGTTGGCTAACTTCAAGGCCTTGCTCAAGGCAAAATAGCATAAATTACAATAAATATAATTAGTCATCACTTCTCCATTAGGAAGTCGGCCATTGCGCGCATACCTGCCTTATCTCATCACTACCATGGACGACTTGATCTTGGTTGATCAAGATGAATTGGCAAAACAAATTGAAACCCGTGCTGAAGAAGCTATTGAGAAGAGACTGAGGGAAACTGAGGAGAAACGGTTAGCCAAAGCAAAGGATGTTCATAAAAAGCTTGCTTTAAAGATTTCAAGATTAGAACGTCAAATACCTACAGCAAAGATAAGTCATAGACGACATTTACTGAACCAAATTGATTCATTAAAAGAAGAATTGAAGGAAAAGGCACAAGATGTCAAGGACATTGAGGGAAGAATTGCTGGTGATTCTTCTGCAGAAACTGAACGGGATTTTTTGGTGAGAACGGGGAAGTTAACAGCTTTTGGGTCCACTCAAGGATTCGTTGGTGGGGTTGAAACTCAAACCAACCATCAAGAATTACGAGAGCCTGGATTTTATAATGATACTCCTTTGGTGTTGGCGCCAGTAAAAGAGGAAACTGAAGAGATTAGTAAGGAGATAGAGGGAGCAAATCTGCCCCAGTTGGATGATGATTACGAATATGTTGATAATGGTGATGATTCTGATACCCATAGCATCAATTCCGATCCTGAAGAAGATATTATTTTAGGTGATCAAACTGATGCCATAGACGCATCGGCGCCCTCCTCGGATCGAAATGTCGATGATGGTGATAAATCCCTATTCAATACTCGTCTACAGAGATGGGAACATGCTAGGCGGCAATTACGTGGTCCCGATTGTTCAACGACCTTCGAGGAAGAACCCTACCTCCCTCATCCCAAAATTGAAGATTCAGTGCTTGACGGAACATTTCGACTTCCTGGTGATATCCATCCACTGCTATTTGATTATCAAAAGACCTGCGTACAATGGCTTTGGGAACTTTATAATCAAAAAACTGGGGGGATTTTGGGTGATGAAATGGGGTTAGGAAAAACCGTCCAAGTCATCCTGTTTCTAGCTGGGCTTCATCATTCCAAGATTCTTACCAAACCTGTGTTGGTGGTTGTGCCAGCAACAGTATTATCCCAATGGTGTAATGAATTTCATCGGTGGTGGCCGCCATTTCGAGTGGTTATTTTACATTCTATTGGTCTGGGACTTACCAAAAAGAAACAGAGCGAGGAAGAAGCGCTAGAAAAATTGTTAGAAAGTGAGGAAGGGTCACTGGTCCTTGGTGCAAATAATAAGGATACTACTAATGCTGGTGAATTGGTAAACTCGGTATTTGCCGGGTCGGGAGGGGTGATCATTACCACTTACTTGGGACTTGGGATTTATCGACGCCATTTATTAAACCGAAGTTGGGGATACTGTGTATTGGATGAAGGTCATAAGATCAGAAATCCCAACTCGATCGTATCCCTTACTGCCAAACAGATTAAAACCTACAATCGTCTCATCCTCTCTGGGACCCCGATTCAAAACAATTTGACTGAATTATGGTCACTATTTGATTTTGTATTTCCTGGCCGGTTAGGTACCTTACCGGTGTTTCAGCAGCAGTTTTCTGTTCCAATTAACATGGGTGGTTACGCTAATGCCACTAATGTTCAAGTTCAAACTGGTTACAAGTGCGCCGTGGTACTCCGAGATTTAATCAATCCTTTCTTGTTACGAAGAGTAAAGGCAGATGTTGCAAGGGATCTCCCGAAAAAGGAGGAAATGGTGGTGTTTGTCAAGTTGACTTCTCCACAAAAGGAAATGTACAATCAATTTTTGAATTCTGAAGATTTGTCAAGTATCATGAGAGGCAAAAGAAATATGCTATATGGTGTTGATGTATTAAGAAAGATTTGTAACCATCCTGATTTGGTTCATCATAACGTTAAAAAATCTGGGTATGGTGAGATGAACAAAAGTGGAAAAATGGTTGTCCTCAACTCAATTTTACCGCAATGGCAACAACAAGGCCATAAAACCCTTTTATTTTGTCAAACGAGACAAATGCTCGATATCATTGAAACATTCATCAAGTCATTAATCCGTGGGGACGGTACTCCCTTTACCTATCTCCGCATGGATGGTAATACTCTGATTGGAACCCGTCAAGTATTGGTTGATGAATTTAATACCAACGCTAATCTTGATATCTTCCTTCTCACCACCAAGGTAGGAGGGTTGGGGGTCAATTTAACCGGTGCTGATCGAGTCATCATCTTTGATCCCGATTGGAACCCACTGACTGATGTTCAAGCGAGAGAACGAGCGTGGAGGTTAGGACAAAAGCGAGATATTGTAATCTACCGTCTCATGACGGCCGGAACCATTGAAGAAAAGATTTATCATCGGCAAATTTTTAAGACATTTTTGACAAACAAAATTTTGACCGATCCCAAGCAAAAACGTTTATTCAAAATGAACGATCTTCATGATTTATTTACCCTTGGAGATGATGAAGAAAGAGGCACCGAAACGGCTGATATTTTCAATAGTGGAGAAACCAAATATTCTGGGGTCAAGGAGCGCAAACTGATTCGGTTAAACAAAGAGGTGGATGATGATGTGTTGGAGGTGGCGGGAATTTCAAAAATGGACAAGTATGAAGATGGCACCAACGATGGGGAAGAAGAACAGGAGTTCTTCAATTTGGGGGTTCATCTGACACTACATCACGATGATGTCATTAATTCGAGAGAAGAGGCTCTGTTGGCGGAAGCAGAAGCCAATAAACTTGCTAAACAGGCAGTGGATGCATTAAAACAGCTGAGTAAATTGGCCCGAAAGAATAAGGTGGGTACACCCACTTGGACTGGCAAATTCGGTGCTCTTAAGGGTCAGTTTGGCAAAAAGAGAGGTAAAGGCGAATCCTCGAGGGATATTTTAAATAAATTCAAGAGGAAAAAGAATTCCAGTGTTGATGGAGGAGAAGATGTGGAATTGGTGGAGAACCCGACCTTAACTAAAGTTATTGACTTTCTTCGGCATCAACCCGATCATTTCGCGGTATCGAGAAAAGTACTCGATGCGGCGAATGTCAAATTATCGCTGAAAGAAGAATTATTAACGGTACGGAGCATGCTCAAGGAGGTTGCTGTTTGGAATGGTACCTTGAAAGGCTGGAAACTTAAGGATCAATTTTTGAAGGCTTATTCAGACATCCATGAATAGTGCATATTCAAATATAAAATATTCCCACTGTAGGGCAGTCAAATGCAGTGTTTCTCGAAGCATTAGTGCTACAAGCGGTCGTTCGCACCATGGAATAAGTTTGGAGGAGCCGGATGCCCCGGCATTGCTTGCAAATAATTGGGGGATTATCTGAATAATATCCCGTTTGCTACCACCATGTTTGTTGACACGATTTTCTTTAGTTTCTTCGTGCGCTTTATTTAGTATGGAGTCGAACTTATTTGTACTCCAGTCAATTAAAAAATGAGCCACCGATAACCGCCATCATTATTTTGTCTCTGCGTATAAAAAATCAGTACAATTCGTATTTACCGTAGAATGCCGATATACGGTAGGGTTTGTGGGGACCTGTTGAACCAGGAGGATGTTTGTGGCCCATGCATAAGTGGTATTTAACTGTTTAAGGCGGGTTCGTGAATATCGTTGTGATTGAATTATGTAAAAACATACAGTTGGGTATCATTTTCGAAACTTGGTATCAATTTAGAAATGTTTTTAATTTAACGAGTTGGGTACTGCCAGCGTCCGCTTATAACTCCACTTGTTTTTCAGTTCAACTGCCATTCTGATGCCATTATTAATAAGGTACGCCAACGACCCAATCGCTCGGAATAATGATAAGATCGCGACTGTCCAGAGGATAAATGCCAAGTAGATATTACTCAGAGTTTCCCCAGGCGAATACACTTGAAGCATGATTAAGATGAATACCAAGTTACAGAGCATCCAAATTAACACCACTTTAGTCCGAACATCCTTGGCGTAATCTTCACCATCGAGAACAGTTTTAACATGTTCATGGGTTTTGATTTTATTATTAGCCCGTTTCATTCTCACTTCATAAAGGGTTTCAAGGTAAACTTCATCGATATTGACATCGACAACGGTAGCTTCAAATTCCCCCTTTTCGTTCTTTTCAATAATGTATTGATTAGACCGATCTTCCTTGGGATTATTATCCCCTTTGGTCCCCCACAGTACATCATGAGTATTACAAAAGGCAAAGATTTGTAATGTACAGGTGTAAGAAGGAATCATCAAAAAGTATTGTAATGAACAAGTGATCATATGCCAGGGGTCCAAGTACAAAATCAGCATGATGGTGTAAAGTCCATAAGTAGATAAAAGTGATACCACAATCAGCACAAACACATAGGTCAGAGCACCGTTATCCATACCAAAGTGGATGATGGTATTAATGACAAAGTAAAACCCAACAATCAACGCATAAAGACCACAAATTGTTAAGACAATAATGAGGGTTTTAAATATACTTTTCAGCGCTTGAGGGCGGTTACCAATCAGAACAATGAATAACAGGGTCAAGGTACAGATGCAAATATAATTGAAGATGGTAAACACCCAAAACCCAGCCCGGCCCACCGATTTATCCAGGGTTAATGACCCAGTTAAAAAGTAAAAGGTAAGGTAAAAGTTAGACAATGAGAAAAAGGAAAATAGCAACAGCACGAATTGGTAGATGAATTCGATTTGGAACCAAAATTTCCGGGCAAACAGATGGTCAGTGTACCAAATCCGAGCGTGATTACGTAATGAGTACAAAGCGGCGAAAAAGGCACCATTCATCCACCGTCTCCGTTGGGATAAAAATTCGGAAACTGATTCCGGGACATCGGTTTCCCCGGTGGCTTGTTTAACAAATTTTAACACCCAATTCTCTCCCTTTTTCGCCACCAATTCCCAACAAAGAATCCGATCTTCGGCCAAGTACATGTTGGCTTCAAAAAAGTTAGTTTTGGAGTTATCAGTCACGTGACTCAGCAATAAGTCTTCCCCTTTAAAGTATGCATTTAATGGACCAGTACCATCAGGATGATTCTTAAGAGCAATGTAACGGTAAGCTGATAATGCCCCGGGCAATACGGAAATGTAGCCAAATACCGATTCTAATGGTTTATCCAAAATATTCGACATTTTATACTCGAAATTTTGCGATGCCACCAATGGGTTTTTAAGCATGGTCCCCCACCCTTTACCCTTCATGGCCTTGATTTCACCAGCGACCCCGGCAACGTTTGAATCACGGTCAAATGCTTTCCACATATGGTACACGGCATGGTTATCAGGCTTGGTACCCACATCCAACAAGATAATCACATTCGGATCCAATACTGGACCGAAGGCATTAAACAACCACCGATGGGAATTGATTTTCTTCTGGTTCTTTTCCTTAAGACAAAAGAGAACTTGGACTGGAGTCAAGTTTTTCTCGTCGCCTTTAAATTTTAAATTCTCATCAATCAGAATCTGGGTGGAATATTCGAATAAATGAGCCTTCACTTCTTTATTGTTAACAAAGGGTCGGGCCAAATTTTCTTGGTAACAACCAGTGGCAGTAAGTAATTGCAACACCCCTTGATTTACCTTGTTTCTCCCATCAGCAACAATCACCACTTGGATTTTTTTCCATCCATCCTTACCCCAAACTTGAGATTTGTTTCTTGAGCAAAGATGAGCGACATTCTTCATTACCCCGTGCATAGTTCTGGCAAAAGACGTTTCGTCTTCATTATACATGGTAATACAGATGACAATCTCGGTTTCCCGACCATATTTGGCCGCTCTAAGAGTGTAGCCTTCGGCGACAAAGTCGTCGGGTTCAGCCGTACATGCGGTATAGGTCATGTTGGTGAATTCACCAAACGGGGATTCAGTGACGGTGAGCACCTTTTTCAATTCCCCGGGAATGGGATTTTCCAATACCAAATTCCCGGTTTTATTCACCAATCTCACCTTGCGCTTATGGGTGGGTTGCCGATGACGAACCCCAGGGACGTAGTTAGCCAATCCTTCCATGAATTTCCCATCGATTGATTCTCCAAAATATGACAGCTCTGCCTTGGGATCATGATGGTCTTCATCATAGATGGTTTCCACATCTTCCGACACCACCAGGTGTTCATATTCTTTTTGATAGGCATCATAACCGTAATCGACCGATGCTCTCATGGTACTAGCATCATCCAGAGCCGCCACTGAGTAAGTTTCGGGAGAGAAAATCGGTTTGGGTGGTTCCAATAACCTTGCAGTACCTTGGCTCCGTTCCAGATGGCTCAGTCCCCGAGTAGGCAGTCTTGTTGGACTCAGCGATTGTCTTGACGGCGACAATATGTCCGAGTCCACCGTAATCATCAGATCCCGCTTGGGCAGTTCCCTAGTGGTGAAAAGCTTCCGGGGCAGTAAGTCAGTTCTAGCATTGGCCGGTGGCAACACGGGGGCACCCAGTAACTTCACTGGGGGGCGAGGAGCCTTGGACAGTCTGGCGAAGATATTGGGGGATTGCCGAGGAGATGAAGACTGGGACACTGGTTGTCTTTGCGGCAGCGATTGGGGCAGGGTTGATGGCGCAAACCCTACAAATGCCAGCAGTTCGTCGTCACTATCACCGCCGTAGCCATTGGTAGCATAGGCTCTTTGGGGAGGATCCCTGAAGGGGTCGTCCTCATACATTGTAAATTAGTAAGGTAGTTGTGGTGGGATGTGTGAGAATGAGGTTGGTGGAGATAAAACAGTGATGAATTCCATCTCGAGTGGATTGTGTTGGTTTCATCCCGATTAGGAAATTCCAAACCAAAAGTCAAAACACGGCGAAGGTGCGGAAGGTTGCTAACGGTGACGATTGAATTGACGTAGGAAGTGACACATTGGTTTTCTGTAGAGAACTGATTTGAAGTTTTATGAAAGTTTTTGAACGATGTCAAAAATCAATTTTGACAATTTTGACATCGTTCAAGTTTGACTTGGAAATGAAAAAAAAAAATAGATAGGAGGTGAGCTAGAGCCTAATTTGAGGCAAGTTAGTATCATTAATTAGCTCAGAATTGAATTAAACGAGTTGGACCATGGTTGATGATAAGGCCGGGAACGACTTGAGCTAGTAAAAATACTTTATGCGCTAAGTATTCACCCTGTAGATAACAAAATGTATAAAACTAATTTTGGAAATCAGCACTATAATATTAAGTTGATGAATAAAATTTTGACATGTATTAAAGATCAACTAATTTAATTAGCGAATGATGATGATCTTACTTTTTCTTCTTAGCAGATGCATTGGAGTTAACAAAGAGGTATTCACCACTCTTTACACCCAGACGGTTAGCCTTGTTTTGAGCAACTCTGAAGTCTCCTTCTTTCTTCAGCTCGGCTCTCATCTTTGCCATCTTTTTGTCGTAATCTTTCATATGAGGAAATAACGAAGGAACTTGAGGCATTGATTGATGATTTGATGGATACCATTGGCGGTGTTAAATAGTCTGTGGTGTTCTCTGCTTTCTCTGCTGTTCTCTGCTCTCTCTGCTGTTCTCTGCTCTCTCTGCTGTTCTCTGCTCCGAGTTTGTTCTCTGCTCCAGCTCTACTCCCTGCTCCAGCTTTACTCCCTGCTCCAGCTCTACTCCCTGCTCCAGCTCTACTCCCTGCTCTTGTTTTGCAAATGCTAAAATCGACCAAAGAATCACTTCAATCCTAATGAACGCTAATCAATGATATTAGCCAAGTACATTGAGAAAATAAACATCTTTACAATAGCTCAAAAAACAGTGAAAATAAAGGAAATGCCTTTAGAAGAACTAATAGAGAAAGTTAAATACAGCTCCTAGTTTTGAGATATTCCACTTACGTTCACCTTTTCTAATTATCAAAGACGGTGTAGGAATGAAAATTTACAAAGTACATTAAACTCCAAAACCAATCCTTGTAAAACAATCCTATTCGAACATTACTAAATCTACAAAGAAACGCCACAACCTCGTACCTCTTCTCAGTTCTGTCCAAAAAGACTCATGTATTTTAAACATTTAAACCTTTAGTATTTCCAATTTTAAAATTAATGGAAATTTATGAAAATTACAACTCATCAAAAAACCTTAAGTTCGAACCTCCCCCTGCCACTTAATGTGGAAAAATTAACTTTTATGCAAATTGTTTTTATTCATCAGGAATATTATTCTTTCTCCACTCATCAACTGCACTCTTTAACCTCAGATTATCATAACACATTTCCTTAGTCAACTTTTGTCTCGTTCTGGGATCAGTTTGGGCTCGATCCAAGTACTTGAATAATACCAGTTTTTCATAAGATTCTCCCAGAGGGGTACACACGGGATCATGGAAGATTTCTTCAGTAATGGGGTCCTGGAAACATTCTGGAACCAGTTGCTCGACATGCCTCTGTAAATCAAGTACTCCACTAAGTTCAAATACCCTCAGTAATTCCTCACAATCACGCAGATGTTCCACTGCCAATTGTACCTGTTTGTACTTTTTCACCTCCGCTTCGACATTCTTACGGTTAACTTCATCAAGCAGGTGGTGGTAATCAGCTTCCAATAACTGCATGAGCTTAAAGTATAATGGGGCCTGCCTCTTGGCTCGTTGCGTCAATTCTTGTATTTGGAGCTGTTTTTTGGCCCGATTGATATCTTCATGGATTTCTTGTGGTTGAACACAGTTGCGGAATTTTTTATTCGGCAGCATCAGCATTAGGTACAGCTTTCTTAGTAAATCCACCGCGGTTTTGCCATCGTTGGCATTATACAACTTTTCCAATGCCATTAAATGGAGGGCTTCAAAGTTATTGGCATTCTGGTCGAGGGCCTTTTCACAATCGCCAACAATCCTCTTCCAAATTGACTTGGTGATCAGGGCAGCCCCCACCTGAGGATCGATAATGCCGTTGAAATAGTAGCTACGGGCTCGTCCCAGGTGTAGCACTGAATCATCATTATCTCGAATGGCGGTGGTATAATGATTAATGGCAGTGACATAGTCTCCCGATTTGAATGCATCCGCTGCCCTCTGCTTGTAGGAAACACTCATGGGGGTATTAGGGAGGTTGGTAACGTCAGAATCTGCAATGGGTGGTGGGGTCAGGGCTACTTCGCAGTACCATGCCAATTTGAGCATTTGACGACGAGCGAGGGCAGAGGCGAAAATAGTTGATAGAATCGTTAGATTAATCATTTTTATGAGAGAAAACTTGTAGAAAAGTATTTGATAGTGATTCAATGTTGAGTTGTACCGTCATTAGGGCCAGATCATAGCTGTCCAGGAGCCAGTCCTTAATAGAGTGGCCCCCAGAACAATTTCTAATGGGTCAAAACCAACAATATTGATGGGGCAAAAGGGTTAGTAAAGTCATGTCCTCGCTTACCATTTGTAGAAAATTGATACCCATTGAGTAGTACAACACAATCCAAATTGTTTAATTGGTCATCCACCTGATCATGGAAATATCAACATTAGCTAGGACAAGGTTATTATTTAAAAGTGTTGAAATGGAAGATCACATTAACGTCTCAAATGTGAAGTCAATCAAAGCTCCATTCTCTCCCTATACTGTTTTGTTCGACCCCGCGAATTTGATGAAGGCCGCCTTCACTACGCCCTCTACGCCCTCCAAAGGATTGTATTGAACGCCATGAATGTAGGCCAGTTGGTATGTGGGGGATTTCAGGGGACGACAGTCACTGCCCATGCCACCAGGCTTATTGTCGACTACAAGGTGCAAACATTGATCATTTCAAGAAAGAATACCGTCGATGTGCAACAGACAACAAAGCTCTTGCGGGACCTCCAATGGTTAGCCTATTCCAAGGGAGGATACAAGTACCCCATTTTGTTTTGTCTTGATGAAGAAGGGGGGATGATGAACCTGTTGTTTGATGATGAGTTCCTTACCCAGTTTCCACTGGCCATGGCGCTTTCTGCCACCCAGGACACTGAGCTTGTTTATGAGTGCGCCAAGGCCATGGCTATCGAATTGAAGAGAATTGGTTTTTCAATAATATTGGGTCCAGTGTTGGATGTTATTACCAAACTTAGTCATCAGTTGGTTGGGGTAAGATCGTTTGCTCCTACGATCGACGATGTCATCAAGTATGGTTCAGTTTGTGCCAAGGGTCTCCAAGATGGTGGAATCATTACTGTGGGGAAGCATTTCCCCGGAATTGGCAATGCGGCGGTGGACTCATTGATGGAGTTGCCAATGATGGCCGATCTGCTTGATAATATTCGAAATGTCAATTCAGTGCCATTTGCCAAATTGATTAAAGAAGGGTTATTGGATGGGATTTCTGCCGCCGGGTGTGGGGTGCCTACAATTAGTCCTGATGAGACCCATGCCTGTCTTTCGCCAGTGTTGATTACTCAATTACTTCGGAACGAGCTCAAATTCGATGGATTTGTCATTTCCGAGTGCCTTGAAATGGATGCGCTTTATCATCTGATTGGGTTATCTCAAGGGGTGATTCTTGCCTTGATTGCTGGGTGTGATTTGGTATTAGTATGCCAGGATGAATCATATCAGAGAGAAGCTCTCGAAGCAATTGCCAAGGGAATTGAAAATGGAACTCTTGAAGAAGATCTTGTCCAAAATCTGTATGCACGGATTGAAAAACTTCAAAAACGACAACCAAGTTGGTCCCAAATATTCCCCAATGGCGATAAAGGAAGTGATCCTGTTCCTCTTAAATTTGCAAACACGGAATTATGGAATCATCACCAAACTATCCTGCAACAAGCTTACCGCCGTCTGATCACATTAATTCGAGATTATAATGATTCGTTACCGTTGACCAAGTTTCTCATCCCTGCCAATGGAGTTCCCGCACCCGAAGAACCCGCCAATATCTTGTTATTGACGCCCTTGCTCAATCCATTATATCCAAGCACTCATATTGAAAATGAACCAAAACACATGTACTCGGGGGAAGAGGTGTTTCAGCATTTTGGTGATCTTTTGGCCAACCACGATATCAACCAAGGGCCAAATAAGTTATACAATGTTCTCCATACTACTTATACTGCCAATGGATTGACTCAGCTTCATGAACTGCTCATCAGTCGTCTGAAGATTGTCATTGTATTGACCCTGGAAGCTCTGCGCAATATGTATCAAATTGGCATTGTCAAATATGTTCAAATGCTATGTGGTGCACTGCCAGCGCAAATTCAGAGCTCGCTGATTCAACTGCAATTATCTAAACCGGTAATCATTGTGGCGACGCTGCTGCCATATGACTTTTTCTATAACCGGAGTATTGGTTCAGCATACTTGTGCTGTTATGATTATACCAATAATGCCCTTGAAAATGTCGTCAAGGTTTTAATGGGAGACCTTGTTGCCGATGGGTGCATTCCTGGCGAAGAGAAGTTCAAGAAAAGAAATCAATTCCCCCCACAGATCAATGCTCCGGCCCGTAAACTGACGCCAGGAAGACGATGGTTGGTGGATGAGTTTGATATTAATCGAGATTGGCTGGGGTTGCTTAAATTATGGAAAGCTAATGCTCTGGAACTTTTTGATAATGATCTGTTTGATTACCAACTGGAAGGATTTTTTAAAAGAGTTTTCGCCTTGATTATGCCTAAACAAGGAGGCCCAGTACAAAAACACTTCGTCGTGCGTAATCTGTCATTAAACATTCTTTATGGCATGGTGATTACTTGGGTGGATGAAGTTGATAATGTGGGTAAGATTGTTTATATTATGGTGGATAAACTGAAACGACTCCAATCAATTGGTAAGAATCTTTACTTTCGGGCCATTCGCTACCTAATCAAGGAGAGGGGATGTAAGCAAGTATCATTGGGACTGAGTTTCCCCATGCTCCAAACGAATAATATGAACAATTCATTGGTGCGAGCATTTATTCATTCATTGAATTGGAACCTGCAAAAACGATCACCAATAAAGTATATCATGTGTCTTGCCAATATGTCCAAATGGCAAGTGCCCAAGAAAATCTTTCGGGAATTGATGATTGTTGGGGTTCGGTTTGACATTTGTAATGATGCCAGAAAACTCGACCCCTTGATTGAACTGGCAGCTAGTGAGGATATCAAGGAGTTATACCGAGAAGCGATTCTGCATCTCAACGTTAATGGGGTGAAGATTGTCATTGCACTTGAACCAACCAATCAACTGGTGATTGGTCTGATCATTTTATTCACAAACAAATCGCAATTGTCTAAATTCTTCCCATTTATTGATGACTGTGCCCAGTCACTGACGTTATCTCATCTTCCCCTGGTGGAGAATCTTCAGGCATTAACCAATGATACCCCTCTGCTGCTGATCCCTCTTGTTGGGGGGATTGTGGGTCCCTTGGTCGATCTGCTCTATTCTAATCTTACCGATATTTTCAAATATGGTTTAATTTGTCTGGGAATTACGTTGCTTAAACTGCTGCTGTCAGCTGAAGGCGAGTTAATGGATCAATGTGTAATGATCGGAGTCAACGAAGGGAAAATGAAGGAAGGGGTGACGGATATTGGCTTCAGCGAATGGAAGCCATATCATGAATGCTTTGGCACCAAGCCCAGTAATGAATTTACTTCGTAGACCCTCATCTTCACCGGAGATTACACAAAGGACACACATCCGATGAAAATTTCTGTGGTCCAACTATCACCGCTAACCCCAGCATTATTCAAAAAAAGTGATCACCTTAAGTTGGCCATGGTTCCCTGATCTTGGCCATCAGCTTTCATCGTTTCCAAAATCATGATATGTATTATACTACGTTCATTGGCCACACAACCCCTGATCAAGTGGTTCTGTGTCATATCAAAAGCCAATCTGGGCATGTTCCTAAATGTTTGTACAAAAGCTTATTCTTTAGAAAAGTAATTTAATGTCTTCCATGATAGTTTCGCCTCGTTCCCGCCAATATAACTCCACCTTCAATCACGAGATTCCTCCCCCTTTGTTTGATTTCTTTTCGTGATTGAGCACCCAAGGCCTTGGGAATTCCGCCGTACCCTAGTGCATAGATGCGATGATGGTAAATATCACACTCGCCCGGGGTTGAGCGGGATGGCCGTGAAAAAAGAAAGAAAGAAGGCTACGATGAGGGTAAAGTCGGGCGAGTGGAGATCGGAACCATCACCATTATTTACGCGTCGAGAGGCGGGGGGGAAGTGGTACGTGTATTTTCGCCGGGACTAGCATCCGGTGTCATTAGTGTTGCCTGATAACCCGGGATCTTCCAGACTTCAAACGAGGCTGTATGATGACACTAAAAAAATATCTCCACATTTCAGGCAACCAATGGGAAAAGGCGATGAAACTAGCGGGATAGGTACTCGTGAATGATGAACCTTTCATGGAGAGGGGTTTATCAGGTCTTCACGGAGTAGATATCCTCAAATTACACCCCAGTGTTATCTGGTTGGTTACTTGACCCTAATCTCGCCACGCAACTCGCTCCGAGCATCACGGGTGATGTCGGAGAGATTTTACTTCCTCCACATTTCGGGTGAAAGCAACATCAATTTTTGGTGAGAACGACCTCCGGGGATTTTCTCAGTGTCGCGAGCGAATAAAGGCAACTACAGAAGATGAATACATGAACAGAGCAAGCAATAGTAATAGAACATACTGGAAAACAGCCCACAAAACCGGGGTGTTTCTCCTCTGCCCTCAACTTTCATCCCCTGGTCCCTTTTGCGTACATTAACAGTTGTCATCGTGCTGGTGAGAATACCTTCCGTTGACCCGACACCTTACCCGACATCCCCGGGAAAAGAAGCATATGCAAAAATGAGCCTTAACGGCGCAGCCTTAGGTCTCACTTAGTGGCAAGTAGGGAGGGCCAAGGGGACAACAGCTCATTAATCGGAGCCAACTATTCCAGTTTTCTCTATGGCTCATATTATCATCATTATTGCCCCGTTTTTTCATCTAACCGGCACCGTTGCCACGGATATCCGGTCTTTACCCCACGGTTTTTACATGCAGTACGCTGCAGCACATGCTCCTATGTAGGAGGCACCTAGGTGAAAAGTCGGAACCGGGGGAAACTACTTTGACTATAAATAAGCGTCGCCCCCCCCAATATAGACTTTGAAATTAAGCAAACATGGTTCCTCCCGCTGTTGAATCTTCGATCAATTTCTCCGGTCACCCCACCATCAAGTCTACTGAAGACCCCGTGGTGCAACAATTGTCTTTGAAGGAAGACACTGTCATTCGTCACAATGCCTCGCCCGCCACTCTTTACGAAGATGGTTTGCAAGAAAAGGGTACCACCATTTCTTCTACTGGTGCTTTGATGGCCTTTTCTGGTCAAAAGACCGGGAGATCGCCCAAGGATAAGAGAATTGTCGAAGAAGAAACCTCTTCCCACAACATTTGGTGGGGGCCCGTCAACAAGCAAGTTGACGAATTGACCTGGAAGATTTCCAGATCGAGAGCCATCGACTACCTCAGAACTAGAGAAAAGTTGTTTGTGGTTGACGCTTACGCCGGCTGGGATCCCAGATACAGAATTAAGGTGAGAATCATTTGTGCTAGAGCTTACCACGCCTTGTTCATGACCAATATGTTGATTCGTCCCACTGCTGAAGAATTGAAGAACTTTGGTGAACCCGACTTTACCATTTACAATGCTGGTCAATTCCCCGCCAACATCCACACCAAGGGTATGACCTCGGCCACTTCGGTTGAAATCAACTTTAAGGATATGGAAATGGTTATTCTCGGTACTGAATACGCTGGGGAAATGAAGAAGGGTATCTTCACCGTCATGTTCTACTTGATGCCCATCAAGCACCAAGTGTTGACCTTGCACTCTTCTTGTAACCAAGGTGAACAAAACGGTGACATTACCTTGTTCTTTGGTTTGTCGGGTACCGGTAAGACTACCTTGTCGGCCGACCCCCACAGAAAGTTGATTGGTGATGATGAACACTGTTGGTCCAACAACGGGGTTTTCAACATTGAAGGTGGTTGTTACGCCAAGTGTATCGACCTTTCTGCTGAAAAGGAACCCGAGATTTTCAACGCCATCAAGTTTGGTGCCATTCTTGAAAACGTTGTCTACGACCCTGACACCAAGGTGGTTGACTACTCTGACTCTTCCATCACCGAAAACACCAGATGTGCTTACCCCATTGACTTTATCCCCTCGGCTCAAATCCCTTGTTTGGCTGACACTCACCCCTCCAACATTATCTTGTTGACCTGTGATGCCTCTGGGGTGTTGCCTCCCGTGTCCAAGTTGACCAACTCTCAAGTCATGTACCACTTTATCTCTGGTTACACTTCCAAGATGGCTGGTACTGAAGAAGGTGTTACTGAACCTCAAGCTGTGTTCTCCGCTTGTTTCGGTCAACCCTTCTTGGTGTTGCACCCCATGAAGTACGCTCAACAATTGTCGGACAAGATCACTGAACACAAGGCTAACGCTTGGTTGCTCAACACTGGTTGGGTTGGTGCCTCTGCCGCCAGAGGTGGTTCCAGATGTCCTCTTAAGTACACTAGAGCCATCTTGGATGCTATCCACTCTGGCGCTTTGAACTCTGTTGAATACGAAGAATTCCCCGTGTTTGGCTTGAACGTTCCCAAGACGGTGCCTGGTGTGCCCTCTGAAATCTTGAACCCTGCTAACGCCTGGACCGAAGGTAAGGAATCTTTCGGTAAGGAAATCAAGTCGCTTGCCTCCAAGTTTGTTGAAAACTTTGAAAAGTATGCTGACCAAGCTACTGCTGAAGTTAAGGCCGCTGGCCCCAAGGCTTAGGCTATTTATTAATGAGTATATACGATAAGAAACGATCTGTGCGAACTTTTTGATGTAGTGCGACATGCTATCATTATCGCCACTCGGCCCCGCGGAGAGTTTACACAGTGGGTGGCTTTTGTACCTTTTCGCACGGGTCCTGCACATACAAGGGACTCAGCCAGGTTGATATGGCCAACCCACCCCAGACCAAGTCCTCACACTATGAATTGGTGGCTCGTGTTGCTCGGGTTCCTACTACCCGCTTTGGCGGCAGACACTGACCCCAAGATCACAATTAACCGCCAGGAGAATCGCTTCCGTCACATTCGTTATTTCGACGATTCCCACGTTATCCTTGCCATTGAGTCGGACACCTTGGTTATCTCCCTGGATGATAGTGGCCAATTTACTCCAATTAAGGACACCAAGGATCATAATATTGTTAGCTTTTCCATGGATAAGTTTTACAAGCCCCGGGCGTTTGCCTTTGATGACGAAGGTAATGGTTTTGTTACCAATGATCAAGGTAATCTGTGGCAAAAGTTCAATGTATTGAACAAAGGTGATCAACTAGAACGGGCAGTACCTGAAGTAAGATATCATGCCTCTAATCCTGACTTGCTTCTTTTAAAAACTATGGTATGTAATTTGGATGGGTGTGCCAACAAGTATTACTATTCCGAGTCCAAGGGTACCAAATGGCTCCCCCTCGGAGTTGAAGCCGATTCGTGTTCATTTTTACAGTCCCAACACGAATTCACCCAGGGTAAGGAAAAAACGGTGGTGTGTGGGGTGAATAATCGGGACAAATATGGCCATGTCACCGGGGCCAAGGTGGTCAAGAGTGATAATTGGTTTAAACTGATGGAGGAATTGAATCATCCCAGATTAGAACATGGTGCCATCAGAGATGTGCGGGTTAAACTGCTGTTCTTGGTGGTGATGGTGCAAAACGACCGGTTTGACCCCAGCAATAACCACATTTCCTTCTTGGTGCTGACTTCAGGCAATAGCTTGGATGAATCAAACTTTAGTACTAGTGTGTCTCGAGGCAAGGTGGTGTTTTTACCGCTGTCGCCGCAACTGTTGTTTATTGCCGTTACCCAATATAGTCGGGGTAGGCACCGTAACCCGTTGCTGACAGTATATGCTCTGGACCTGACTGGGTTATATTTCCGTACCGTGATGTCCCATGTGGTGCTGACGGCAATTTTGAACTTACAAACTATCGATGGGGTTTGGTTCGCCAATACCGTTGATAATGGCGGAGTTGGTGGCGGTAAAGATGATGACCAACCCATTGGCTATCGAGCCAATTCCAAATCTCTCTTTACCATTGATGATGGCCGTACCTGGAAACCTCTCAATTTTTTTGGCGACGACGATGACATTAAAAAGTGCCAATCAGACACCGGATGCCGCCTCCACATTTTTCCCCCTGGGGTCATGGGCGGAGATGGTCATTTTGAAACGGGGGCAACTCCTGGTATCATGATGGCGGTGGGTAATCTTGGTAGTGAGCTCCGGGCCGATAAAATTGAAAACTTGAAGACGTGGATCTCTACCGATGGGGGGTCGCTGTGGACGATTGCTATTGATGAACCTACTCATTTCAACTATGGTGACCATGGGAATATCATCTTGGCTTTGCCTTGGACTGACCTGGATAGCTATTACTATTCTCTTGACCAGGGTGAATCGTGGACAACCTCTCAATATGCTAACAATGAGAAGCTTATTTCTGATAAGGTGATTACTGCTGTTGATGGCCTGGCGCTTAGATTTGTCATGGAACTGAAGGATCTGAAATTCGTCACCTTTGACTTTGACAAATCATTCAACGGAGTCACCTGTAAGGATGACGATATGGAAGTGGTGTTCGCTCGAGTTGAAGATGGCCAACCTACTTGCTTATACGGTACCAAGCAAAAGTTCAATCGTCGGAAACCCAATGCCAAGTGTTTTATTAATCTTCTTTGGGAAGATTTATTTGCTGAAGATGAAGTTTGTGAATGTCTGGAATCAGACTTTGAATGCGCTCCGGGATTTGTACTTTCTGATAGGGATGTCAACAGTCATTCGTGCGTGTTGGATCCTGATGCAGCGAGGGCCAAGTTTTGTAATGGCGAAGATAAGAAAGTGAAGATTCCCAATAAGCAACAGATTAATCTCGACTCTTGTGATTTCAAAAGTAAGAAACTTGACGACTATATCACCATGGTTGATTTTGATTGTAAGTCAAATGATGGCGGTGGTGGTGGTCCCAATGATGGACAAATCAAGGTGATTAGTTCAGAATTGGATGGGGTACTTTCTCAGTACATGTATATTCGAGAAGGGTCACCTACTGAGGATAATGATGAAGAATTTGGCGGGGAGAATATAATTATTCGTACCCTGGAAAAAATTGCCTACGCCAGTGAAAATGGCGGTGAACTGTTTGTGCTTGTTGCCGTTGCTGAAGAGATTAATGATATTTGGCAAGGCGATGCCCCGGGCATTGCTCTTTTGGTAACCCCAGGTCGACGTCTCTATGTGTCTGATGATGGTGGTAACTTGTTTGCCGGGGTAGAAGCACCTCTGGTTCCAGCAGGAGGTTCAGGAAAGATTGAATTTGATTCTAAGGATGGAAACAAGTTCATCTGGTTTGGATGTGAACTGGATAAATGGTGTAGTGAATACCTGGCGTGGTTAACTGATGATTTGGCCCGGCTGTTTGACAAGTTAGCTGATAAGGTTACCAAATGTCTGTTTGTTAATCTTCCTGGAACCAAAGATGATAGTGAACTCATCTACTGTAACGTTCGTGAGAACGGCAAGACCAAATTGGTGTCCACCACTAATCGAATGAAAGACTCCAAGGTGTTATTTGAACTGATTACTGATTTCGCCATTTCGGGAGATTATGTCGTCGTGGCTGCCCTCAATGAAAAGGATGGCCAAGAGATTTTGGAATTCTTTGTTACTGTTGATGGCGATACTTTTGCTCATACTTTATTCCCCACTGACAAGTCGACGCTGTTGGCTACAGTGTTAGATTCCAAGTCTCATGCATTGTTTATGCTTCAATCAGAACTGGATGTAAGAGATCACGAATATGGTCTGATTCTTAAATCCAATTCCAATGGTACTCTGTACGTTGTCCTGTTGGATCATGTCAATAGAGATCGTCGTGGGTATTGTGATTATGACCGCATTTCTTTACTTGAAGGTACTCTTTTGGCCAATCAAGTGCAAAATCCTAAATCTGCTGACCGCAAGCAAGTGAGGACATTAATCAGTCATAATGATGGTGGGGAATGGGTGAGATTAACTCCTCCACCGAAAGATTCTGAAGGAAAGGATTATCAATGTCGAGGGTCATCTTGTCTGTTGAACCTTCATGGGTACACCGATCGGGCCGATTTACGCGACACTTTTGGTCTGACGCTGGCAATTGGTATCATGTTGGGGTATGGCAACGTTGGTGAATACCTTGTCGATGAAAAGGATGACGAGACGGCCACGTTTATGTCGGTGGATGGTGGGGTTTCCTGGAAGGAAGTAACCAAAGGATCTCTGCACTGGGAGTTTGGTGATCATGGTTCCGTGGTGGTGGTTATTCCCAAAAATGGCGAAACCAACACCCTCAAGTATACCCTTGATATGGGAGATACTTGGACTGATATGCAATTTACCGATAAACCAATCATTGTTTATGATTTGGCCACTTCTGCTCGGGATACCTCGCTTAAATTTGTTATCTTTGCTCTGGATATTCACAATTCAGGTACTACCATTGTGTTTACCCTTGATTTTGGTGGTCTTTTCGACCATCAATGTAAGGTTGACTTTGAAAACCCCGATAAGGATGATTATGAGTACTGGACACCCCCTTTCTATGGCGATGGATGTATGTTTGGCCACCGGGCATCCTATCTTCGTAAGATCAAGGGTCAACCATGCTTTGTGGGTGAAGCCCCCCTTTCAGAAGGCTACCGCGTGCTCAATAACTGTCTGTGTACTCGTCAAGATTATGAATGTGACTACAACTATGCTCGTGACCCTGCTGATAACACATGCAAATTGGTCAAGGGCCTCGATCCTAAGGATCGAAAGGATCAAATGTGTTCAATTGAAGGAGAGTTCCAATACTTTAAACCCACCGGATACCGGAAATTACCCCTTCTGACTTGTGATGGCGGTACTAAATACGATCAAACCAAACCTGAACCTTGTCCCGGTAAGGAGAATCAATTTAGGGAACATTACGGTTATGAAGTGTCCGGATTCAAGTGGTTGGTATTATTGGGGGCGCCATTGGTCGTGTTTATCTTTAGTGTGTGGTTTGTCTACGATCGAGGTATTCGACGCAATGGAGGATTTAAACGTTTGGGACAGATCCGGTTGGATGATGAATTGGACTTGGTGGAAGAAAACAATACCGATCGAGCCGTCAATGCCGTCGTTAGAGCCGGGATATATACTGTGGCCGGAGTTTATGCTGCTGCTAAAGTGATTTACCGGTTGGATCGTGCATTGTTGGAACGAGTGCTATCGGTGTTTAGAGGAAGATCGAGAGGAACATTTGTCGCTGTACCCGAAGAAGACGAATTGTTTGGTGATTTTAGAGATGAAGCCACAGCCGACTTCGATGAATTTGAAATCCCCGACGATGAAGACAGTCAGGGTAACGTCGACGAAAGATTGTTTGGCATTGATGATGATGAAGAAGAAGATTAGATCAACCGTTTACGGTGTCGTGCCTACCTCATCGACCCAAAACCTAAAATAGGTAAAAAGCAATCGTCCCAGCCGTAAGCGATTGCCCGTCATCGATGACGAAAAATTTGCCGCAGCACATGTGTATCTTTATAATATCACGATCGACGTTAGTTAAGATTAGGTAGTGAAATATACCTCAATGTTAATTTAAACCCTTCCCGCCAAACTTACTACATCCTCCTATTATTGACAATCAACTATTCAACACCACCATGAAGGCCGGGTCCGGTTCGGATCCGTCGGGTCCACCTCTCGTCTGGTTGCTTCAGTCGTGATGACTAACGTTATGGTCACATTAGTCAACTGGTTGGAAAAAAACCCTCGATAAAAAAATGTTGCTGGCAACTCAGCAAAATAGCCAGCCCTCATCGGGATTAGGTTCCACCCGATGGATTTAGGTGGTGGCCAGTGGCCAGTGGCCATGGCCCTGAGCCGGGGTATCCCCCCATATTTTTGGGTGATTACACATTTCCCCCTATCTCTAGCCACTGGATCCGTCCTCACCATTCTTTGTCTCTCTCCTTCTTTTTCGGTTCCACCCCTCGCGCACGCACCGCCACGTACCTAAAGTTTCGACACACTCACTGGTAGACCAGCCCACTAAGGGAGAAGATCTTGTTTCCCGACCGTTCAATCCCTTCCCGGAGTCAAGTTTCCAATTAACCTGGGTGTGAGTATACACACACTACTGACTCTCGCCTATTATATCATCGTTGATATCGAGGCCGCCCCTTCCTTAATTTCCATTGGGTGAGTTCGTGGTCAATCGTTTTAAGATGGACCCAGTGGCTTCTCCCGATATTGGTGGGGTTCCCAAGCATCAGATGGCAAAATCCCAACTGCACAACCAACCAGCAACCGCTCGTATGCTTCGGCTGGTCAGTGGCACTCTCAGGAATTCTCGCGAAGACCATAATGGTCTGGACGGGCTGTTGAAAAAGGAATTGTTGCCTCCTGCCCCGTTACCTCCTCCTCAGCAGCTGCTACCATCAGGCAGTGAGCTGACTTCATCTCGTGTGCGTAACTCGCCGTACGCTAGTAACAAAATCCCTCCAACTCCCGAAGCAGCACCGGCGGCTCCAGAGGCTTCTGGGGCTTCTGGGGCTTCTGGGGCTCCTGGGGCTCCAGTGGCCACCACTACTCTGCTGAGTAATGAAAAGAAACCCCAACAGCAACAGTTTCATCGGAGACTGATTGGTGATTGGCGGTTTATCCGTACCATTGGTGCCGGGAGCATGGGTAAGGTCAAGATGGCCTACCATCATCAATCCCAGGAAATTTGTGCCGTAAAGATTATCCCAAGGGCAGCCAAGCTTTATCAAAGGGCTCATGCCAATGATCCCCCTCCCCTGTCGCCTCAAGAAGCTGCCCAACGTCAGAAAGAATTCGAAAAGGAACTCGCTCGAGACAAGCGGACCGTGCGTGAGGGAGCATTAGGTAGATTACTCTTCCATCCTTACATTTGCCGGTTATACGAAATGGTGCCCATGACCAATCATTACTACATGTTATTTGAATATGTCCAAGGGGGTCAAATGCTCGATTATATCGTCGCTCATGGTTCGCTTAAAGAAAAGAATGCCCGCAAGTTTGCTCGGGGGATTGCCCTGGCCCTTGAATATTGTCACCGGAACAATGTGGTTCATCGCGATTTAAAGATTGAAAATATCATGATTAACGCCAAGGGGGATATTAAGATTATCGATTTTGGTTTGCTGAATTTATATTCTCCCAATTCGTTGCTTAAGACCTACTGTGGATCGCTTTATTTTGCTGCCCCTGAACTACTTTCGGCCAGACCCTACGTGGGGCCCGAAGTTGATGTATGGCTGTTTGGAGTGGTTCTCTACGTGTTGACTTGTGGCAAAGTGCCATTTGATGATCAACTGGTGCTGGTACTTCATGAAAAGATCAAGAAGGGTGAAGTTGAATATCCATTCTTTGTTCTGCAAGAATGTGTGCTGTTACTTCTGCGAATGTTGGTGGTCGACCCGCAAAAACGGGCCACCCTCCACGAAGTAATAAACCACCCTTGGATGAATAAAGGTTATGATCATGTCGTCCAACTGTTTGTGCCAAAACGGGTGCCGCTTTCATTACCTTTGGACCAAGATATCATCAAGACCATTGCCCTGTACGACTTGGGTCTGGTACAACTGATTAATGATGAGTTGACCAAAGTATTGAAACTGGTGGAGTACCAGATGAGTTGTGAAAATTGGTATAAGATTACCGAACTGGGGCGTGAGTACGCTCTGGCCCCAAATGCCCACATGTTACCCGATCCCACCGGAGGGTTTAATCCATTGATCTCCATCTATTTTCTCGTTGATGAAATGCGCAAGCGGAAGCGGGCCAAGGAAGAAGCATTGAAGAAGCAACAGGAGGCGGCAATCAACACCCCAACCACTCCTCTAACTGCCAAGGAGCGCGCCGCTCGTGCTGGCAAATCCACCCCTCCCCTGATGATATCTGCTCCCAAATCTCAACCAACCAAATTGGATTTGGATCAACCAAAACGACCCCAACCGGTGTTACTGTCGCCTATTGGCTCACCACCTCTGCTGATCAAGGCCCCCAATACTCCCATCAACGATGCATCCATTGCCCCCCCTGCTGTTGATGCCAGTACATCGCTGCCCCTTCAACAAATACAAGCTCAAGAGGAAGCATCCTTGTCTACAGTTGCGGTTACTCCTGCGGATGTGGCCACCACTTCTTCGTCGGTGCCAAATTCTTCGCAATCACCCCTTCCTACTCTGGCCCCTAGACGCCATCCTCATCGTAATACTGCCATTGTTGGTAATTCGCCGGATCCTGCTCTGGACGCAATGAGCACAGAAATCAATGTCATCATGTCTCCTGGCCGCGAGGGTAAACCCGTTTCTACCACTTTGGATGCTCCTCCGTTGGACAAGATTGACCGGCCCTTCCTGCCTAATATGGCAGAAATGTTTAGAGCTTTGGATACCAACCCCAACATTGCTCCTTTAACGTTGCCTGAACAAACCCACCTGTCTGTCACGGAACCAGTTACTGGCGCTGGCGCCACCGCTGCCCCGCCGATTGGGTTAGGTCTCAAGCTGCCTATGGCTGATCCGGTTGCTCGCTTCGAAGCATCGACTACTTCGCATTCGTCGATTCAAACTCCATCAGTGATTGAATCTCCAGCAATGACCCTGGGGCTCCTGGCATCTCCTGAATCCAATATCACTAAAACTACTTCGGGTAGTAGTGGCATTAACAATTTGTTGAGAAGACTCCTGTCTAAGCGACAAGTTCCCAGATCGCCGCCTCCAGTGGTGCCATCGAGTCCAGAGCTGCCTCGCAAGGATCCTCTCGTTCGTCGGGGGGTTCTGATGAAGGTTACTGCCAAAGAAAAGACTTCCGTACCTCTGATTCAAGTCCTGGATTCTCAAGGAAGACGCCCTGTTCCCCCACAAGGGACACAAAAGAAGTCCCATGGTCGGTCTCATTCGTCAAAGGGATTCCACGGGTTTACCCCGGTGGAATACTTGCCCCCTCTCCCCAACATATCCACCACCACTTCCAATTCAAGTTCGACCAACCCTCAATCTCCTCCCATTGTGGCGGCGGCACCTTCTCAGCATTTGACCCCGCTGTCACTGTTACGGAGGAAGTTCCATCCTACCGCAAGAGCCAAATCAGTTGGTCATATGCGCAAGCCATCTTATGGCAATACCAGCGGAGGCATGCCCCCGCTTCCTTCAAACATGGTTGGACAAAACTCCGATGACAACTTTATGGCTGATGTGTTTGAAGATATCAATTTGAATGAAGTGAACCAATTACCCACCCTTGAAGTGCCACCATTAACCGATGAAGAGATCATGGAACAATTCCGCCATGCTCGCCCTGGTCTGATGCCACTGATTGAACATTCGAAGACAATGTTCCTCAAGGGATTCTTTAGTGTCCAAACCACCCTGACGAAGCCATTGCCAGTGATTCGCTACAATATCATCCGGGTGTTATCTAAGTTGGGGGTTCGGTTTCAAGAAGTAAAGGGTGGGTTTATCTGTAGCCATACCCCTCTGTATGAAGCTAGTGATGACGCTGCCATTCCCCCTGATGATTACACTAGTGAAGAGCGGCGGTTATATGGGGATGCGTTCAAGCTGACGCTGTCGCTGATTGATTATCCTGTAAATACAGGTGCAGCTGTTGTTGGCACACCTGAAACCAAGGCGGTGTCCCGTCAATCCCTGCTTAAACATATGTTATCGCCTAATGATGTGCCGTCATTGTCGCATCGGTCTCTGGGGCTGATGCTGGGTGGGTCGTTAGGTCATCGCCGCAAGGTATCATCGGGTTACCGTTCTCGTGATCGTAATGGGTCAGTCCATGGTCCTCCTCCTACTCCCGCCGCCGCCAAGACCATTAGAAGTTTTGGCGATGATGTCGATCTAACCGATGACACTGGTGAATTCCGCGCTCATGTATTACATACCCAAGCCCTTCCTGATGATTCGGTTGATTCGGTTAATGGGTTGCCTGTCCAAGGTGGAAGTGACATGTTGGTGTCGCTGCGGATTGAACACCGGGCCCGTCATCAACACAGTTCGCTGGTACTGAGTAATAGCGGGGCAGGTGTGGGTAAGCCCGTAAAGAGAACTCCAGTGAACTTCCAAATCGAAATTGTCAAGGTGCCAATCGTAAACTTGCATGCACTTATCCTTAAGAAGATTGTGGGCAATACTTGGAATTATAAGCATTTGGCTGACCGAATTATTGGAGATTTGAACCTTTAGTGAGTTTGTAATAAATGAGAGTAGTATTCAACTAGTAACTGAATGGCTTGGCAGGGAGAGTCATCACTTTGGAATTGGGGTGATCCCCGCCCTTTAAAAATAATTGAAGGCTTATATGGGAAAAGTTAATTCTCACTTACATTAAACATCAATCTTGCTTGAAGAATAATTTTGTCCACATTGACATGCTTGAATACGAGCAACGGCTGACCAAAATGTGGCAAGACTTTTATTATTATAACTATTGTTATGCTTATCTAAGAATTGCAATCAACTGGGAGAGTTATTATCTCATTGGATGGGTATTCATTCATTTATTACACCAGCTTATCATAGCTTACTTCTAGCTATTCTGAGTTTGAGTCATGGGAAATTCAGAGGTTTGAGCCTGTTCTTTTTCGTTGGATTCATTATTTTCACTCTGTTGTGCTTCTTGATCAACGGTGGGAGTAGCTTGGGTCGGATCTTGTTCAATAAAAATCTTGCCAAAATAATGGTCATAAACACGATTAAAGTTGTCAGCGAAACCATCGGTTTTTGAAATTGGCACCACACTAAAGACAATCACAAGCACAAACGACGCTACAAATAACAACCAATTGAGAAGACACATGGCAAGGGCACCTTTTCCAACTCCGCAGAATCCATAGGTGCATGAACCCCAATCATCAGCCATGGTAGCAAACGAAGCCAACCAAAGAACCATCCATAAAAATTCAAACAATGCAATAACCCCGGGCCGGTTGAAAACCAAGTTCAATGCTGGCACAAACCCCAGTAATGTTATCAATGCCAAGTAAATGATAGTCAAGGCCGAAGTGGCAACCACCAAATTGCCATCATTATAGAAATCATAGACATCGACTAAACGTCCCCCTAACCCTAAACACACAATACTGAGGAAGAGTTGAAACCCTCTAATAATAGTTGAAATAAAAGACTTGTTCATAAGTTAGATCAAAAAGAAAAATCACCGGGTTCACCAGTGTCTTATATACCTTGAAGTTAACTAATTAATGCAAAATAATCTCATTTAAACGAAGTCATACAGACTAATTACGAGAAAGCCACTGACCTCGATAATGGATGTCATTCATGAGCCCTAATCATCATATTCTTAGCAGGATACTGCCCTAGACAACCTGAGGCCAATTGACCAAATCTCACGCCATGATGACCACACCTTTCAATAGAACTCCATTCACCAACTAAAGTTGGGTGTGGTTGCATCGTCTCGTTCGCAACATTGGTGTAGCGAATATGCAATTTTTACTCTTTAGTTTTGCGTTAATCTAGGTCACTCGTGCTATTGTATTCGTAACATCATGAAACAAAATCGTATCCATGAATGAAATAGAAGGGGCTAGATTGACACTCCCAAAATGGCCATCATTGACTTCATAACTGTCGTATTTGGTGCAACATCTTGCTTCCAACTGCACCAAGGGGTAAATTTCCTGTAGCCACGAGGAGTATAATACGAATGCCAAGACGGTGATGCTGTAGGTGATCGAGTCAATAGCAACTGGCATAAATTTATCGAGTGATGGTGAACTACTTAAGAGATAATGATGGTTAAAATTATTATATCATGTCGTGATGGGAATTGAATGAAAATGTGGATGCTCAGGCTTTTTGTTTGTTGGTCGATTGAGCTTGGTGAGACTTCGTGGGATCAAGGGGTATTGCACGAAGACCTTTGTGAGGAACTAGTGTTCCTCGAGGTATTCAAGTTCTCGTTCAGCAGGAGTTTTAACGTAGACTTCCCCACAGAACACACCTCCAGGATAAAATTCATTGGCTGCTACCTGAGTCCACAAGCTACGAAGACCCACAGAAGATGCAATGGGATGGACAATAAATGTACAAACGAGTGCCAATGTGATGAGGAATAGAATAAACACAGCGGTAGCAAACCCCGCCAATGCCTTACCCGTATAACAATTGGAATCACTCGACTGGTAAACCGCATCACCCACTTTTTGATATTTGACACAACTGGCGGTAGCATAGTCCAGCAATGCAATTGCCATAGCACAGAGCCACAAGATGCTCATGACGACTTCGCCAACAAAGATGAAATGGGCAGCATACCATCGTACGAAGCATTGGAAACATAGGGGGATTATCCAAACGTATGTAATGATGGTGACAGCAAAGATATAGGCAATATGAGGGTTATTGAGCAGGGAATCAACCCCAAGGGCCAACCCCATGGTAATAATGGTTAATAATAGCACGAGCCCACGGAGTAATAACCCCAAGTAAATGGGGCCAAATACACTCAAGTAACACATGGCATGAAGATGGTGAAGAAAATGTCGAATTTATCACTAATTAAAGGAGGACTGAGGCGGTGGTGCGACGAAAGCCAAAACTACTCTTTATTACCAACACTGACATGGTTGCCATTGCAAAAATTGGAACTTATGCTCTATTCCTATGGTTATCTGTGATTATAAATTGTCTTTCTCCGTTACTCTCCCTCTTCGAACTTACCGTTAGTCTTTTCAGAAGTGCCAAAGTAGTTGCTGGTTTAATGTTTTTATTTCACCCCAATCGGGCAGTTACTGGTTGCGTCTAGACGATCTCGTTCAATATAACGATGACTGCGGTTAATTCCAAGCCGCATGGAGTTGGCACGAGCTTTGAAATAACCTGGCGGTTTAGGGGAGGGGGTGTGTGGGTATCGAAGGCAATGGAAGTATTGGTTGACTGTATCGTTGAAATGTGGGCTAGAATTATGTAGTGCCCACCAAATCTTGTTGCTGGTCAGCAACTGACGCATGCATGATCATCTCTATGACTGCCAATTATCGTAGTTTGCAACATGGTGCCTTGAATTTTCAGGGGTTATATGACCTTTGAAACGTTCTGGAGAAAGGCCCTGAATTGGTAAAGTTTGTGGAGTTGAACGTTCATGAAATTTAGGTAACTCTAATCACCATTTATGACCTTACAATTGTGGTGTGGTCGAAGTTTCTTTTTGCAATAAAGTTTAGGTAACCAAGGTCGATTGGCTACCTAGGTTTCAGAATTTGATCTTGAAAGTTCCTATATCGGGGGTAAGGTAGATAAACTTGATGAAGCTTTAACTGGGGAGAGCTTTAGTTGGACCAACAAAGAGTTTTGAGAAAATAAAAAAGTATTCGACAACTGCAGGATTCGAACCTACGCGGTCAGAGACCAAAAGATTTCTAATCTTTCTCCTTAACCACTCGGACAAGTTGCCAATTTACACATACACGAATTTTTCAGGTGTTGTTGAGTAAATATACTTAAATAGATATAACGGGGTAGATGAGGGAAAAATTTGCGGGCTGATCAAATATATAGCATTATGTTTGATTAGGAGATAGAATCCACTGTACTGATATTCGGGGAGGTGCGCTAACGAGAAAGTTTGTTTTCAACAGGCTTGAGCCTATTATCTTGCTGGGCAGGCTCTATCCATGCTGCAGTGGGGTTACACGCCCTCCAGAACCATGAGATCTGGTTTTATGTCACTACAGACTTAGGAACTCAGCTTCAGGTCATGCACGGTTCCTCCGCCTACCAAATATTAGACAACATGAATAGGTTCATTTGGATCATATTTATCCCCTTGTTCTGGTGATAACCTCAAGGACATGATTAGAGCATGATCATTAAAAGTTTAATAATAAATTATCCTTTGCATTGCTTAATAAAAATTCTGAGACTGATACACTCTACTTGGTGATTACAATTGTTGAAAATCATGGATAAGCTGACCTCTCGGTTCTTCTATCACTGCTAGACTCTTCCTCCCTCCATGGTTTCAATCTGCTTATGACAGCTTTGCCTTAATGGATCCACTTCACAGATTCAACTTGCTATCCTCATTACATCTCTAGCTATCCACGGCCTTTCTCCTTCCCTCCTATCAGTACCGTACACATACACCTTATCGACTGTTTGATATCTTTTCCCCAAAACCAGCACTGGTGCTTTAACTAAATACAAAATATCAGCTTTACTGGTACTTCATAAATCTTATCCAAGTCAGTATTCATTAACTATTCATTATCTTTCTTCTTGTTGGCATTGTTACTAGCACCACCGGCACCAGCACCACCCATGAATTGGCTCAACATGGGGTTGTTCATCAAGCCCGACAAATCAGGGGCGCCTTCTCCGCCCAAACCAAAGCTTTCAGCCATTTGCTTAACCATAGGGTTGTTCAACAAGTTTTGCATCGCTTGAGGGTTCAGCATCATTTCTTGAGCAGCTTGCATAACTTGAGGGTTGGACATCATATCAGAGAGAGAGGGCATGCCGCCGGCACCCCCAGCACCACCAAACATCGAGGAAAAGTCGGGCATGCCAGCAGGAGCACCCCCAGCACCAGCACCAGCATTGGGGGTAGAACGAGATCCCAGAGCCAGAGAAGTGTCAATTGACTTTTCCAATTCGGCCTCAACTTGTCTCTTGGCGGTATCGAAACCCTTTTGCATAGCTTCGGAAGGAGAAGAGCCTTCAATTTCAAGACCCTTTTGATAAGCTTCCATGGCACCTTGAGCATCACTCAGAGCATACTTGGCAAGCCCCAATCTTGAGTAAGCCTTGGAGAAAGTGGGGTCAATCTCAATTGCCTTTTCAGCATCACTGATTGCCCGGTCATGTTGGCCTGACGAAGAGTAGGCGGCAGCCCGGTTGGAAAGGTAAACCACATTGGTGGGGTCAAGGGCGATAGCCTTGCTGTACTTGAGAATTGCTTCGGGGAAGTCACGTTCAGCCATAGCCTTGTTACCTTCGACCTTGAGAGCGTCAGCTTGAGCCTTGGTTGCTTCATCAACATTATGTTGGGCAACAGCACCAGTAGCAGCACCGGCAGCAAAGCCAGCAACTGGAGCCTTGTTCAAAAAGTCATTGAGGGATTGTCCGTCGAGCTTGGACTTGATCACTTCAGCAGTATCCGACTTATTGACACCAAAGGCATCAGCAATGCAGTCAATGGCTACATCCATCAGCTCAGCGTAATCTTCAGCAACGGTCTTGTTCTTGACGGAGCCTTCAAGAAAGTCAATGATGGCCAATGCCACGTCTTTGTTGGTAAACGGCATGATCGGTTTGGTGGGTGATTTTCAGAATTTATTTGTGCGAGTGAACACGTGAATCAGTTGATGGAAGGTGGTCGAAGGTAATGGATACTTAATGATTACAGTAGATATTGATTTTAATGGAAGTTTATCACCTGGATCGGTAGGATTGGATTGATGGTCGGTTTATCCTTTGGTAACAATACGGGCAGATCGGCCTATTACCGCCTGGGATTTCAAACCAAGATAAATTTTGCATAAAAATGAGAAGTTGGAAACTAGCGGGGAGACCAATAATATCAAAAACAAAAATTTCTTTAGACAGGCTCCTTCGTGTTCTTCCACCCTCCCACCCTTCTGGTCCATTCAATTTCACGATTCCATTCGACTATCTATGGATAATCTTAAACCACTAAACTGGAGTTCGAATCCGAGAACCATCAACCCTACATGAGAATTTATATGAGATTAACCACAAAATTTAATGGTGTCATGTCGTCATTAAACTATTTCAAGAAATCAATCAGCACAATGATATCATAGCCATTCTCTTCACAGGCATACATAGCTTCATGCTCATTTGAATATAAGAATCGGATATTTTCCCCAACCAATGCTCTTAATAATGTCGTCAGATGTAAATCTCTAATCTCGACAAACCCTGGCTCAAACGCCAATAAATAAGGAAAGAAAAGCGCCAAGTTTTGTGGGGCACCTTCCCAAGCAATGAACCAATCGTGGTTAATTCTCCAACCATTTCGATTAATTAAAAACACAAATTCCAGGTAGCACAACATAAACTCCTTATTAAGTCGATGGATAGCTAATGGCGTCACCGGGTCTCTTAAAATTGCAAAGTCCAACAGTGGATCAGCTTCATCCAAAATTGGCTCCTTTTGTCCATCCTTAAGCAGCAAAATCTCAAACCCTTTGGTACAACCAATACATAATTTGGTCTTGAGGAAAGAAATAGAAACAGGGTCCAGCAGGAACAGCACCTCGCGAATATCCATTCTTCTCAGTTTGTTCTTATTTTGCCGATCGAATGGATTGGTGGGCTCAAAGATAATAATCAGATGAGTGGGTCCCAGTTTGGCCCCACACACCAACAATTTACCATCACAAATACCTGTTTTGAAGAAGGATAATTGCAGTGCCAATAACTTGCCCAGTCGAGTGTTACGCTGATGATCCAACAGATCAGTACACAGCAAATCAAATTCATATAATTGCTTATCGGCGAGAACCAATAATTTAGAATATTCCACCAACACTTCAATTTGAGTCACTTGAGATTTAGAAATAACCAATGTGGGATCGGAAACAATCTTTTCCGTCAGTTTGGTGGAAATTTGTCGCACCGTCAGCAACCACAACCCCAGGTCAGTACCGTACAACAATTTCTTGCCGCCATGAAATGGTACCGCACAATTAATCTTATTCAGCCCATAAAACTTTCTCGTTTCATATTTTGAGAGGGTGAAGAAATCGTTTTTTTCGATCAATTTCTTTTGTTGCTGATAAATTTGTTGCAACACCTGCGATTGGATGGTTACATCCTCAGCAAACAACAGCACATGGACTTGATTTGCTCCCAACCCCAAAAAGTTGATTTGATATTTAGTTTGCCCCCCACCGGTGCCGATATAATTAGTGGTTTCGATGCGATTTTTGATCAGGGTATCACTAACCAACAGTTCATCCACCCGGTTGAGTAATACCAGTCTTGTCAGGGGAACATCAATTCCCAGATTGACAAACAACAAACTCAAATACATGGGCTTTTCCATCACCTTATGGTATTCCCGCTTATTCTGGATTTTATGCTTAACCAACAATAACGCATGTTCAAACAAGTACAAATCAATGCGTTCATTATCCCGTTTCCGATGCAAGGTTGCTTGATAAATGATTCGGTGCAGGTAGGATAACTTGAAATTTTTCTTTTCCAAGGTTTGTTTACCCAATAACCGATGTAACACCATGATTTTATGACGATCAGTCAGTTCACCAGTTTGGGTATTAATCTTGACAAGAAGCTTTTCAATTTCCGCCTTGGCTTTAAGCAAACTCTTATAATCAGCCAGCAGCTCGGGGGTATTTTTGATAATACCGTTGATTAACAATTGGTATCTCGCCGGTCTTTGCACCCCCTTGATAAGGAACGAACTTAAATCTTGTTTTCTCAGCTCGGGCTTTTTTTCAATAGCATCCAAAAACCGGGCGTACTTGGGGTTAACTTGCTGCTGTCGTTCATGTTCAAAATTAGCAAATACTTTATTCCCCAGATATCTCACAAATGGGTCAAACAAGTGAACATAGTCCAAAAATACATCGGCAAAAGTGGTAATTACTGGTTTTTGTTGTTGCTGGCGTCGAGTCAATGCTTCGGAAAACAGTTTTGCCAACCGGAGCAACTCCCCCACCCCACCAAACACGGTATGGATAAATGTTTCCCTTTGGTTTTCAGGAATAATGTTATTAGCAGGGTTGCGCAACGGCATAATGTAGAAATCGGTCATGAATTCCAAATCCTTGACGTAATCCCTCTCAGTATAAATGAATTCATAAATGAGTTCTTGACGCATCTTTTCTTGTTTGTCCAATTGATCCAAAACCAGTTTTGGCACCGTTTCATGCCAAAGAGTCTTGCTTTCTTCAGTATCGTGCAACAGCAATCTCAGTACTGCCCGACGTAACCCCCCTGCCGGCTTCATATTAAGCCTGGCTTGTTGTTCTAACCGTCGAGGGCATGCAATAGAATAACAAAGGTTGTTACGAGTACAAGTGGGGGAATAACAGTCGGTCAAGATGGTAAACACCCCATTGATCTTGTCAGTTGGCAGTTCCAGCGCTGGCTTGCCATCAAAGAATTCCATTTCTGAGTAGACATTGGAAAAGGCATACACTTCGTGGACCAGGTCTCTCAACCGGTGTTGATAAGTGACATCGTGGAAAAACTTTTGAGCATCCAACAGCCGCCCGAGCAAAAGCGCCAAGTTTCGGTCATTGGTTCGAATCAACCGACAAATGATATCGACGGCCATTTTGCCGGTAAAAGTATCATGATATTCCAATCCATCCTTGGTATTAATTGTAAGAAGAATCGCCTCCTTGAACTGTTTGGCCACCGCCGACAACATGGCAGGATATACCGGTGGTTTCTTTGGCGTTTTCGTCGGGGTGCGTTCAACCTTTTGCGACGGAGACAGAGGCAGAGGCATGGCTGTCAACAGCGACGACAGCGATTTTTTGGTCGACAAACCTGAAAGCTTTGAAATTGACGTGAACGATCTTGATTTCAGCGATAACGAAAACGTGTGGCCCGAATCCTTCAGCAGCCGTTGGGTGGTGCTACTCAGCATGGACGAGATCAGTGGCCCCGATCTCCCCGTTTTAAACAGTGACAGAGTCAACAGTTTTGTCCGGGAGGAATCATGAATTTGAGACGACGATTGAGGGGGAATTGGCGGCGCCGGACCATTGGGAAAGTGGGACATTTGTGGCGACAGGGCGATTCGTCTCAGGTATTCATAAGGCGCTTGACCCCGTTGGTTTGCTAACGGCAAGTTTGGTGCCTGGCGAGGAGGAGGAGGCATCTTTCGTGGCTGCTTTGGATATTGAGGTTGCTGACCATGATTAAGTTGATATTGGGAGTGGGTCAGGGCCAAGCTATTTAGCCGGCCATCTGAAGCTGGTGGCGCCAGCCGCATCAGGGTGGTTGTCATCAGCTGGGATCTCCCAGGATCAAGCATGCCCGAGGGGGCCCCCAACTGCTCCGAGGATATATGCTGAGGTTGCTTTTGGGGAAACGATGGGGGTAGATGTTGATTATCGGTGGGGTAAGGCGGACGCTGAGATTGGGGTTGAGGGGGGTACCCCAGATAGCCCTGTCGGGGCATTTGCTGGGGAGGAGGGGTTCGGTGCTGGGGAGGAGGAGGAGCCATTGGTTGGGCCATTGATTGCAGTTGAGGATACTGAGGAGTGGGTTGGATATGCGACGGGGGCGGCACTTGTCGCTCAGTTGGGGTCCACTTCGGCTCGACGTTATCCACCAGACTGTCAAACCCTTCAAAGAACAGTTGGGGCATCAAGTGGGCCGGTAAATTGACCGGTTTATTAGCACTCGAAAACCCCTGATGGTTATGATACAGCATAGCTATGAATGTGCTAAACTAAACCAAACGAGGGGGAGGGGGATAGCAAGCTAATCCTAGCGAGGTGGGAAGGGTTGAGTAGTATGTGGTAGTTTTTTTGATGTTGACGACTAAGTGCGAGCGAGTGACGGGGCGCAACCACGAACAAAATAGCATTTACAGCGAGTTCCCAGTGGCAAAGGTAAACAAACCACCGTTTGTGGTATATTTTTGGCCAGGGGCGGACCTCGGTGATTACAACTACCATTGAAATGAATTTTTGATCCAAGTGCAAATTGCAGTAACTTTCCTTCCAGGGAAAGAGTGTACCGATTTTGCCCCTTTGGTAACACCAAGGTTAGTAATGATAAAATATGACGCAAGCAATAAAAAGTAGGATAGATAGAAAAGAGATCAGGGGCGAGGTGATGAAGATGAGGTGAGGGGGTTAATGGCATGTTATCGTCGACACCTGAACTAGCTTGAGGTGACCATGCATAAATCCCCCATCGAGCAACCGTTGGTTGCTACCCTTTCCCTGAGAGTTTGGAGCTATCGCCAAGGTCTCGCCCGGCAACCTCGGCAGGTGGATACGTTGAATTGAAATGAAGCTATAACCAGCATCAATTTGCCCTGGAGGTTTAATGAATTGCAATTGCCTGGTTAGGATCTATGGTGCTCGTCATAATGTCAAGTTATTATATGGAGGATCGAGGGGGTTGTATATGCCCTAACCACGACACAAGAATCCCCCAAGTTAATAACTCGGCTAATTGCAAGCCGCAACTTTTTTAGGCGGGGGCGACAAATTAAAAGTTGGGGGGAGCATAAATCACGATCACGTGAACAAATCATCACGTGAGACATTTCTCTCGACCGCGTTATGTCACTACTGTCCCACACAAGTTAAACCTCATGATTTACCTGTTTTACATCTTTGACCGTCATTGCAATTGCATATATGATCGTCAACTTCAAGGGTCCGGCTCTATTAATAAGAATAATCATTCCAACCAGCTGAAGTTATTGTTTGGCGTGCTCTATTCCCTTAAAAACATTTGTCTGAAGTTGGTGGATGAAAACCAACTAAAACTGTTTAGTCTAGGTGATTTCCGTCTTCATTTCTTTGAGCTGGCCACCAACTTTAAGTTTGTGCTTGTTTCTGATGCTGATATTGATAATTTACAACTGGTATTGCAGGTGTTGTATGGAAAGTATTTTGTACAACATATTGCTTTGAATGGGTTATCACCAGTTGAATTTGGACTGGGATTTATTCGGAATAGTAATTTTATTAATGGAACTGATGAATACTTGAAGCAATTGACAGTTTGATGAAATGAATATTAAATGGAGCAGTCTATGGAGGAGCATAGTTATAAGGATTCCGTTTAATGAGAATATACCAAGCAATAACCATGATCTAGTCATGACCAAGATCATTACTCATGCCACATATTAATGAATGACATCGATGAGACAATAGATAATATTATGAATGGATAAATTGCAAATAAGAAATTCCGGTAATTTTGACCCATTGTCATTATAATACTTTTCTATATTTTTGAGATCTTTCTTTCTTATAATGAAAAAGATTCAAATATTAGAAATTGATGAAAATTCGAAAGAAACTTTAACATAATCTATAAATAATGTATACAAAAAAAGTTAACAAATTATGGAACTGTTTTTAGTTGAAAATGAGTGTTAAGTGCTATCTAGTTTCTACTATCCCAATTTCTTACCAATCACTTCACTACCAATTACACCTCTACCAATTACTTCTTACCAGTTCCCTTATATTTTCATGTTTTGGTAACCTCCCAAACCGATCAGCAAGCAAGAATTGATAGAATCTAGCCAAGGTTTCATCCGCTTATTGTGGTTAATCCTTTATGAAAAATATCTAATTGCAACTCCCCCGCTATTGTAACCCCAATTGACTAACTATAATAATTTCAAATTTTATTACAAACATTCCTCCTCTAAATACAATCAATTACTACCCCATTTACCTCCATCTACCTAAGCACTTATCTCATAACAATAACCTCTATCCACTCGCTGGCCGCACTTTTTCGGACACCAATTACCCTCACCAACTACCCTCACATACTACCAAACCACCAAACCCAAAAGTCCAATGCCAGCGTACCATTCAACATTTGACGCTTCAGGTTCTGACGTCCGCACGATTAGCAAGGTTGTTCTCCTTCCTTTCCATACCCATTACCGCGGGTACTGGCCAGAAAATGACCTGGACCAGTATGATATTGTCGAAGAAACCCTCGACTTGTTTCGGGCCAATTCCTTCTTCCGTAACTTTGAAATCAAAGGCAATGCCGATCGGTTGCTTATTTATGGCATTTTGTTTATTTCTGATTGCTTATCCAAATTAAACAAGACTATGAGCGCTCGGGAAGCCACCAGAGCATTGAATTCGTTAGCAGTTGATCTGTTTGCATTGCCTGGGGACATTGGCTTTCCCTTGAATTCATTGTATGCTCCTCCTGCCTCCAAGAATGAAGGGGATCTTTTGAGAAGTTATTTGCAACAATTTAGACAAGAAATTACCGATAGATTGATCAAGCGGATCTACGCCCAAGGAGAGGATGCCCCCAGTAAGCACTGGTTGGCATTTACCAAGAGAAGATTTATGAACAAGTCGCTTTAGTTGACTACGAATTCAATGATAGAAAGGAAGCATTTAGCTAGTAAAAACATTTTAACACCAATGAAAGTTTCACCACCAATTAAATAAGATATTGTCGTTTATTGTTCTTATGGCCACTGAAACATTATTATTATGGGGCGCCCGGTCCCAACAAATTAGCCATTGGATTCGTCACCAAAGTTTGCTTACATTTGAGATTTGAATTTTCGCAAATTATCCCAAGCAATTTCGTTAGAATTGGGGATTTTGACAATTTCAATGCGATTAGCCAATTCGGGTTGATGTATATCAGGAACATTAACCACATAACTCACTGGACGTTTTATCTTGGGATTGATTGAGTTTTCATCTCTTAATTCCACGGGTAATCCGTGCATGATTTCTTCGTATACCAGGGGAAGAGTGAACCGATTAAGTACATCTAAATGAGAAGGTTGTAATGGCTTGGGAGGAGGGGTGGGCATCGATGGCACAAACCGTTGTTCTTGGAATTCGACCCCATCCAAAGCAGCATCGAATTGTTGTCTCATGCGTTCATGTCGCCTACGATTAACTTCATAGTTATATCGAGTCACTCGTTCTTGTTCGGCGCGGTCTCGTTGCATCCGTTGTTGTTCCTTTAACTTCCACTCTTCCACATCATGAGCAAATTGTTTTCGTGCTTCAAACTCTTCTCGGTATACCTTCATCGCATAGATCTGTTCAAAATCGACCCGCTTGAATTGGTAGTAGTGATGCCAAGTTTGTTGCAGTACTTGTCGGTACAGGTTGGCCAATACATTAAATTGAAGCACATTGTGCAAGTGTTCAATATTCATAAAATCGGCCACATACTCCTGATGATTCTTGATGGTAGCGTCGACGGCGGCTTTATTGAATCTAGGGTACACCAACCCTTTGATATTTAGATTACCCCGGTTCTTGGGTGGTTTGCCAATGCGATGGGTCTTGGTAACTGGATAGTTCAGGGTGGGGATTTTGGTGATTCTAGACACCACCAGTTGGTCCTTATAGGCTGACATTGACCCCCGGTTGGCTCTAGAGTAGAAGTATTTCAGCAATTGATCCTTATCTCCCATTTCAATTGCCAATTGTTGGAGATGTTTTGCCATTTTGGGATTTTCCGTCTCGGCAGTCGACTCCTTGGCATCGCCAAGGGGTTTAGGGGTACCTGTACCTGCCTTGACATATTTTTCAGCGGTATCAGGATAATAGGTTCCCACTTTACAAAGATGGGCGATATTAAACTCATGGAAGAACCCTTGACCCACGAGTACCATTTCAGTAAAGTCAAATCCATTTGGGTCGTTACCATAGGATTCCCGCTTTTTGCGAGGAGCGGCGTCGGCATTGATTCCCATGGCTTTATCGAGAACAAGATCCAAATCGGCATTATCAATCAACCCGGGATTATTTTGAAGCACCAATTCTCGATCAGAAAAGGAAATTTTCGTCAGTGGCAAGTATTTCATCAACCCTCGCTCCTTGTAGAATTGAATCTTCAGCTGTTGAGTAAGACAATTAAAATTAGCAAACGATGGACGTACCGGGTTGACGATATGGGGGAATACTTGACTCACGGTAACGGTATCGATCTTTTCACGCTTACCCTTGGGTTTAGGTAAAGGTAATTCTTCCGGGCGACCCGATGGATTGGTGGTAAACACCTCCCTATTATCAATGACATTATAAATCTTATCAAAGGCAATATAATAGCAGGATTGTTTAGTTTGCTTTGGAGGTAGGAGATTATGGGAACCAAGCCATTGACCAAGTTCAGCCAGGGTTTGGTCGAAGTCCAGGAGTTCCAATGGAGTCTTTTTCACCAATTTGGAAATTAATTGATATGATGATGGGTAATTCCAAACTTTGGCGAGGTCCCGAATGAGGACGTTCCACTCACCGTCATGTTTGAACAACGGCACCACTAGGGCGGGTAATAGCAGGTCAAAATCAACTTCTGTTTGCATAGAAGTATTTGAGAACTCAAGATTAGCCCGGGTGATCCCCACCGGCTTGTACTGGGTGGTGGGTTTGCTTATCTCCATGGCAATAGGCGTGTGGGATTGATGTTTGGAACGCGCGCGAAAATATGTTGGTGATGAATACACGTGATATAACTCACCAACTAAAACGACTACTGCTTCACTCACCATAGTTCACTCACTACATATTGTTCATATTTCATATCATTAACCTTCTATTACCTTTATTATGATACAAAAGCCTTAACGAGAGTAAGACCAGACGTTCTTCAACAAACCGTCGTTTTGAGCCAATCTGTTCAAGGAGTCGTCAGCTTCACCTCTCGATCTGAGGTAACCGCACAAAGCGTAGGTGGTGTTGGAACCGGAGATGGCTCTACCTTCTTCGTCAACGTTGGCAATGTTGATTTGGACGGCGGCGTGGTCCTTAGCCTTGATGATTCTGTTGGTGGCAGAACACTTTCTAGGAACGTAAAGTTCAACGAGTTGGCCCTTGTCGTTCTCCATTTTTGCTGATTGAGTGAAAGAGAGGTCTGAAAAAGGTGAGAAGTTTTCACCATGCGTACCCCCGCGAGCCGCACCTCACGTGGTCGGAAATTATATCACGTGAAAACCATTTGAAAATAGGGTTGTTACCCTAGATTACCCTATTGGGAAATATAATTAATGCGAATCGTTCATTACTTCATTTTAAGTTAAAAAACCACTTCTTGAGGGAGAACATTAACTAATTCTCCATTTTCACGAATGGTAACATTATCAACATCAGCGGGTAACAGCTTTCTCATGTCAAATGCATCAATTTCATCATCAATGGCATTGCGATCCTCAGGTAACTGTCGACCATAATATCCAACTACTCTCCGGTAAACACTATAACCCAATTTCTCATACATCTTTCGAGCAAGCTCATTGGTAACCTTGACAAATAAATCGACAAACCAAGTATTATGGGGGTTATTACCGGTGATGCGCTCCAATATAAGACATAATTCCAGGGCCAACCCGATGCGGCGATAACTATCCTGAACCGTCACGGCGGTAATATGAGTATGCCATTCATTCCTACTCAATTTACCTTCGGTTTTACCCATCATATACCCCGCCATCTCCTTGGATTGGCCAAACCCAATGTAAGGTTCTACCGCCTTGAAGAATAGCCCCGGCCACAGGTTGAGGTACTCCATGTAAAACAGAAGGTTAAAATTCTCGGTCAAAGGATCTAGATTGACCGGATTGGCATCGAGTAAATCCTCGAGTTGAAATGGTTCAATCAGAGTCATGCTGGGAGGGGAGTAGTCACAGGGAAGTTCCAGGATGCGCGCACCCTGGGGTCAACTTTTTCATCGCCACTGCCCATCCATTACCATCCCCATCGAAGATGTACAACGGCCAACCTTCTGACGAACAAAAGAAGTTGCAAGAGCAATACACCTATGAAACTCTCAGAAACGCTGGGATTATTGCTGGTGTTATCTGGGCCACCCCCATCATCTATCACTACGTTGCCAGACATTTGAAGTAATCCATCACTTCTCCGTTAAATGCCACGATCGATATGAATGTATATAGTTAAATGAATGATCATTTGATATTATGATTAAGTAGGGTAATCAATGGTGTTTTGACTAAGATTAGTGTTGCGGCCTGGAAACTGCTACATTTGTGAGCCACCATAGTTAACCACCGCAAGTTCTCCACCACAGGTTAAAACTACAGGTGAATGATGAAAATATTGCCAAAACAAATAAATTCACCAATATGGCAGCGCCGTGAAATGTTGGGGCAATTGCAAGTAGTTATCGGCCAATAAAATTAAAACTGCTCAGCAGATTGTACGGACTGGTGGTGTCCACAGCTGCAGTTACGATAATACCATTTAATTTCCAGACAAAGCAATATAAAAAGAAAAGATAAACCCCATAAACCATCTCCCTCATCATAACTTATGCCCCATCATGCCTACTACCCCGGCTCCAACCACTATTCATCGGATTATTCGCGATAGTATCTTAGCGATTGTTTTTCCGAGCGGGGTTGATGCATATCATAAATATCACTACGACTCACCTTAGTGCCAGTATTTAGCCATGACCCAATCAATCGAAGGCATTAGCCAACCACTTTTGGAGGCATTGAAGGAATATGAACAGCTCTTAACCGTGTCGGGTGCTAAACTCCAAGAGATCACTGATCATTTCATCACTGAACTCGACAAGGGTCTTTCCAAGAAAGGTGGTAACATCCCCATGAACCCAGCCTGGGTATTGGATTATCCGACAGGTAAGGAAAAGGGAAAGTATCTTGCCATTGATCTTGGTGGTACTAATTTGCGCGTGGTATTGGTCGAACTCGATGGTAATCGTAATTTTACCATCGAACTGGAAAAGTACTCATTGCCCGATAACATTCGTACCACGCTGAAGGAGGATTTATGGTCTATCATTGCTGATTGCCTTGATAGCTTTGTCAAGAAACATTTCCCCAAGGGGGTTTCCAACCCCATCCCTCTTGGGTTCACCTTTTCCTACCCTTGTACTCAACACCTGATTACTGAGGGTATCCTACAAAGGTGGACTAAGGGATGGGATATTAAGGGAGTGGAAGGAGAAGATGTGGTGCCCATGCTTCAACAAGTAATTTCCGCCCGTAATATCCCCATCAATGTCGTGGCAGTGATTAATGATACTACCGGGACATTGGTGGCTTCAGCCTACACCGATCCTGAAACCAAAATGGGTCTCATCTATGGTACTGGCTGTAATGGTGCCTATTATGAAACCTGTGGCGCCATCCCCAAACTTGAAGGTCAATATGAAGAAGATATTCAACCCGAAACTCTCATGGCAATTAACTGCGAGTACGGAGCATTTGACAATGAACATGTGGTACTTCCAAGAACCCGAATCGATATCCAAATCGATGAACAATCTCCTCGTCCGGGTCAACAAGCGTTTGAAAAAATGATTTCTGGTTACTATTTGGGAGAAGTATTGAGGTTAATTCTTTTGGAATTAAAATCAAAGGGATTGATCTTTATCGACCAACCAACCCATAAACTTGAGATTCCTTATATTATGGACACTAGTTTCCCTTCGGGGATTGAAGAGGACAATACTCTGGAATTAAGTTGTACTCAAAGTCAGATTCATGACAGTTTACACATTCAAACCACGTTGGAGGAACGCAAGGTACTCCGAAAGTTGAGTGAATTGATTGGTATTCGTCTGGCTAGATTACTGGTATGTGGTATTGCCGCTGCTTGTAAGAAACGGGGCTATACTAGTGGTCATTGTGCTGCTGATGGGTCATTATATAACAAATACCCTCATTTTGCTGCTAGAGCGGCTCAAGGGTTACGCGATATCTTTGAATGGCAAACCAATGAAGATCCTATTGTCATTAAACATGCTGAAGATGGTCTGGGAGTTGGAGCAGCCGTGATTGCTGCATTAACAGAAAAACGGTTGGCGCAAAGCCAACTGGTTGGGATTAAGCATTAATTGAAAAAAAATAAATGTAATCTGTTTATAAAACTTCGCGGTCATCCAAGATGTGAGGCAATTCAACCCCATTCTTGAACCAAGCAGGTACCCACGACCATTCTTGAGGTCGTAACACTTGATTATAGCATAGGGTACCAAACACCAAGAGGGCAAACCCAACAAATTGTAACCATTTAAATGTTTCCCACCCCATGATCAATGCACAGAACCACACCAATAATGTCCGACAAGTATCGACTGTCAGTCTGGTGGTGGCCGAGATTTCATGGGTCAACAGAATACCACAATAATTAAACCCAGCAATTGATATCATAATGAGCAACAGCAGCAAGAGAACCTTGGAATTACCAAACATTTGCAGCACCAGCTCGCCAATATTAAAGGGAGACAGCTCAAATTTAGCCGGCAGCAACACCACCATTAAGATAAAGTTAAGTACCACTACCACCCCAACCAAGATGGTCATACCATAAAACCCTTCGCAATATACCATTTGCAATGGAACAATGGGATGGCTATTCAAGATCTTTTCTTCAAACACAAATTGGAACGATTGCACCAATTCGGCTACGATGATAAATGCAATCCCCAAAATCACCAATCCTGAAAAACCTTCGCCCTTGCCATTACTGGAACCAGCCAACCCCACGAGGGCAATACCAAATGTGATTAACAGTAACAGCACCCATTCTAACCGAGTGACCTTCTTCTTGAGGAAAAGTACCGATAACGCCGCTACAAACAACACTAACGACCCTCTTGTCATTTGGTAAATACTAACGGGGGTATATAACAACCCGACATTCAACAATGTCGTCCCCATAAGATCACAGGCCGCCGGAATTGATAATTTTATATTATCCAAAATGGAAAGACTAGCATGAGGATCGGTATTACCTTTTCTTGTATAAATAAACCAATAAAGTATAATCACCAGGAACTCCCCAATAAACATTTGGAGCGTCTGGAGCGCCGGTTGTTCGAAGTTTTGCGGATGATCGCTATCACAGTTTTTGACACATTGGTTATCCTGATACTTGGTAAAGAGAGAATTGGCAGCACCAAATACAAGCGTCCCGGTGATAATCAGCCAGATATAAATCGATGATGATGGCATCAATGGAGTGGTGACTTCTGAAACGTATGAAAGAGCCGCGTGACTGGAGTGTGTCGCCTAATTAGGCAATTTCGAAGACACCATGGGAATATATATTAGGGCCGACCTATCGCGCACTACAATCTAAGGTAGATGAAGTAGACAGTCAGGTCACTATGATTAACAGGGGGATGATGAGATATAGGGTCGACCAATACCTTGGTACAATGGCAACATTATCAGCATTCAATTGTACAAAATATTCGACCCCTCCCATGGTTGTTGATTTCACGATAGTATGGGTGAACTGTCTGTGAAGGGGGACTACTGGTTAGGTGCAGGATCAATCACTGCCATTGTGATTAAACAATTGGTAGAGCAGGTTGGAGATGGGCCAATCAGTTTATCAATGCTCCATTATTTCCATCGGGTCAGTCGATTCCAATGGCATTAGCCCAATGGATTGGGCCGATGAGAACTGATAGGAGGATATCGGCAAAGTGATCGCTCAGCGGTTGATTGTTGGAAATAAGCTATGTATTTAGTAGACGGAACAACTGACCAAATTAACCCCCTATTTATCTCGCCCCTCCATGTTGTAATCGATTGCCATATTCGCTCATCACAGTCAGCCATCGCTACTATTCGCAATATGCACTACCGCAAACCTCATCGCATTGAGTTGAAAATTTCATCCCATCTCAAGTTCCTATACTCTAGAGACCTAATAACAAATTAAATATGGCATTCGACAGAGGTTCTAGCAGAGGCGGTGGCCGTGGTGGTTTTGGCGGTGGCCGTGGCGGTGGCCGTGGTGGTTTCGGCGGTGGCAGAGGTGGTGGCCGTGGTGGTTTCGGCGGTGGCAGAGGTGGTGGCCGTGGTGGTGCCAGAGGTGGCAGAGGTGGCCCCAGAGGTGGTGCCAGAGGTGGCAGAGGTGGTCGTGGTGGTGCCAGAGGTGGTGCCAGAGGTGGTGCCAAGGTTGTCATTGAACCTCATCGTCACGCCGGTGTCTTCATCGCCAGAGGTAAGGAAGATTTGCTTGTCACCAAGAACATTGCTCCCGGTGAATCTGTCTACGGTGAAAAGAGAATAACTGTGGAAGAACCCGGTGCCAACTCTGATGAACCCGCCACCAAGGTCGAATACCGGGTGTGGAATCCCTTCAGATCCAAGCTTGCTGCTGGTATCATGGGTGGTATCGATGAATTGGGTATTGCTCCCGGTAAGAAGGTGTTGTACTTGGGTGCCGCTTCTGGTACTTCCGTCTCCCACGTCGCCGATGTCGTTGGTCCCGAAGGGTTGGTATACGCCGTTGAATTCTCTCACCGTCCCGGTAGAGAATTGATTGGTATGGCCAAGAAGAGACCTAATGTCATCCCCATTGTTGATGATGCTCGTCACCCTCAAAAGTACCGGATGTTGGTCGGTATGGTCGACGCTGTGTTTGCCGATGTCGCTCAACCCGATCAAGCCAGAATTATTGCTTTGAATTCGCACATGTTCTTGAAGGATGGTGGTTTGGTTATCATCTCCATCAAGGCCAACTGTATTGACTCCACTGTCGATGCTGAAACCGTGTTCGCCCGGGAAGTGCAAAAGTTGAGAGAAGAAAGAATCAAGCCTCTTGAACAATTGACTTTGGAACCTTATGAAAGAGATCACTGTATTGTCGTTGGGAGATACATGAGATCGGGAATTAAGAAGTAAAACGGATATTTGTCATTTGTACCATAGTAATAAGAAGGAAAGGAAATAGAAGTGATGTAAACAAAATAAAATTAGAAGACTAGATAGTAGAATACGGAGGATTAAAATAACAAAAAAGATGGGAATGAGGTTGAAACAAAAACAACTGCGCAAACCCGGAATCGAACCGGGGGCCCAACGATGGCAACGTTGGATTTTACCACTAAACCATTTGCGCTTGGTGCAAGAATGTTAAATTGAGATATTTATCAAGGACAGTTGGAAGTAGATTATTTTGTATTCACAATTGGTGATTGGTGGTTGAAGACAATTAAAATTGCTGGAAAATTGTGAAAAGAAACGCATGTAAAGCAATGTAACAAAAATTTGAACTTTATCATTCGATTTGGTAGAGTTATATAAGAATATGCGTTTGGTGTTAAATCTAGATACCCTGGTCCAGTTCAACTAAAATTTCGTTTTTTTTTTGTTTCTGGTTGCTCAAATTATACAAGGTAACTGTTTAAACCCAGTATTTATTAAAATTTCACAATTTTCAAGTGACTTATCCCTTTTTCATCATCATATCGCCTTGATATCACAAATAATACTCAGAGACAACTAGTAAGAGGCACCGAATAATTTCATTAGACTTATGTTGAGGTTAGTATGATGTATGCCAAACTTTTAGTGATAATAGATATCGTATGTGAATTACAACTTCAGGATAAAATAATTCAAAATCATCAAAATTCTTGAATGCTGATCGAAATAGAATTGAAAAATTTATTTCTATGTCCATTATACGTTCAATTCACTATTACATCCTAAGACTCCTCTGACCCTTACAATGCCATCATATTGCATCATTTTTCATTAATTACATAACAATGTCTTTATTACCATCTTTTTTTGGGCCTCGCCAACTTCTGATATTTCGTGGTAATGTGAAACCATTACTTGCAGGTATAATTTCAACCAGATCAAAACCGAAAACTCGATGATCATCGGTCTTGACATGGGTTGTGGTATGATTTTCTCTAGGTATACAACCTTCCACAATGCTATTCTTTCCACCGTCACCATTAATTTCAATCAAAGATGTATGATCAGTCATACCGCTCAACGGCTCTTGACCCAATAAATCTTTAGCACCATTTGATACCGGTGAATTGCCCACAGGTTTCGTAGTCGAACCAAAACCTCGACCAGTTGAAGGTTCCAATTCGTCACCTGGGGAACCATTAACCTTGATACTTTTATATGCTTCCAATGCTTTTTCTAGACCTACCCCCACATTCGAGTCAGGTTTCAGATCATCCAAAACTATCTGAGGTTTACCATTAATGGCTGCCAAAGGCAGTTCGACTGGGATTTCCACATCGGTCCTAAATCTTTTAGATCTTCGAAGCAGACTTAACGATGCTTTACTAATTTTCCTCAGTTGACTTTTAGTTGGAGTCGCTGGGGGCATCAAAGACTCTGAAGGTAGTGCTCCGAAAATCTTTGCTGTGATTGCTGGATTTAACTTAATCTTTACCTTCATCTCTTTCACTCTTCTGGTAGTCTTCTTTACTATTATTGCACTAGCCTTGGCGACTTTTTCATTAGTATTCCAGCCAAACTCTTGAAACTTGCGACGGTGAGGACCGACTTTTTCCCCCAATTGATTTAGAATAATTGGTGGCTCCACCGGGTCAACAACCAAGGTATGATCTTCATCAATCTTAATTTGAAACTTGCCGCCAAATTCCTCTTGCCATTCCTGCTGGCGTCTTTGTCGAATTTGGTCTAATGCCATTTGATAATCGTCACAAGGTGTCACAAAACCAGGCCACCCTTCTCCCAGCCTGATTGCCAATGTAAGCTTATCTCCTCTATGCTTCCAATTTTCAAACTTTCCTATTAGGCGGGTCAATTCCTTTCTTGCAATGTTTCGCTTGAATTGAACCTCATTTGCATCAGCAGGATTTTCAATGAGAACTATATCATGGATACTTCTCCCCCAATCTTCACGATCCAACAGGTCCAATTGATTACGGAGCAAGTCATATGAACTCAACATTCGATCTTTATCGTGATTATAACCCACTTTTTCAAATGTGGTCATTTTTCGATGGAATTTTTCATAAGCTCCATCTGAAAGTGGATCATATGATAATTTTGGGGTTGGTAAAGTGATTGGTTTGAAATTTGATGGATTCTTGGCCGGTAATGGAGCCACCTCTTCCTCGGGATTATGGATATATGCATCGGATACTGCCACCAGGGTGACCTTTATTGGCTTATTTTGGGAAATCCATGGGTTTATATTATCAAAATCAAATGCCTTGGCCAGCCCTAGTCTCTCATCCTTGGTTCGTAGTTTTCGCTCGGACATTTGGGAACACTTCTTCAGGGTATCGCACAACGAGATGGAGGATACGACTCGAGGTGTCATCCGAACGGTGGTGGTCATCAACTGATGGACAATCTTGGAGGTAGATGTTTACTGGAAAACGAGGTCGTACTAATCCTTTAAATACTCCCATTACTATGAAATACTGATAATCGTACTGGGTACGTTATATATATGATACAAGCCACACCTGGTGACTAAATCCCTTGTTGCAACCGTTCACCAATCTTCTTGGTTGCAAATGAAAACGCATTGAATAATCCTCGCTCAGAGATATCAATCTTGATATTGTCAACTGCGTTGGCAGAAGGAGGGTTGGTGACTCTCGACACGATGATGGCGGGGTCAATTTCAATGATAATACCATCATCGATGGTTTCATCAATAGCCAAACTGACCATGTCATACTTTTCAATCACGGTATTCTTGTCGAGGGAATTTTCCAATAAAATGGTAAGGGCTTCCGCCAACGACGCCACTACCGAGTAAACCAATGATTCATTTTCATGGAGCTTAGCAACAATAGCAATCAACACATCGTTGACTTGCTTATAGGCAATAAGGTGGTTGTCAAATAACAAAATGTCTTCATTGATCTTATGGACTTTGGGAAAGAGCGTCGATTCAAATTTAAGCTGTTGGGCGAGCGATTCATGGTCTTCGTCATGATAATATTTGGCAAACAACCGGTGACCATCGTTATCGAGGATAAGTACCAGAGTGATTGTGTAAAGCAGGATATTGCCCGACATGGTGGTGGTTATGAATGGTAAAAAGATAGCGTGGCAGTAGAAGTCGCGTTGAAAAAACCGCGTGGTGAGGACACCAACCACGGCAGGAGCAGGGGTAGAAAGAGAGGGAGGAAAAGAGAGGGTGTGTTAGAGAGGGTGGATTAGAGTGTGAAGAGGCGGGAGGGCAATTAGATTTACGTTGGGTAGTTGGTACACTCTTTCCTTTCATCAAAGATGGAGTAAATATAGCTAGTGGCCAATTCACCAATTGCCACTATTAACCAGTTACCGCAATTATTCATTTACCATAATTACCACTCTTGTTTTAATTTTAGGTGCTATCGTCGCTGTAGTAACAAATGCCTATATAATTTCTTACTTGGTCGCACCCCCTCCCAAAATGCTCCTAAATGCTCCCATCAATTACTATTGAATACTGTGCCAAGTGCAAATGGCAATTTCGTGCCGTTTGGTATCTCCAAGAACTTCTCCAAACGTTTGATGGTGCCATTGGTGCAATCACGTTAAAACCAGTGCATGATCAACCTGGAGTATTTTCAGTATTCCTTACTACCGAAAATGGTACCAAACCCCTTTACAAACGGCGGTTTAATAAGCCAGAACTTGCTGCTCAATACGGGGAAACCATGTCAGAAGATTACTGGCACCAAGGATTTCCTGATGCAAAATTCTTAAAGCAATTAATCAAGGATGAAATTGGTGCTGAAGTGGGCCATCATATTTCTAATCGTCCTAGTGAAGGACTTACCCTTGCACCACAACCAATGACCAAGGGAGAATCAAGCTGCAAGGACTGTGTGGCAAATGAATAATTGGGTAAAATTATTCCGAATCACTGGCAAAATCAGAACTTTGGTTTTCTGGTTCTTCTTCTGGTTCTTGTTCATCTTTACCAGTAATTGCAAATATTCGAGGACCAATCAATTTCTTTTCGAGTAGGATAGTCCGCGGAATCAATCTAGGAAGAAATATACTAAACACTCGTTTTTGGGTGAGCAAATCATCAACAACTTCATCAATATGGGTCAATTTAAAGTGAATCGGAAGTTTAGTAATGTTATCAAACTCAGGGGTAGGCAATCTAAGTTTCAATTTGCGATAATCAGTATAAAATTCTTCAAGAATGGTATAAACTCGAGCAGACAGCATCACCAAACGAATATAAACCAATACTAACACAGTAACGTATTTGAATTCTTTGGACCCCAATTGATCCAAATAGATTTGTAGTAAAATCTCTTCCGATGGACCAATCTCCAAAAGTCGGTATAAACAACATAGAAATGGCGATGGCTTACCATTGGAATCAGTACCGCCAACGTATTCAATATGTTCCACCATAACCGGTAAGATCAGAGCTTCATTAGTACCATGCAAATATTGCTTATAGAAAATCCCATCGACTATTCGATCTCGAATGATCTTTTCTATCAATGTAGCATGGGACATGGCGCGTTAGTTGGGATGGTTGCAAATGTCAATAGTCGACGATCGCACGATACTTGAAACCACCATAGAAACTCACCCTATGGTGAAAATGATTTAAATATCGATTTTATTGCATATATGCTTAATTTATTCAATTTATTTTCCATCTTCATCAATTTTTCATTCACCCAGCTAAGCTCTAATTCTCAACCCCAGCGCTGGCACCCCCACCTTTGTGATTTCAGTCACCTTACAAATGGTACCCTTAAATTCGGGCTTATAAGCCGCGCCCACCAATGCCTCATGTACCGAGGGTTGACCTTGATAAATGGGAGTGTGGGTGGCACCACAAATTTCAAATTCAGCATCAGGGTTGAAATCAATTTCCACTTCATCTTGAGCACCAACCGATAATGCCCGTTGTTGCACTTGTTGAGCCTTTTGTACCAACTTTTCCTTACCACCAAGGTTACTACCAATGGTGATGATTTGTTGAGCAAAGTATTGAGCCGATGCAAAGTTCTTGCACTTGAACGATTGCAACATGGCTACTTGCAAGGCATTGATCTTGTGAGCATCTTGTAATTGCACTCTGGTAAAATAAGCCGCCAATTCCAAGTTCCGCTTGACATTATCGGGGGACAATGCTCTTCGTTCAAGTTCAATCAGAAGACCCAAGATATACTCGCGACACAATGCTAATACATCATTACACTTGGCTTCCTTATCTTCATCATCAACCGTCAACACGGTAATGGTGTAGATAATCTGTCTAAATTGACCAATGGCAGCCTCCAAAGAATTTTCTCTAAAGAACCGGAACGCTTCTTGTAACTTTTCGTCCAAATTGTCATATCCGGGACAAATAGGAAGGAACTTGTTGGGATCATCTTCTTCATTGTCGGCCCGGATAAACGTGGGGATCGGGGGCAAGTCATCAATCCCAGGTAGGTAAAGTTTCAGGGCTGAGTACACTTCAAGGAATCTCGATCTCAACGGTTCAAAGTTGGCCACTCCCAATTGTTTAGAAAGCATCGAAGCAGCTTGGTCAAACGCCCCAGCAGCAACATAGGTAGCAGGAGTCTTGGCATTTCGAAGCCAGTGAGAGAGTTCATTAGCAGCACTGGTACCAGCAGCGGCAACAACGGGTGCAGCAGGATCAACCAAAGCTTCGGCAAGGAATTGGTCGTCGTCAGCAAGGTCGTCATCATCCATGTCCCAGCCAGCGTCGTCATCTTCATCACCATCAAGATCAAGAGCTTCAGTAGCAGCAACCACACTAGCAACGGTTGCTGCTGAAGTGGCACCAGCAGTAGAAATGGTGTCAGTGGGAACAGCATCATCGGCATGACCCCGCAACAATGCCAGTTCAAAGTATGTGAGTTCTTGGTCTTTCAAGGGCCAGTTGGTAATCGCATCAGCCACAGGTTGAGGCAAAGGTCTGGGGGCATCAAGTTCGGGCAACTGCACTTCCAGAGCATCCACCCCAGCTTCAACGAGGATTTGTTGAGCCAATTCAGACAATCCATGGGATTGAGCAAGAGTATAGGCCAAGGGGAACATTCCCAGTTCGATGTAAACTTGGCAACGCTTCTTAATGTCACCCAGGTATAAAGTATTTTGAATGAGCGACAGCAAGTCACCTTGATGTTCAGCAATGACCGCCATCTTACCCAACCGTTGAGCATCACCGGTGACCAGATACAAATACGACAACTTGTCGAACTTTTGTAATTGCTGATAAACCAATTCCACCACTTCCATGTTACCTTGGTTCAACGCCTCTTCACCAAGACGTTCCCAAACGGCAGGAGACTTACCTTCAGTCTTGGCATCCAATTTTTTGGCTTCTTCAAGAGCCACCAGCAAATTCAGACATTCAAGAGCAAGGTCAAACCGAGTTTCAGGGTCTTGGACGAATTGAAGCGCCACTTCAGGGTAACCCTTCTTTTGCAAATAACCAATAATGTTTTGCCCCACCAAGTTGGAGTTATTAATGATCCGCAAAACTTCACCAAATTGTTGGTTAACCAACAGCTTCTTGAAACGGTATTCAGTGGGGTCAATTTGAATTACTTCAACTTCACCCCGACGGTTCAAGCAGTAGACCTTGTTACCGGTGACCTTGGTGATATAAACGGTGTTTTCCAACGTCTTGATGATACCATTGTCCCCGTTCAAGAGAGTGTACTTGATGTGATTGAGGGTCAGATACAACAATACCCCGGTAGATTCGTCCCAAGCAGCCAGCTTGATACGAATGGTTTCATGCATCAGCGTCACCAAGTTAAGCTTATCATCAGCGATGGAGATGGTGTGCTTGGACAAGAGTGCCAAGTGAAGTCCATCATTAGACCAAACGGCATACTTAACATTGTTAACAGCAACCTCAGCCAATTCCTTCCGTTGTTGAACATCATACAAGATGACGGCATTCAGCTTCACCAACAAAACTCTGCCGGGACCCCCGTACAACACTTCCTTCACAGAAGAGTCTAAAGGAATCAGCTTGGTGACATTGTTGGTCATATCCTTCACTTGCAACGTGTTGGACGACTTGACGTACACCACAAACCGGTTTCTCAGAATGAACCAAGCGTAATTACCTTCGCCTTGACGGATATCTGTGGGATCAATGGCACCAGTAATGTTCTTTGGCAAAGAAATGAGAGCATATTGCCCTTGATCTCCTTCACCGTGGGTGACAAGAATCAGGTTGTCAGTAGGATTATAAGACAACGTTCTCATAAACGACCAAGTCTTGCCAATCTTCTTGAGCGACAACATTGGCAACAGATTCTCATCCCGGGCAAAGTCGTACGATTGCACTTGCTTTTCCCCATTAACATAAACCAACTTGTTTTGGAACATGGAGTGGGCGGGACGTTCCCGTTCAAGCTTGAAGATCATCACCCCCAGATCATGACAGGCGGCAAACAAATTAATCAGAGGGTGGTTGGCAATCAACCAGAACCGATCATTTTCTCTGCGGAATTGCTTAATGGGAGTACGCTTGTTCAAGTCCCAAACTCTTACCGTTTTGTCATCCAGCACCGAGAGGATGAGGTCTTGAGTGGGGTGGAAAATCAGACACAACACATTGCCGGTGTGGCCTCTGCAGGTGTCCACTTCCCACGCCTTGGTGTCCAGCATCCGCCACAACTTGACCAACCGGTCATCGGCCGCCAGCACAATCAAGGGAAGAGTGGGGTGGAACGCCGCCCAATTAACACCCTTGTCATGTCCTTCCAAGACATACTTGACAACGGCGTTGGCATTACCGAAAATGTCTTGTTGGGGCAATTGCAGCCGGTGCAATTGATCTTCAAATGACCGGGGGCCGCCATTAGAACCGGGGCCCATCATGCCACCACCAGGAGCCAGGTGCTTCTTGCGCAAGCCAGAAATATCCCAAACTCTCACCGTTTGATCCAACGACGCCGACACGATCAAATCGTCAGTGGGGTGGAATTGGGCCAGCATCACGTAATGGTTGTGGCCAGTCAAGCAGGCAATTTCTTGACGATTTTGCCAGTTCCAAATTTTAATCGTCAAATCATCCAGACAAGAAATGATCCAAGGAAGGGTCTTGTGGAAAAACACCGTCCGCACATAGTCCAAATGGGCGTTCAAGGTAAAGATACACTTACGAGTGTTAAGGGACCATACCTTGACGGTGTAATCATCACCACCGGAAACAAACAATGGTTGGGTAGGGTGGAAATCAACACACCGCACTGGCCCCGTGTGATCGTCAAACCGGTCAATGAGGGTTCCCATACGGTAATCCCACAATTGGATGGTCAGGGAGTGCAATGACACAAGTGCCCAGGGACGCTTGGGATGGAACGCCACTCCCTTGGCCCTCAGGGTCTTGCTCTCAAACTTGGTGAGCATCTTCATGGTGAAGTGAGCGTGGTGAAATATGGCTACGTGTGCGTTGAAAAACGCGTGGTGGAGGTTTGAATTGGTGTGCATATAAGTGGGAGCTACGACACCAATAAAGAGTGGCTGAATGATGGTGATTTGTGTTGAGAGGTGACATTTGGAGTTGACCATTACTTGATGGTGGTGTCGATGATTGGTGAGCGATTGAGATGTTTTTCCAATTGAATGGATGGAAATAATTCTGGTCGATAATTTGATCGATGGAAAAGTTGAAGGTATTGAAGTTTTGCAACCAGATGATGTTCGCTATTAATTTCATCAAGGTAGAGAAGACCATTATAGTAGGCATAATGTTAAGCCATTATTACTAGGAAGAACAATGCAAAATTTTGTTTGACTGAAGGCAATTGTTGAGGAAATAGTTGGCTATTCTGTCGTAGATTGAAACGATTCCAATATATACCGCCGTGTCAAACAATTCACCTTTTCCCTTTTGATTTTTTAAATCAAATTAATCCTGCTTTGTGATATTGCTTACTTGGTATTGCTCATTTAGTAGTGTTGCTTACTAACTAGTCTCGTTAACGTAATAGATTCATAGTTGACTCACTCAGTCCAAGAGCGTACGAATGAGCACTTGCGAGTGAATTCGAAGATGAAAAGTGATCAATTAGGAATTCCATCAGGTTCTTGTTGAACTCCCCTCAAAGTCACCGAACTTATTGAACACCACACCCAGTTCAATCTACTACCAAAAACCCCTTCCCCTAACACTAATCATAAATATTTGTTCATTACATCCCTAAGTTTGTTTATAATTCAACTCTTGCCCGCTTGCTTACACTAGTACCGACTTCATCACGGCAACGCTTAGCAGGAGAGTCAAAGAGGGATGGCGACAGCTTGAGCACCACCTTGGTACCTAATTGTTGTTGGTAAAAACTACGAAAGTCCACCTTGACATTGCCCAACATGGTACGGTCAAACGATTCAGTAAAGAAGCGCTTCCATTTGGTCAACTTTTCCGAAACCACGGCGTCGGCTTCCCATTCAAGTCTTGCCAACGGCACATTATGGCTGCGGATAAAGTCATACCCAAAAATCAATAAAATGTTGCTCCAGTTTTCATACTTGCGACCATTAAGATAGCAATTATGGTGGAGTAAAGTTAACGTTTCCACCTCGACTTTTCTAAGTTGCTCGACGTTAAACAGAGCAGATTGTCCTTCACTAACCCCACAAATCTTCAACCACAGCTTAAATGAATAATTGTAGTCTTGGTTAAATTTCAGTGCCAAAATAATACACCCCAAAAACAACTTGCGGGGGTCACTGGGTAACGATTGGTTACTTTCTTGGGAAATTCTCACCAAGTACCAACATGCCAACTGCACCAGTTGGATTGAGGTTTTCAGGCGTCTCAACACTTCTATGATGAAAAACCGAAGTTTGCCCTCAATACCGACACCAGCGCCACCGTAACAAATCTTCAACAAATTAATGGCACAGTTGATTAAAATGACATTAAATTGTTGCTTGGAAAGGTGAGGACAATAATACTCGACATGGTTGGGCGATAACGAAGAACTAGAATTAGCCAGTTCTAATGCCAACGGCAGCAGACTAGCACTCAAGGGAGGAGTTGGTAACATCCACAGAACACAAGGAGAACACACCACACAAACTAATTAGATAAGTTGAAACAAAACGAAAACACTTTAAATAACACAGGGGATAGGGTCAAATTTGTTATCGGTACCCCATGGTATTTTATATACTGCCAGCGTCGACTTCAGCCAGTTAGTCACCTTGCATAATGCATAGGAGATGTGGAGTCACCCACTCTGTTAATCCGGGTGGCCAAAATGAGCAACCACTCGGGGAAAAGAAATTTTCAAGTACCAGTCAGTCATCTGGTTAACCCCAAGGTCTTACCTAGTTGATTTATCGTAGCAGTGGACTCTACCGGGTTCAACCGGCTCCACTCAATAAATCGCGCCGAACCAGTTACTGCAGAGAAGCCATACCTAGCTTGAGTCATTCACTGTTGCACTTTCCGAATCTCCTGAACCGGTCAAATAGCCAGGTGCAGGATGTCACCCTATCACCGCCGTCCTTTGTGCCGGACTCACACCCCGATACAGGAATAATTATCGCCGCCTTGAGGCCATAACTAAACTGCCGTACTAAGGGCCATGCCGATGGTGTCGGTTGATGTCTCAACCGACGTTACCACCTGTGGCCAAGACGTGCCCTACGTATTCGTATGTCATGTGAATCATAAGAATCATAAATGCTATGTATCGTGTCACTCATCACTGCCCAGATCGCGTCACCGCTGCCTGCTTTGCTTGAGTGGCATCATCTCACGCTTCTGATTTGGTGCGGTGCTACCACAATAAAGAAACGATTAGTAGATAGTTAGTCCCTGACATCAAAAGCAACTGACCATCACCGTGGGCTAGGCGAGTAAGGGCTCTCCCAAATGGTTCCAGTGATGCCAAGATCGTGTCGTCAATGATGTGGTTGACATCAATGACCGAGAAAGTACCGAACACGTTCCACGTTTGACAAAACATTGGCACCATCGCATTTGGTCGTTCCTTTTTTGTTCCTGGCACAAAACCAGAGATGGTCCAGCACCAATAAATCGCCAAGGGCTCATTGGTGCTTTTTAGTTAACCTGAGGGCCGATTGGGTGAGGCTAGCCACGGGAAACTTTGGCGGCAGTTTCACCTTGGTAGCGAATGTAATCACTGAGTCATGGCTGCCAAATAGTCATCATTTAATATGAGGATGACACACTATTGCTACTTAGTCACCTCAAGCGTAACTATAACATAAACCAAACCCGTGCACCCCTTTTGTCCCCCTTTTGTTCGACCTTTTGTAGTGATTTGATTCGGTGGGTGGTCGTCCCTCGCTTACAACGTCACATGATGTAATCCCAACGTTCACCAACAGCATCTCACCCACACACAACTCAAGGGCAGATGGAGGTGTTTTTCCTACGGCATGGCGTTCGAATCGACCATGAACTCAAACGAAACGCCAATGCTAAACCCATCCATCCTGATTACCTTCCGTGGGACTGCCTGTTAGCCGAACGAGCCCTGACCCAGATTGACCAAGCAGCGGCAGACATCGTCTCCTTGACCCAATCGTTTCCGAAGGTGGATGAACCTGCTCGAAAGAATATCTTTGTTCATTTTTCACCCTATCTACGTACTTGTGAATCAGCCGACTTGCTCATCCTGGCACTTAAACCATTGGTTATTAAACATTTTCCGAACTACAAGGTTCGATTCCAACTCTTGGGCGATTTTGCGTTGTCGGAATGGATTCATGACCTGATGAAGAATAAACCTCCCTATACTGATTCCAATGATGCCTACCAAATGTATACTCCCAACATCAAGAAGCTTGTTAATAAGAACTGTATTCTGAACTTTCGTCCCGCTATTACTTTGGGCCCATTTAATGGCCCCGAGTTATCGTATCAGCAATATTTGGAACGATCTAAAGATTATTTCAAGAAACTTCTTGCTACTTACGACAAGCCCGTGCCGATGAAAAATCAGGATGTCATCATCATTGTTGGCCACGGTTATATGATCAATAACTTTCTCTCATTTTTCATCAATCACCAATTGTTTGAAGAACTTCCTGAAGCGTCAATTAATTATGCTCGCCGCGAAGTTGATGAGGATGGCCAGCCATGGCATTTAATTAAAGATTGTGCCGGAGTATTGGAAAAGGATCCCCTGACCGAGCTGTATCTTAATCTCGAATCAGATATCGTTTATTACAAGACAACATTTGTTAAGAAGGATGATATTGATGATCAGGGAAACATTATCAATACTCTTCCTTCCGTCAAGGGAGCTCGATCCAATATGCTTTCGCCGTGGCTGGAGGATCGACCCCGACCATCATTTAAATTACAAGTATCTCCTCTGCTGCCAAACTTACCTGATTCCGATAATCCCATTTGTCCCGCTGCCAAGGGATGGACGCCACAAATGGCCAACAAATTCAAAATAAAACGAGAGTTTGCTCTCAAAGTGATGAATGATGAAGCATTTAAAAAGTCGTTTGATATCACTAATCATCCCATCCGTCCAGTAACTCCTGAAGTACTGCCTCTGAGCGAACCTCTGAGACAAAATTCGGTGATTGACTTGACTAAACTTAGTTCTAATGAGGAGATTTATCACCCATTGAAACTTAAATACTCCCAAACCGCCGAAATCCCTATTTCAACGCTTAATTCGAGACTCTCGCTGCTGCAAATGAATTTGGCCCATTTCTTACGCGAGGATCTGTACCTGCTGTTGATTGGAACTCCTAGAAATCGACTGAATCTGTTGCAATCAGATGGAGTGTTCCGATTACAACGGGAAAATTCCATTGACCTGGAGTTGGACTCGATTCCTGAAGGTCGTATCCTGAGGAATCCATCTAGGAAGGCTCGAGCTCCGTTCAGACTGACACTCCCGTCAGATCTGGAATCATTACCGCTGGTGGACTCTAATGAACAGCGATTCTTATCGTTTCCAAAATCCCTGCATGCAAATCTGCAAAGTTTACACCACGGTCCTAATCAAATCAAATTAAACTCTTCTTCTAATACGGCCAAGGAGGTTAATGTTGAAACAATCAACGATGGGGTGCGACCTCAACTAAAACTGACCAAACTGGGAGGGATATTTTATCAATTGGATGATTCTTCCCTGGGAAGTGATGATGATGATGATGAAGAAAAAAATTTTGTTTGGTTTGGTGAAAATATCAAAACCAAATAGCATTAATATTACAAACCTATTTCTTCCCCTTGAGGAATTTAACAATTCGAGGGTATTCCCACATGATTTGTACCGCTAATGATCCCAGACAAATGGCAAAACTAATAAAAAATTGTCGGAAATTCTCGGTGGAAAAGTTGCCCACTAAGTAATACTGTAACCCTGCCGCTACCGTATACAAAATTACAAACAGGGACACGTAGCGGGTCACTGCTCTGATGTCGATCAATATATCATACTCCCGTAAGAAATATTGACGAATATGCACCCCACAATAGCCAATTCTCATTACCATGGTCACTGAATTAGCGAGGATGAGTCCAGATAATCCTAAATGCCAATTTTGAATGGCCAATTTGGAAACCACCGCAAAACCAACACACAGAGCCGTCATGAAATAAGAATACTGGTTGAGCTCTCCCGTGGTGGCAATTCCCGAGAAAATGGCCTCAAAGATACCATTAAACGCAAGTAATCCAAGGTATAAGATATATTTACCAAACAGAGTAAACAATTCGGTACCTTGCCATTTTTTAGCCGACCCCAGGAGTAAAAACTGCAAGACAAACCCTGCGTTTGGATACCCTGCAAGATAAAGGAGAGTGACGACGTTAATATAAAGCACACATACAGTTTCAATCGTGGCGAGGGCCGCCTCAACATTAGCTTTCTTCATTTCGGAAGACTTTCCCAGCATTTGTTTGGTGAACCACATTCTCATCGATTCTTCCACCGGTTGGTATACTAACCTAGCAAGAATCAGACCATAGTTCAGCATAACCGCATAAACCGCTTGAGTGGAAATGGGGAAGAAATAATTAATAACCAATTTGTCCCCTTCGGTGAGAATTTGTTTAAAAATCATTTGAAAAAAAAGAGTTTTCCAAACCGTCAAGACTTTAACATCAAACCATCCATCATCAAGACGTTTGGGAAATCTCGATACTCCTTTTGCCAATGGGGTTCCTAAATAACCAACAAATTGTGTCGAAGAATACGCGAACTGCCCCAAAGCAAAGGCGAGAACTGGTGCCAGAGGACAAATCCAACGAAGACCGGCAATGGTTGCTAACCCTCTAAAGAGGACTCCCAAACTCTCACTTTTGGCTTTTCTCCCCAAATCAAGGTGGTACTGATTGATATCATAATTGGGTTCAATCACTAATTCGAGCAAGATTGAAACTGCTAAAATAATTAAAGTATATGACAGATGATTCGAAGGAAACAATTCATTCTGAAAAGTATCAGTTGACCAATTCCACCATAATAACGCCCCGGTGACGGGAAAGGCAATCACCATGGGAAGGTGACCAAAATTAATCACCGATTGATCAGCCCGTTGCTTGGACTTGTCATTAGTCCGTTGAATCGCCAACCGAGCAGCTTCTCTCGAAAAGAACAACACCAGCGTCGTTAAAAACTCAAGATAAACTGCCACCCCAAGAGCATTGGGATGGACACTTCGGAGCAATACTTGGTTAAGACCAAACGTGAACATCTTCAGCGCCAATTGGCCAAGGATAAGTACATAGGTGCCTTTCATTTAGGGCCATACGTTGGTGTTTTGTTGGTCCTGTGGGCGACGGTGACTGCTGAGGGGCCCTAACAATCTCAGCTAGGCGCATCCCCCAATTATGAGCGACAAGTCGTGCACAACAAAGATGAACTACATGTATGACCAATACTCGAAAAGTGATTTGCTGATGTGGTGGTTGATGAAATGTGGAGAAGCGATGGTGATGCATTGGTAGTGTACTGCAAGTAATGCAATTCAGGGGGCCAAGGGTAACAGAGAGATGACGTTGTCCAAAACTAGCCTCCCCAACTAAATCAACACCTATTAATAATTAGGCAACTTTCACCAGTGGTTCGCACCTACCAAGAAATGCTCCGTTTTGCTTATTTCATTTTTCCATCGCGCTTGGTAAAAATTTATTGAACAGTGACAACCAGAGAAGGATTTCTCCATCGAGTACCCATCACACTCCTTTATATACCACCGACCCCCACACATTGGCGATACTAGCCACGTTAAATTTACCATGGACAGTAACGGACACGATGTTTTTGAATTACGCGAACAAGACCGGTGGCTTCCGATTGCCAATGTCGCCCGGTTGATGAAAAACACCCTTCCTCAAACCGCCAAGGTATCAAAGGATGCTAAAGAATGTATGCAAGAATGTGTCTCCGAATTTATCCTGTTTATTACCCTGGAAGCACTGGATAAGTGTCTTCGTGAGAAACGTAAAACGATCAACGGGGAAGATATTCTTTATCTGATGCACGACTTGGGATTTGAAAATTATGCTGAAGTGCTCAAAATTTATTTGGCCAAATATCGGGAACAACAAGCGCTTCGACAAGAACGTGGAGAATCTCGGGCGCTGAAACGGGGTCAAAAGCTGCAACCACAACCGGCACCGGTACCGGAATCGCTGGCACCACTGTTGCTGCAACTGCCACAACTGGAGGCTACTGGGGCTGGATCGGCGGCGGAAGCTGCTCCATTCACGTTTGAAGAAGGATTTGAAGACCAACACCTCCATGTCCAACTGACTGATCAGCCGCTGGTTCTGAATGAACAAATGGCCCTGCCCGAACCATTTTTCTCTGATTATAACCAACAACAAAAGGAATATCCCATGGTTGAGTTTTTGGCAACAAACGATCGGCCAATTGGTGAAGATGAAATCGATTCTTTGACAGCGGGTATCACCAATGAAACCACGCTGCTGGAATATTTTTAATGGCGGGCCATTCACTTCTTGATCTTGTATATTTATTAAACAATCTCTTGTACACACTGGTGGTGACACTAAATTAAATGATGATATTTGTATGGTACAATTGGTTATACTGGTAGGCGACAAATGGGACAATTGTGCAGCATTTCCACCCAATTACCCAAACATTGATTGTGGAACCGATGCCCGCATCGTAATAACCGCCAATCTTCTTCGTCATCTTCGAAGCAAATGATGCAAGTGGTGCCATCGCTTTGGACCTTTGCAAGCCGCCGCACCACCACCTGTTGCTTGTAATAATTTAATAATGCCCGCAGTCGATCCACCAACACTCGTAGCAGTAAAAAGCTCGATGGTAAAATGTGGAGAGGGAAGGTATATTTGTACAAGAAGATACCAGCAAATATACCCATCAACACAAATCGAAGGAGATTAGCGACAAATTCCACCACCACAGATACCTTAACGTTCACTGGACGTCCGTAATGACAACTATAACATCTCAACACAAACTTGAGCAGGGTCAACATGATGAGGGGTGCCAAATGGAGGATTTCAAACCCAAAGATGCCCACTAGGATATTATCTTCGATCAGATGCTTATATACTTCGGTAATGAATCGACAGATAAGTAGACAATCCACAATAATGATTAAAATGAGCCCCACGGCAAATCTGGCAACGATGCCATCGTTGGCCACTGCCATCCTCACCCACAGGGGCTGGGAGGTGTGCGGGATATATGAGTCGACCGAATGGCCCGCCCTTTCGCTGGCAAGATAATGGAAACACTTGACAAATACCACACAAGTAAACAATCCCAGGAATTTGAAAAATGTATATGCCAATGGCCCCCCTGAAGACCGGGTGGAATAAAATACAAACCAAGCCATCCAAAACTCCCAGATAGTATACTGAACACTATGTCGTAGAGTTCTAATTTCCAGGTCTCTTAATTTACCAAACATGATCCATTTGACGGCATTAATCACGAGAATAAGTGCCACCAGGAGGGGCACCAACCTAGAGTAGGATGAGTCTAATTTCCGATAAGCCAGGAGTCCCAACGCCGCTCCCAATGCCCCCAAGGTAATCTTCCGAGGCATTTTGGCGATGGTAAGGTTGACCCAGTAATTAGATGTGAAATTGCCAGTTGGAAAATGTTCAGTGATATAAGGGTGCGTGAATTGTGTGACTAAGCCATGACCGGGTACAATGCCGATTCCGTGGGGCAAGAGAGGGGCGATAATATATCATTGTATTACTTATGTCATCACCTGATCCGGATTGTCAGGTTATTAGGTTAGTGGTTAACATCAAGGCAATTCTAATTAAATTGACACCTCGACATTTCCATGCATCCGAGGTCTGGAAGTTGCGGAAGCCTGCAGCACTATCAACACCAGGAAAGTCACTACAAATATTTGGTGTCTACTCGCCCTAATCATTGACGACATTGCTTAGTTAATGAGGGCAATAGGTATTGTGATATGTTTCGCGGTGACTGCGGTGCCGATAATTCAATAAGGAGATTACCTACATTAATGACCGAGGTTTACTGGAGCAACCTGATTTACAACTCTATTTGTAAATTTAATATTATCCATGGCTATTGGTTACCTAATTCGCATATTTTCAAAATTAGGTACAATACCTAACATATGTAACGATAACAAAGCACCTCTAGTAATGCTAAAATACCACTAACAGTATTTTCCAGCTTTATCATTTCACATATAAATTATGGGATCGATTACAATCTAGTTGGTTACCAACACTAGTGAGAGTCGAATGTCAATGTTATTCGGCCAAAAAGAGAAAAATCTGATTTTGATTTAAGCCAAACAAATATTTAACACCACTAGATAACTAATCCATCCTAACCCCCTCATTATCGGTTACGATTAAGTTTTGAATGATATTTCACAATTTTCTTTTGTTCTGCATATAACACCCCATCTCATCAAGGTTCTCATCTCAGTTTATGTCTACCAAGAGGGTCTTTACCATGGGGAGAAAGTTTGGCAGAAAAAACACGTTTAAACCCCGGGATTCGGGAAAGAATTGGGAAGATGTACCCCGGGAAAATGAAAAGTGGGAAAAATATTACAAACTGCTTCAAGTAATCCCCGAAGATGAATGGGACGCATTCAAAAAGGCTTGTCAAGACAACTTGCCCACCACGTTCCGGATCACTGGTCTGAGAAAGCATGCCGAAGAAATCAAGAAATTGTTCATTGATAAGCACGTGCTGGCGCTTAAGGATCAAACCTATGATGGGGTTCTGTTACAACCGCAACAATTGGCTTATTACCCCGATGGATTAGGATGGCAAGTTAATGTGCTGAAGGGAGTTGTTCGGAAGAATCCCCAATTTTCTCAAACCCAACGTTTCCTTGTTGTCGAAACTGATACTGGTAACATTTCTCGTCAAGAAGCAGTGCTGATGATTCCTCCATTACTTATGGATGTTCAACCTCATCACTACGTGCTTGACATGTGTGCCGCTCCTGGGTCGAAGACTGCTCAATTAGTGGAAGCGTTACACGCTAATGATGAAGCAGGCAACCCTACTGGGTTTGTTCTTGCTAATGATCTGGATTACAGAAGACTGCATATGTTGGTGCATCAAGTCAAGCGGATGAATCTGCCCAACTTTTTGGTGGTGAATCATGACGCTCAATTATTCCCTCGAATCAAACTTCAAGGGGATGAGGAATATCTCAAGTTCGACCGGATTCTTTGTGATGTTCCATGCTCTGGTGATGGTACCATGAGAAAGAACATCAACGTGTGGAAGGATTTCACTGTTGGCAATGCGTTGGGTCTTCATAGTCTTCAAGTGAACATTTTGGACAGAGGTCTTAATTTGTTGAAAAAGGGCGGGAGATTGGTGTACTCCACCTGCTCGTTGCTGCCGGTTGAAAATGAAGCGGTGGTGGCTGCTGCCTTGCGTAAATGGGGTGATAAGGTTCGTCTTGTTGATGTCAGCACTGAGCTTCCTGGATTGAAGCGTCGTCCCGGTATTTCTTCGTGGAAGGTGTTTGGTAAGGATATGGAAATTCGGGAACCCGGGGCTGCCGATGTCGCTGCCACTGTATTCCCTCCTTCGGAAGAAGAAGTGGCCAACTTTAACTTGGATAGATGTATTCGGGTGTACCCCCACCTTCAAAACACCGGGGGTTTCTTTATTACTGTATTTGAAAAGGTGGAGCAATCACTGGGGGAAAAGAAGCGGGACCACACTTCTCAAGTTGATGCTCCTCAAAAGAAACAAAAGGGAGAAGATGGTGAAGCGGTGACTGAAAACAAGGAAACCAAGGAAGCCAAGCCTGAAAAGAAGGTCAAGCTTCCTCGTAATGCTAACGAAGAACCGTTCAACTTTTTGGCCCCTGATAATGCAGAACTTGAAACTTGCTGGCCATTTTACAACATTTCTTCCGAATTCCCTCGAGATTGTTGTCTTGTCCGGAATGCTACCGGGGAAGCTCTCCGTTCTATTTACTATGTTGCACCTGTGGTTAGAAGAATCCTCCAATCCTCAGAAATGAAACTTAAAATGGTTCATGCTGGGATCAAGTTGTTTGTTACTCAAAGAACTGAAGGGGGTGAATGTTCATGGAGAGTCCAAAACGAATCGCTTCATACCATTAGAAACTATCTTGGTGATGAACGCCAAGTCACTTGTTCTCTTGAATTACTCAAGCACTTGTTTATCGAAGCCTACCCGAAGCTCGAACAAATTAGACAAATGGGTACCGATGAAGAATTTGTTGCTAAGATGGAAACTTTGGCGGAAGGTTGTACCTTTTTAACCGTTAAAAGAGGTGATGATTTGGAAGAATTATTTTTGCCGTTATGGAAGGGAAAGACCAATGTCAACTTAATGGTTAACAAGCAAGACACTCAAGAATTACTTTACCGGGTGTTTGACATTGAAACTTCCTCCAAGGACCAAGGCAAGGAACAAGCTTACCAAAAAAGAATTGAAGCGGCCAAGGCCAAGAAGGATGCTGAACTGAAGGAAGGTGGTGAGGAGCCGAAGCAAGATGGTCAAGAAGTGAGTGAGGAAACGACCCAACAAACCAAGGAAGAATCCGAACCAACCACCGCCTAACTTAAACCAGCTAACCATAACTTCTGGAAATAATGCATGGTGAATATAGGGTGGATATCACCACCAAGTAAATTAATAATCTTTTCGTATGAACCTCCCCCATGAACTAAACTCGCGGTTCTACATTCACACAATTCCTTGACCGCATTGAACAAGAGTGGTGGTAAAAGAAATCTCCACTAACTTTCACCAAGACGAACTTCATTTGAAGAATGATAATGGCGTCCTTTCGCTAATAAGTGAAGATAAGTACATGTAACATTTCACTTAGAAAGCATTTGTAATAGAATCTACACTCACCCACCCCAGGTTATTAGGGGATTACGCTATTATCCTGCTCAATTCCCATAGTCTCCTTGTACTCGTTCGACAATTGACCTCGCGCTGTCGAAAAAATCAGACAAACTTCCACCTAACACAGATGAGTGTGCTCCCACCCCAAGTTCATCAGCTGCTTGGCCAGTTGACGGTGCAGTTGATCCTGGCAGATAATGGGATACGGTCGGAAGCAGAAAAAGTGTTGGAACAGGAATGGCAGCTGAACCCGGAACAGGTGCTGATGCTTCTCACCTTTCTTGCTGAACAAGCCGCCGGGGGCGATGATCGGCTGATTCAAGAGTTTCTGGCAGTATTATTTCGGAGAGTGGCGATCAAATTACCCAACTACCTGAAGCTGGTATCCGAACGCACCATTGGTCTGGTGGCAGAACCGATTCGGGCCCAAATTCGTCAAATTTTATTGACTGGGTTTTTGCTCCCCACTCAACAAAAGCTGGTGAGACATAAATTAGGTGATGCCATTGCAGAAATGGTGAGAAAGGATGCTACCCCCCCGGGAGCATGGCCTGAAGTAGTGCCACTGGTGTTGCAATCGGCAGTCCATCAAGATCCCCTGTATCGAGAAAGTGCCCTTAGAGTAATTGCTGCCTCGCCAGAATTATTCGATGATATTCCTTTGGATCAAGTAATCCCCGCGTTCAAGACTGGGTTTGAAGATGAAAATGATGATGTCCGGATCGCCCTGTGCTCGGCTTTTGTGTCATTTTTCAGAGGGTTACCCAAATCGAAATGGCCCCAATTAAGTGGGCTATTACCTGGACTTTTGAACTCATTACCTAGATTTTTAGAGGCTCATCATGATTTGGCGTTAGCGCTGGTGTTCGAACTGTTGATCGAATTGGTGGAATTGGCTCCAAAGATGTTTAGAGAAATGTTCCCCACCATTATAGAATTTTGCTCCACCGTGTGCAAAAATCAAGATTTGGACGATGCATGTCGCATGGCATCATTGGAATTACTTACATGCTTTGCTGAATGTGCCCCCCAAATGTGTAAGCGGGAAGAATCATATCCCAATGTCATGGTGGCTACATGTTTGGCCATGCTCACTGAAGTGGGTATGGATGATGATGATGCTGCTGATTGGAATAACCGTGACGCCCAAGATGATGACGCTGAAGAGGAGCCCATATATGATGCCTCAAGACAGGCTCTCGATAGAGCAGCATTGAGATTGGGTGGCCAAACTCTAGCTGCTCCGTTGTTTAGATATCTTCCTGAAATGGCGGCTTCTGCTGACTGGCGCCAACGTCAAGCGGCGTTAATGGCATTATCGCTGGCTGCAGAAGGGTGCGTCGACGTTTTGATTGATCAAATCGATTCCTTGCTTAAATTGACCATTCCTTTGGTCAATGACCCTCATCCCAGAGTCCAGTTTGCTGGTTGCAACGCTTTGGGACAGATGCTGACTGATTTTGCTGATGTCATTCAAAGATCTTATGGTCAAGAGATTCTCCCAGCATTAATTGGTCATTTGACCCTGAAGTCTGTTCCAAGAGTTCAGGCCCATGCCGCTGCCGCCCTGGTTAATTTTGCTGAAGCGGCGCCTAAGGAAGTCCTTGAACCTTTCCTCGACCAGTTGCTCACCAACCTCTTGGGTCTTTTGCAAAACTCCCCCAAGCGGTACGTTCAAGAGCAAGTGCTTACCACCATTGCCATCATTGCCGACGCCGCTCAAAACTACTTTAGCAAGTATTATGACACCTTGATGCCACTTTTACTTGAAGTTTTGGCTCAGCCAGATACTGATCCTCAAATTAGACTGCTCAAAGCCAAGTGCATTGAATGTCTGACGCTTATTGCCCTTGCGGTGGGAAGGGAACAGTTTAGTGCCCATGCCCAAGAAATCATGCAACGGTTTGCCCAATTGCAACAACTGATTACCGGTGAGGATGACCCCATCAAGATGTTCTTGGAACAAGGTTGGTGCCGGGTTTGTCGTATTGTCGGCAAGGATTTCTTGCCCGTGTTGCCTGAGGTGTTGCCGCCTGTGCTTGAGCAAGCGAGAGCTTCTCAAGATGTTTCATTGCTTGATGAAGATCAAGCCGAAGAATTTACCGCCAATGAAGACTGGGATGTGATTAATCTCAGCGGTAAGCTCATTGCAGTTCACACGCTGTCATTGGAAGATAAGGTGGCTGCGCTTGACCTTTTGCGTTCGTACGCCAGTCAACTTAAGGGTGACTTTGTAAACTATGTCGATGAAATCGTCGAACTGATTGCCATTCCTGGGCTTCTGTTTTACTTACATGATGGGGTTCGGGCACTGTCGGCGCTTGTGCTTGCTCTGATGATGAGATCAGCGGTTGCCGCCAACCACTCGGTCAATCGTTTGTGGCGATTGATTGTGGGTAAGCTTGCGGTGACGATGAACACCGAGCCGGTTCCAGAATTACTCATGGCCTACTATACTGCCGTTCTTGATATCGTGCTGGGAGTGCCTACCGAAGTTATTCAGAGTGACCCCGATCTTTTGCGGGGATTAGCGGAAGCAATCAATGCCAACTTATTGGCAGTATACGACCGAATTAAAACCCGGGAAAACGGTGAGGATGATGACGATTACACTGAAGACGTCACTGACCTGGATGAAGAGTATACCGATGACGAATTGTTGGATGAATGTAACAAATTGGTGCTGGTGCTTTTCCGCCGATCTCCTCAATTTGCAAAGGCATTCTTGACGGCGGCGCAATCAACATTGACGATGTTTGTCAATGATGACAATACCCATATTGTGTTGTGTGGGTTAGTTTTGGTGTGCGATGTGATTGATGCCGAAGCTGGTGCCGAGGTGGTTGGCCAATGGCTCATTCCCATCGGCGAACTGGTGACCCTGGCGCACGCCGGGGTGCGCCAAGCTGCCCTGTACGCGGTGGGCCTGGTGGCTACCCATCACCTTGCCCCCGAGTTTTGCATTGCCTGTCTTGAACCATTGTTTAAAATGGCGCAGGTCCCCGATCTGGGCGCCAACGAAAATGTGGTAGCCACCGAAACTGCCACTGCTTCGATTGCAAAGATCTTCCACTCATATCATGATAAAGTCCCCCACTTGGATCAAATGTTGAAACAATGGGTAGGGTTGTTACCGGTGGTCCATGACCGTGACCAAGCAGCATTTTGTTATCAATTCTTGTCGCACTTGATTTCCAACAACCATCCTCTGGTCACCGAATCCTCCCAAATTGCTATGGTGGTCGATGCGGTGGTGCCCGCACTTGCTCATGGCGTCTTGGTTAACCTGGTGGCTCTGGAAGTTGTCCAAGGAGTGAGACAGCTATTAGGAACCATCCCTCAAGATCAGGCAATGACTTTGTTACAAAAGTACCCCGTTGAGGTTGTCAAAAAATGGTTTGCTTGAAAAACTGGTGGAGTTTACACGAGGAACATAATAGATAAAGTAATACATGACCTATGAATCATGCCACTTTACCGTAGTATTTGCCATCATCAAGAATGGTGTGGGTAATGCATATAGTTGCTCGCACCTGCAGGGATACCCCCACCAGAAGGCTCTTTATATATAGGTCACACATCCCCTCTCTTTTCTCCACATTATGAGCAACAATCTTAATTTACTCCGAAGAGTTCGAGCGGAATTGAGTCCTCTGGGTAGACTGTCGAGGGCCGCTCTGCAGCTGAGAACTCCTCTCCGTGATGCTGACTCCGATGATGAAGCAGTGGAGGCTGATTTCAATCGAATCCAAGAGTTATTGAGACAACGACTTGAAAATCTTCAATTGACTGTGGAAGAGGATAAGGATAATGAAAAAACAATGGACTCCAATCAAAACAAGCGGGACCGCAAGCAGTACGAAATGGAAAAGTTAAATAAGTCTCGGATTAAGAGTGCTGCCACCACTCCCAATGAGATTATTAATTCTCTTGGACAACTGCGTACCGAAGTTCTGACAGTACTGCGGGAAATCTTGTTGGCTCATTTATATCAATTGGTGGTTCAAAAGCTGATAATTGTGTGGAATGAAGAGCATGCTGATTCCAAGGAATATGTTGGCGAAGTTGAGGTGGAAAGGTTAATCAAGGTATTTGTTGATGGTGACTATCGTACTGATGTTGAATTTTATTACTTGACTCGTTCATTGGTGGCACTTTTAGTGTCCGATATCGATGAGTTTGGTAATTTTATTACCCCGTCATTATTGGAAATGTTTAAAAATCTCGTGTTGGAAGGAAATTCCCTGATAATTACTGCTGAAAATAAGGCAACCCTTATTAACGGAATGTGTGCTATGTCATTAGCTCTACAATTTGGTCTGTCTAACTTTGGTATTGATGATACTTGTAAATGGTTGATGGACATGGCTGAAGGTTACGCTTCAAGTGCAGAAAATTTGAATTCTCAGCTTGCTCTGGGTGACCGTGAATATTCCACCATAATTACTGATAAAAATTCCGATAAGCGATTGGTTCTGGAGGCTGAATTAAAGGTTAAGAGTGAAGCCCTGGTAGCCGTGGCAGCATTACATGGGTTAGCATCACTTCTCACATTACTAAGCCGGGGTGAATATCTTAATGAATTGGTTGAAGAGTTTATGATTAAATTATACCAATTGGTGGATGTTGATTTTGATCCCGAAATTTCCAAGTCGGCGGCACGGGTTGTCGCCGTAATCTACGAAGTTTATTCATACAGTGATGACGCTGATGAAGAAGATGATGATGAAGAATTCAATTCAAACTCTCCATATTATGAGCAAGAAAATTTATTCTCATTATTTGACCGATTGGCTAACGTACTGACAAAAAAGGTTCTGAAAAAGGACAAGAAGGATGTGCGACTGGTGTTTAGAAACACTCTTGATACCATGAAGGCATTTGTAAATCCCGAAACCCGAAAGGCAATGGCGCTGCGTCTGGAAGAAGGTAAAGAAATTATCAAGCAATGCTTCCCAAATGTTACCTTGAGACTATCAAAGTATAAAATGTGGAATATTGACACGTGGGGAACTTATCTGAGACTACGTCAATTGAGGTGGTGCTTTTCATTTGGTTTACATAATCAATTGATTGCCCTGGAACTGCTCAGAAATATTTTAAAGGATGACGAACGGCAAGATTTATTAGATATTGATCACCTGAGGTTGACCGATGCAAGTTATGTTGATCTGGTTGAATCTTCAATCAATAAAACTAATGCGTTAAACGACAAAAAGCGGGCTGAAAAGTTGAAAAAGGATCGATTGGAGAAGTTTGATGGCACCATGGGTAACACTGAGTAAAGAGGTTTATGCTGAAAATTATTTAATCAGCTACATTTTGTATATAATTAAAGACATGCAGCATTCGTTTTTGTTTAATTAATTGAAACTTTAAACCCGACTTCCTTATCAGCATCAGCGTAGGAATCACAAATGGCCCACACCAGTAATGAATGTTCACCTTTAGTTCGGACTTCAACTTTCATTTTAAACAGTTGCTCCTCCTTATTAATTTTCATTTGCTTAATGGCATACAAGTGTTTCAATTCAAAATCACCAACCACAATCCACCACAGTTCGAATTTTGCTTTTGTCAATGGCAGGACAACTTTTCCATCGGTTTCCTCATCTCTCTCGAGCACCACATTAATTTCAAATTCAGAATTAACCACTTCGTCAACTCTAACCTTTAAATCAACATTGGGGAAGGCATTGCAGAATTCAGCAACGTCTTCTTGTTTGGCTTCATCCATATTTAAAATCATATCTCTATCATCATCATCTAATGACAAGATATCGAAAATTGTCACAACGGGGGGTTTGAACTCTGAAGCCCTTTTCAAAAGATCCAGCAGTACATGAGGGAGTTGAACGAGGGCCAGATCTGATTTCCACATGGCTTGGGTTAACATTTGCGAGATATCCATTGCCACAAGGGCGTTAAGATATCCATAACTCAGCAACAAATCAACCATTGCATTTACCAAGGCCAACGACTTGTCAACAACTAATTGCATTGGCTTGAATAGGTCAGCATTGACCTTCAACCTACTGAAATGAGCCTGAAGAAGCAAAAATGCAGGGGGTGCCCCCTCAACTTTAATTGGGGCGTCTTTCTCAATTTCCAGAGTGTCGATATCAGGAACAGCCAATTCTGAAGCATGTGCCAATGCCCAGAGCATACCTTTAAGACGAGATTTTTCCGTAAGTTTATTGGGCCCCTTTGTCCACTCAGTCATAGTTGCCACACTTATATTGTGTCTTGAGGCAATAAGGCCTTCGGTTGTGAATTCCAAAACGTCCGCCTCTTCATTAACTTCAATCAAGTTTGCTTGTTCCATCCGCGTAATTGATGATTCCACCAAGTCAGAGACGTAAATGGATACCCCTTCCTCTGTCTTGATATCATTAGCATCATAAAAGCTTGGATTCAATTGGAACCGATTGTAAAAATGGGTATAAGATAACCAGTTAACACATTCTTGCATATCTTGAATTCCCCCAGTCATGATTTCTGAGAAAAGAGCATCATCAAGATTATCGAGAATATCACTTTCAAGTGGCAATGGTGTTTTAAACAGAATGAACCTTTCAAGTTGTTCAATCTGGTTAGATGGGGTATATACGATAGCCAGATTCTTCGCCAGACCAACAAGCTCAAATAATTGTGTCACTGAAATTAAACTCGAATCCCAAACAACAACTGAAGATGCCAGGTCAATGATACAGTCGGGTGTAGCCACCAACATTGAAAGCTTTCTCTTTGCCCATAACTTGCGGACAATTGTTTCTAAAGCAGGGTCCATTCCACCATAAAGAACTCCTCTACCCATCGAAATTAGCTTTACAGCTTGGGCGTCGTGGTGTTTAAGTTTCAACAGCTTCATATGTTGACCATGATCAAATTTATCAACATCAATAAGCTTCGCAACTTCAAGGCATTGGCTTCTAGAAAGACAATAAATTACTTGGTTTTCTGACACTTTCTTTCTAGAGTCCCCAACAATGAGTTGAATCAGGCATGGAGTCACCCGATCTGCCCCTGAAAAATTGTATATATCTTGACGGCTACAACCAAACCATTCACCCACATCTCGCCCATTTCCAACATAATCACCAATGGCTACCCTACGCTGTATTCGATCCAATGAAGTGGCAATAAACCCCAATCGAACAATGCTTACTTCATAAGCCCATGAATTCAGCATGCAGTGGATATCTTGAGCGATCACAAGGTCAAACATTTGCAATAACTTTCGCAGACGCCATTTCCGGGATAACTGCTCAAACACAACCGGTTGAACAATGACAACATGGCTAGTTGAAATGGTCATCAAGTCCTGCTTGACGTCATCACCAGTTAAAACTCCCACTTCAACTTTTAATAATTGTAATCTTTGTTTAAGTTCCCGTAACCGTGAAATAGATCTCGGAGATAACCAAAGTACCTTCCCATCATTGGTATCGGAGCTTAACCATTTCAAAATAGCAATCATCCCAACGGTTGTACGACCATTTCCTTTTGCCATGCCAACATATGATTTTTCCCGATTCCAAATGGAATGGAAAGCTTGACTAACAAACGAATTAAAATGTGTAAACCCCCATTCAACTTCTGACCCAGTTTGGGTAATTGGGATTGCCTTTTGATCAATATTAATTGGTGTGGCACTGGGGAATGGCCTTGGAGTGTGCAAGTTGGTGGTAATCACCAGGTGGGTAAATTCACAATGAAGCCATTGCAGTGATATTGCCAGTACTCGATAAACCTGTGGCTGGGGCAGAACTAACGGTAAAAACAAATCAAGAAATGCCAGAGTAGAAATGTGTACCAGATCACTCCAAATAATGCTATCTTCAACCACAATAAAAACAAAAAATCGATGAGGCTTGGTTGATTCTAATTCAAGCTGAATACGAAGAACCAGTGGAGTAATGGTTTGGGTGATACTTCCCATGGTTAGCACAGGAAATCGTTTCACTAATTTGGATAATTGATCCTTCACATGAGGTTGGAACTGATCCAATTGGGATTGGTGATGGTAATTTTTAAGCGGCAAATGGGCTGCTTGAGTTGCTCTGATCACCTCATTAGATACATCATCTAATTGCTTAAATGGGGTGTCAACATACCATAATCGATGTTGAACCATTAATGAAAATTTAATACACATTTCAGCAAGATGGGCCCAGCCTTGGATGGTACAGATTTGCGCTAAAGCACCAAATAACCGCAGACCACTCTGACTGACATAAATCATATCTGCATTCAATGCAAACCCATTAAGATTGAGTCTCAGTAAGTAAGATTGAAGCAATACCTGAATTTTTGCATTCCCCAGATCAGGATCCTCTTTAATTGGTATGGGACACTTTTCCCATAGTTTTCGCATTTCAAATTTTTCTTCCAGTCTTACTGCAACTTGATTAAATTCATCAGATTTACTGAAAACCAGCAATAAATCAATATCAGTATACCACGGTTTGAGTGACTGTAAATAGGTTGATATTGTCGATGGGTTCAAGTAATAATAAGATGCAATTTTACCCAATTCCGTCATGCTAACCAGTTTATTGTCAGTGTCAAATAAAAGTAATTTGCCATTAGCTAACTGGACTAATGCCAGATAAGTCAAATCAGACAAAGTGGCGTCAATATCTGTGACCCCATACGATTTCGGCGATTCCTTAACCCGTATGGCATAATATGTCGAGGCCAACCATGCCCTAGCCAGATCAAAATCATTAATTGTTCCACTGACAACTTCGGCATTCATTGACCCCACCAATTTAGAAGGAAGCGAAGATTCAATGGGTAACTGTTGGTTGGTGACTGCTAAGAAGTATTGTAGCCAATCCTTACCAGTTATGACAATCCCTTCCCCATTGGTATCAAATCCGGGACGACCAGCACGTCCAAGCATTTGTAATACATCTTGAGGGCTCAATTGTTTCCAAGTGCCATCCTTAGCCAGGTACAGTTCGGTACCACGGATAACCACGGTATGGGCGGGCAAGTTGACCCCCCAAGCCAAAGTGGCAGTCAGCACTAATACCTTTAATTTACCCTCATAAAATAATTGTTCAACCAGCCTCCGCTCAGTAGAAGAAAGACCAGCATGATGGCAACCAACCCCGAGCTTCACAGCTTCTTTCAATGGGAAATTCTGGTATAGTTTAGCTTCGTCATCTAATTCATGTTGCAACCCAGCACTTTCAACCAATCCTGATAACGAATCTCCCAATTGCTTTGCCAACTTCCCCGTTTCTTTTCTCAGATGAACGAAAACAATCACTTGGTTCGACTCTTCAATATTTTTGGTACAAATTTCTTTGACAATATCATTCATTGCCGTCACTCTTTTCAACCCTCTTCCTTTTACCCCATAAAACTGAAGTTCAAGCGGGCAAGGACGATAGCTCCCATCAAAATAATGAACAGCTTTGGCATCGATAAACTTAGCAACATCTTTGTAATTTGGAAGTGTGGCAGAAAGACCCACAATCCGCACTTGAGGATCCCTCTTTGTCCGGATAATTAATGATTCTAATACTGGACCTCTTTCATCATGAAGAAGATGGATTTCATCAATAATTAATAGCTCCACTTGGTTGGTGTATTGGGGCAGTTTTCTTGTGATCACATCCCACTTTTCTGGGGTAACTACCAAAATGTTTGCTTGGGAAATTTCCACTGCAGTTGTATCGGAATCACCTGTGACTTCCTTAACCACCAACAGAGGAAACCTCAGTTCAAATGCTCGCACTTGTTCTTGGACAAGAGCCTTTAAAGGTGCAATGTAAACTGCTTTGAATTTTGGATTCTTCTTGTTGATATGTTTGCCAAGAACTCTTAAAATCGTGAGTACAGCAATGTTGGTTTTCCCTGCCCCAGTGGGGGCACAAATTAACATATTAGTATCCGTCTTGAAGGCATCAGGGAATACCTCCAGTTGAATCCTATTAAGGGCATTAGCACTGCCAAATGCCCCGTGGGTAAACTCAGGGAGGTCATTAATTTGGACTAAACTTGATGAATTGGTATCCCCCATCAGTGGAGAAGGAACAGTGATCTTATCATAATCATGATGCGTTTCTTGGAATGTGCCTTTGGGAAGATCAACTTTTGGCTTTTGAATGTCTCCACTGATTGAATATTGTTCAATATCAACGATATTGTACTCATGGTCAACTAATTTTTGTCTTTTTGTTGGTTGGTTGATATCAGTGGAGGCTTCAAGGGTTCGTTTACCTTGAAGTTCTCGTAATAAATCCAATTTGCCTTCACGTTCGAGCTTGGCCACAATGATATCTGGATCATCCAAGTATTCAAGCTTTAAATAAAGTCGTTCTCGATTATGTACCAATTTTTTGATTAAATCGAGGTGGTCATATTGAAATATCTCAAATAATTCTGCTTCAAAATCTTTATCATCCTGGATGGATTTCAAGAGGGAAGTAACCGCGCTTACCAAAGCTGGAACTTCTTCGGCGGCTTCCAATTCATTCAGAATCATCAGCTGGATGGTTAATGGAGTAATTGTAGGAAATGGGATGGTTAATTGATTTGAAGATCCAAATTGGTCAACATTTTTTGATGATAGAAATTTATTTGAATCGGAAGATTTTTCTTCAGTTGATACCTTGAATTCATTATTTTCATCATTGCTGTCTTGACCATCGTCTTCATCCTCATCCTCATCATCATCAACTGTGAGAACCATATTGTCATTATCTCCGCCACCATTACGAGCACCCCATTCTTCCCCTAATTGTTTCAGTAACAGAAGAATTTCCCCAAACGTACGATCACCAACAGTTTCACCAAGCAATTGACTCGTTTGTTCAAGTTTTGACCGATTGTCCAATTCCATTGAAGAGCATATTTCAGCAATAGCTTCAGTAGCTCCATAAATAATATCCAGAGGAGCATCTGGAATAATATTGTAAATAACCACACTAAGCTTATCTAGTGTCAGCTCATCTTCAGTAGCAGTTGATTTGTGCCATTTTTGTTGATGGTCAGATTTCCTCAGTTGAACAAGGGCAGAACCCATATCTTTGCTAGACACCAACCCCTTGATGGTATGGGGATTTGTATCTGTATCCAGAGTTCTCCTTGATCGTAGATTGCTCATATCTGGAATAACTTCTAACGCGATGAACCCACAAGATGGGATCTAAATGGTGCGGCTCATTATCAACCTTTGCAATCATGCATAAATATTATATATTCACCAAAACAAAACTACTATATTAGAATTATTCATCATCATCTTGGATTTGAATATTTTTCACCAGATCTAACAACAGTTGCAACTTCTTTGCCGCTTGTTGATGAAATTCCAATTGAGCTTGCATCACCAGAGTCAACAAATCGACGTTTTTCAGTGGCTGCAATAACCGCTTCATTTCAACCACTGCCACTTCAGTAGCCAGTACCAAATTGTCTTCCTTGGCAATCAATTCTTCATTTTCTTCATCATCAACGTGCTTCGCTCTCAAGGCGTCGAATTCAGCTCTGGCGGCGTAAACCTTTTTACGTAATTCATTGACCAGAATAAATTGATGGTTGAGTACTTGAACCAATTGATGACTCACTTCATTGATCTTCTTATCTTGGTCGAGTCTCGCCAATGCCACTTCCGTATAGGAAGACAGCATTTGCATCAATACGAGGGCAATGGGCGAATCCAGCTTTTGTAAGTCTTCGGAATTTTGTTGAGCAATGGTAGCCAAATGCCCATACAACGTTTTGGGAATCACCACTTGTTGGATATGCAACGCACTATCAGGGGTCAGTTGAGGATCCTGACCACCTAAAAGAATTCGTTCGAGCTCTTGGGGCGAAGAAACACTCTTTAATTGATTGAATTTGTTCAGAATGGCCCCACCAACGTTAGCATCCTTCAATTTGTTGATGGCATAATTACCAGGGGGGTAATCATAAGAGGGTTGAGCATAAGTATCATTGTCAAAGCTAATCAATTCTTGGTACAACTTGAGAAGAGCATCACATTGTTGTTCTAACTCCAAGTAATCAGAAGGTAATTCCGACACTTCTGCTCCACCAGCAGTAGCTTCAGACGCCAACAGTTGTAACTGAGCCACTTGGGAATTGATCATTTGCCCCGTTTTTTCAGCAAACGGTTGGATATCCTTGGCAGCTTTGTTGAACAGTTCCTTGACCAGCTCCATGGTGGGAAGCGAGTTTTGGATCGACTCCAAATTGAATGATGGGAATTTGAATGACATCTTGATGAAAAGGGAGTCGACGCGAGTGCGTTGATCTGGTATAGGTTGTAATACGTGTCACGTGAGTTTCCCCGAAGTTAATAAAGTGAGAAACCTACGGTGGGAATTGATAGTGCCCAAGCACAGTACTTTACTACTAATTCTGATAAAGAAAGATGAACCGAGGAGGCACCGATGTTTAATTATATCAATATACCATTTCCATATCACCACGAGCATTACGATAAACTCTCTCACTTTCCTCAGCATGATTGATATATCCTACCCACAGTTTGGTAAAGGCAAAATCACTAAATTGGGCCAAATCGGCCCTCCCGCACCTTCTCATGCTATCAAGACTCTCGACGGATGTAATTAATGGGTCAGTGACATACATGTGATGGAGTAATTCACTTAAAGAAGGGTACTTTTGGTTACCTGATGAAGCGTAATCAGGGTCATCTTCCAGTTTAAAATAAAATCCCTTGGAGTTTCGCAAGAAGGGTTTTTCTCCAGAAATTCTGTCCTTGCAAATATCAAAAAATGGCCCCCCACTAGCATGAACAATGGGGATAGCTCCACCATGGATATACTCCACCACGCCAATGCCAAAATGTTCATTCCACATGGCATTGAGACCAAACTTGGCCTTGGAAACGTGCAGTTGAAGCTTATCATAACTACAGCCCACGATGAATTCCACCTCATTTGAAGATAATTCAAGTTCCTTGACCAAAATTCTTAATGAATCCAAGGTAGCGGTATCGGCCGGAGTCCGGCACAGACCCAAAAATACCAATTTGGGGATTTCCAGTGGTTTAAGCGATAATTTAGACATTTCAAGGAATCGATGATACTCGGTCAATACTAAATTATGTCTTTTTTCAGGACGGAATTGTCCCACATAAATCATGACATTTTCCTTTTCCACTTCAGTTGTTTCGTCCAATGCCAATTCCCCACAAGGAGGATACAAGATATCCACCACTGCATCTGACGAATTGAGCCGCCAAATTTGTTTGATATGATTATAAGTGAATGTCCCGTTACACAATGTCAATTCCACCAGGGCCCCTAATACCATATAAGTATAATAGAGCAACAGCCAGTAGAAAAATTTGAAAATGCCCTGATAATTAAATGGGTTACGCATTACATCACCAATCAGTTTCACGGGAAGACTAGCAAACATATCGCCCTGAATGATGGGATAATGAACGTAGGCAATGATGGGAATCTTTAACTTGGACCCCACCAACGTATACACCCCGGGTAACCCTTGAGTATCCACCCATACATCCGGGGTTAATTCAAACAATGCTTCCAATCCAAGTAAAAAACTACCAACCAATTGACCTGCCAAAGTAAAATAACGCCAGCTTTCGATCCATTTGGGGAACTTGCGAAGATAGATAAATACACACCGAGTCTCATCAACCTCAATACCAAACTTGGATCGAACATTGGCAAAGATTTCTACCGGTTTGGCATCCGAATAAATGTAAACGGCACAAATATTCTTATCACTGGCCAAGAGAGTGGCTTTAATTGCTTGCCACAACACCCGTTCGCCTCCACCGCCATTATTAGCATAGGGGTGGAAAAATCCATAAATCATCCGTCTTTTGGGATCATCGGGGGCTCTTCTTGTCATTTCCCGAGTAAATTCGTGCTTGTCATCTTTATCACCAGGGAAGATTTTGAGACGATTGTTAAGGTAATTGGTATAGTAGGCCGGTTGCTTTGATGCCAAAATAAGCCGACGGCGATACAGCAGTCGTTTCCATCCCACCTTAAGATAAATTGGCTTGGGGAAGTCCAATACCTTTTGAATCTTTTCCCGCCATTCTTGAGGAGGGACAGCAAGGAATCGGGGAAGAGCCAGCAGTAATGTGGTGTAAAGAGCATACACTGCTCCTACCACCACAAATACAAGGTAGAACAACATCGGTTGGTGGTGGGTGATGACAAGATGAAATCTTCAACGATCGGGTATGTCCGAGAAAAAAGTTGGCGACAGTTAGGTCACCACTTGCAACAAGATAAGGATACAGAATCACACATATAAGGACAAATTCATCGTTGAGATCATTGATATACCAGTAAAGGTTAAACCAGGTAGGTGGTGTGGGACAGGAGGGATGTCCACGTGCCACTTCACGTGAGACCACAAGCTTACATCAGCCATAGCCAATCCTTACTTATGCACTACTACTGCAAAATGCTAACCGCGTCATTGAAAGGTACCTCAAGAATTTAGCCATAGGACGTATACGCAACGCCATGTATATTTATGTGGGTACCAGGTGACTGTGCCCCTCTTCCCCTTGTGGTTGATAATCTTGTGGTAATGGGTGGTTGGTTGGTAGTGTAATTATTAACATACTATATACTCAAGTAATTAACTATCTACTGAGTGATATCAGTTGTGTGGCCATGAACCAATACTACTAATCACCAGCCAACTTAAAGCATCAAAGCACCAAGAATCATCAAGCCGGCGAGCGTGACCTTGGGGAAAGTGGCGGCGGCGGCGCCAGCGTAAACCTCGGGAGAAACGGTAGGCTTGGGCGAAGTGTAGGTGACCAGAGCATTGGCGTTCAGGCTATGCTTGGTGACATAAACATCCACCACCAGGGTAAAGGTAATGTCACAGGTGACTCCATCACAGATGACTTCAGGTTGGACGGTCTTGACGGCACAAGCTTCATCGGAAGCACAGGACAAGGTGGTGAGGTCCAAAGTCTTGGTGATGGTGGTATTTTGTTCAGCAGCAATGGGAGTAACGGCTTGGGTAATAACCACCGGCGCCAGCGACACGGTGTACAAAGTCTTGGTGAGGGTAATGACGACATCTTCTTCAGTGGAGGAAGCTTCAACGGCGGTGGAAACAGTTTCAACGGCAGCAATCAGAGAGGAGGAAGCTTCAACGGCGGTGGAAACAGTTTCAACGGCAGCAATCAGAGAGGAGGAAGCTTGCGATGACACTGCTTCGGATTGTAATTCCCAAAGAGTCACGGTAGCAGTTTGACATTTGTCTTCAAAGCAAGTGACAGTTTCAGTAGGGTTAGCTTCGTAGGTGACAGTAACAGTGAGTCCTTCCGACACCGATTGCGACAATTGACAAGGAACAGTCACGGTGGTAGTGACTTCTTCACAAATGGGACAAGGCTTGGTGACGGTGGTCTTGGTAATTTCAGTCAAGGTGGTGGTATCAACAACATCAGCCACGGAAGTGGAATTGGAATAGGAAGAAAATTCAGCGGAAGCAACGGCAGCCACCATAGAGGCGGTTAAAAAGGAGCGAAACAACATGAAAAGTTGGGTAAGTTTATTGCCTAGCGAGCGCCATCTCTTTATAGCCTGAGAGTTATGCCCTATCCATGTAAAAAAATAATTCTTCAAAAATTCCTGTGTGTGACAATGCGTCTCTTAATGATGCTCCAGGTTAGCAATTATTACCCACGTTAGCGAATATCGCTTGCAAATTAAGAACAAAGTTGGGCAAATACAATTATGTTATTATTAAAATAGATGTAACAATTACGGGGGGGTACCTCTCCTGTTACGTTGGTTAACTTTAGGGGAAAAGGAGTAAGTATATCTATGAAGAATGTACTTGAAGTTGCAGATATTGACGATGCCTATACAGAATTTGCATCCCACACGAATCTTTCAATAGCGTAAATCGGGCTCACCATAGTTAGTGGGTTACCCCTGATGGTTGTGATTACAATAGGTTGTCACGTCAATTGATAAAATTCCTGGAGATGGTTCACGTTTGTGACATTTCATTTCAACCCTATTTATCCTGCCCCATGCAAGGTGCACCCACAAAACCGTGTATCTGTAGTTGACCGGTTATTTTCTCCTGCCGGTGAGGTGCGATTGGCGGAGATTGATCAAGATCTTTAACCATATTTTACAATTGGAATCAATTGGCCGCCTAGTTGAAGATTATATTTATTAATACCCAATGAATGGTTATTTCAAGGTAACCATAAGAGTCGCGGTTAAAGTGAATCTCCCGATGAGGTGATTCGCCTCATGAACATTGCTGAGGGGTGATGATGCCGATGCTATAAATTGCGGCGATCTAACCTGCACGAAATATCCAATTACGCGAGGTACTATGCATGGCTCCAACCGCCATCATGTTAAATGCGAATTTTCAACCACGAAGACCAGGAATGCCATAGGAGGGAGCCAGATCACGTGATTGATCCATGGTTAATCCCGGTACCACATTATTGTTGAAGCTATCCCCAGTAGTGCTGATATTAGATAATAACCCGGCCACAGTACTGGGGTCCATGATGGCATTGATATTATTGTTAACAGCATAGTACCATGCACCCTGTTTTTCGTCAGTGTAAAGAGGGTCCTTGAATGATAATGGATCTTGTGGCCGCAGCCGCAGCCAGAACCGGGCAGTTTTATCCAGGCCGGCCAGACACAAGAGATGGCCCATCGGGTGGTATTCAAGAGCATGGATCGCCTTTTCATGAGCATAAGGAATCTTATGGGCTGCTTCTAAACTACCTGGGGCATCGATGGCGAAGTTACCAGGGGTTTTATCCTCGGTTGTGTCACCAATATACAGATCCAAGATATAATGGTTCATGGCACCATTATATGCCGCCGTAGTCAACATCAGTGCGTGTAATGGGTGCCAAGCAACGCATGACAAATCGGTTTCATGATCTCTAAGTACCAACATGTCTTTCATCGTTCTCAAATCGAATACTCGACAGGAGCGATCCCGAGACGCCAGGGCCAAAAGTCGTTTAGACCCGGCCGGTTGGAATCTTGTTCTCACCACCGTATGCTTAAACCCATGCAAGGTGGTAATAGCCTGGGATGCCCGAGGGTCCCACAATTTTACCAAATTATCCTTGGACCCCAGCACAATTAACCCCAAATCAGGGTGCCAATCTGCCAGTTTCACATCCCAATGGTGACCAGTGAGAGTTCTTTCTTCCTGACCATTATTAAAATTCCAGATTTTGAGGGTAGAATCATCACTAGCAGTTAAGAATTTAGAATCATTAGGAGAAAAGGCAATATCCCTTACACCCAGACCATGAGCATTGATAATGTTCACATTATTAAAGTTTGGTTGCCAGTATTTCACTGACCCAGATTGGTCGCCACTCAAGAGCCATTCATCATTATGAGAATAGACCAAAGAAAGAATGGGTTGGTCATGAGCTTGCATGATGGTTTCGAAATTAAATGTCATCCCATTCCAAATGGTGAATTCACCCAGGAATGATGCCACCACCAACCGCCGCCCTTCTGGGGTCCATTTGACAGTATTGATGGTATGTTTAGCTTTATTCAGTGATAAATGAACAAACTTACTCTCTATATCCATTACCGCCATATTCCGGCGGTTATGGCGTTCCAAATTCTGCGACAGGGCATAGGCCATTGATGGTAAAAAGTCAATGAGGTAGGACAGTTCAGGACGAACAATGCCGATTGGTTGTTGTTCTTGGGTATTTCCTAGCTGCCTCTCAAGATGCCACCGGCCCATATTGTTACCATGATCCACCGTTCTTCTAAATGCCGTCTTTTTGTCTTGAGATGCAAGTTGTTGTTCAAGATTCTGGTTGTATGATTTCTCGAGGTTTCGCGTGGCTTGTTTGGAGTAATTATTGTTGCCCATGGCCAGGAACCTATTGTGTGGTTGTGAATTGTGATAAGACATGGCTGGTGTTTGAGTGGTAGTGTAATGATGGAAAGGTAAGGTAACTTGATCAATCACTTGGTGAGAAGAACTGGTAGCGCGAATGGTCAGTATCAAAGGTAATTAGTGAATGTACCTACCAATAACGATGACATGAAAAAGACATGAGATATAGAGAAGGTTAAATAATGAGAAATAAATGAAGTTAAATAAGGTTATGGCCATTGCGGTATGGTTATATTTACTCCCACATCACTTAACTAGTTTCCAATCCTAATTATTCCAGAAGACCAACAAGTCATTTGAAGTATTCATCGATTAAATCAATGCCATTTGCATAAAATCCGCTTTTACAAAACCTCCCATCCGTGTAATGGCAGTCACCTGACTTACTGTGGACTGTGGCATTAAGCATTAGTAAGACGTACCAACTAATTACTGTGCGACAAACCCACGAGGCCATGGCTAGATTCTTCTACCACGATAATAACGATACCGAAGCCGACTTTACCGAGGAGCACAACCTGGGACAATCCGTGTCTGAGGAAGAGCTTGCTCTGGTTGGGGTTTTTTATCGTAAGGTCCCCACTTTGGATGAACTTGATGAGATCGCCAAGGAAAGAAATTATAAGAACCGGGACGAAATCGTCCTCAACTTGAACTCGTTCAATAATGATATCGATGCCTATAATGCCAAGATGCAACAGTTTTACAAGGAACACTACCATGAAGATGAGGAAATTAGATATATCGTTGAAGGTGAAGGATACTTTGATGTGCGTAACAAGAATGATAGATGGATTAGAGCTCAGTTGGACCCCCAAGACTTGTTAGTATTGCCTGCTGGGATTTACCATCGGTTTACTTTGACTAATGGTGCCAAGCACGTCAAGGCGATTCGGTTGTTTAAGGATGAGCCCAAGTGGGAAGCTATTAACCGGGGGGATCGTCCTGATTCGAGTGCCCGTCAAGAGTACGTCCGATCGATTGCTTAAGCATTTAATGGAAGTACAATCAAGAGTTTAGTTCGTTATTTGTAAGATAATGATTTGTAGTAAATACAATGTGAAGTTTTTGAATCGCTTTGTTCAACCTGAGAGTATTGTCCAAACTATTGTTCATGGTTCATTCACATGCTCCAATACAAATATGAATCGTCACTAGTTGATATAGCCGTATGTAATCAACCATTGGCCACTGGTTTGTGTAATCGGGCCCACCGTAACCAATGGCAACGGTAATTTTCTTAAACCGGGTCTATTGCCGCTCCATTGAGTAACAATATTATCGTGGTTCGAACCGCCGGCCGCAATCGACAAAACCAAACATTCGCGCGACAGTCAATCAGACGTGTTTCACATTGCCGCAATTGCCATGGACCTGCCAGCGCATGTTGGGGATCTCACCACCGCTCTGATTCAAAACAAATTGGACGGTACCCACTTGGAATCACACACCACTCACCAGTCCATTGTCGCCGCTCTGTACGGCGGAACCAACTATATCCAGCTATCACTCACATTCGACGGGAACCATGCAAAGGAAGCCATCATACTTCGACGGGTTGAAGACCTGTATATCAATGTTCATCAGTTATTCCAACTATTAGTTGACTTTAATCTATTACTGGAACAACAACTGGAAAGCTTCATTCAGGATGAAATTATTCTCAATCCTCAGTTTCAAAGCGATGGTGTCAACCAGTTTGTCGACTTGAGACAGGATTCAAACAGCCATATCAAAGGGGTCTGGATATCTTACGACAAGGCTGTTGGTTTGGCCTATAACTTTGACTTGTATGAATTGGTGAAAAGACTATTCCTCATTGATGTCCATGAGTTCGACAAGTTACCAAACGCCAATAAGCGAGTAGCTAGTGATGACGATGAAGAAGTGATTGAATCTCCCACAAAACGTCATCGGGGTGATCCTCTGGCAAAAAAACTAGAAGATACCCCCCAACTGGTGGAAGAAAAAGAGATTCAAAAATTGGTGACAAAATTGGCTCAGGCAAACACAAACTTGCCCTATGCTCAATTTCCCATCAATCAAACTGATGACGAATTGGCAGCGGAACTCAAGGGAACGTTTGGCGACTGTTTTAAACAGGATTCCGATGAACTGACTCAACTCACGTTTGCCAAAATCAAAAGTCAATTTGACTCGATCATTGCTCACTATACCGCCCAAGATCAGGCATCTCAACTCGACATTGCCCTTGATGCCAAGGGTCAAACGGCGCTTCATTTTGCTGCCACCTTGGCTAGTACCAACTTGGTGCGGAGCTTCATTAAATTGGGACTTAGTCTGCCTTCAAGAGGTAATCTTGCTGGCGAAACGCCTCTTATTGCAACGATCCAAGTCACCAATTCCATGGAAAAGGGAAACTTTGGTGATCTTTTACGGCAGTATTTGTGGCCGGGATTATGGTTGTTTGACCGCAAACGGCAGACGGTGTTGCATCATTTATCAATGCATTCCCGTAAGCAGGAGTTGAACAAGTATTATACCACCAAGATCATTGAGTACATTTGTCAAGATGATAAACGGTTACAAGACTTTTTGGCGATTGTTAATGTTCAGGATGAAGAAAATGGTGATACTGCTCTTCATCACGCCGTTGAACAAGAACTGAGGTGGTTTGTTCGATTATTATTGGCACTTAAGGCTGACCCCCTGATTGCCAATAACAAGGGAGTCAAACCTTTGGACTTTGAAATGGTCCAAGCCATTCGTGACGAACCAGCACCTCTGGAGTACATGTTTGACTTATTGGGGACCGCCATAGAACTTTTAGACCAAAGATTGGCTGAATCCAAGCATAACGCACTTCAACTCATTGAGGAGCCTACCGAATTACCTGCCAAACGGGAAGAAGAAGTTAATGATGATCCCAAGCAACAAGCGCTGGCGAAAATCTTCAAACTGATTCAAGAATTGTTATCAAATACCAATTTGGAATATGAACTGATTTTGAACACTAAGCGCGAACAAATCAAGGCGTTAAATCAACTGTTACATGATCTGACCATTGTAACTGCTAATAATCGCTATCTCCTCAAACAATTGACTAAGCGACTCCTGGATTTAGACAATTTAAAACTTCAAATGTCCAATTTACAGGATAAGCTCCAGGCGGTAAAACTGGATACCAAGCAAGAAATAGAAGTGGGTGAAGACTTTAATGCCGATGCTCCGTTCATAATCCCCACTTTGTATGAAAAGTTGAAATCAGGGGAGCTGGTGGACGAAATTAACCCCGATGAAATTGAATTACAACCATTACCGATACTAAAGGCAAGAATTGCGGCGTACAAGCAGATTAACCTGGGGATGGAAAAGGAATTACAACAATTGCGTGATTACCTGGCCCTTACAGCAAAGTTCAAGAAGGTGGTTCTGGTTTGTACTGGGGTGGGGATTAATGAGGTTGATGACTTGTTAGATGGATTACTAGAAGCAGTCGAATCTCAACAGTAACCTTTATGATAGATCTATAATATTTGTTATCCATTAAATAAACAGCATGATTTCATGGGACAATCAGAGAATTGATGTTTATTGTCAAATGCTATCTCCGACTCATCAAGTTTGAGCGGGATTACAGTATGGAAATACTATCGGAAGAAATAGAATTGGCTGGAGAGTGCCACCGTTTGGTGGGACTAGAACATCTTAGCTGCCTAATTGGACTCAGGGGCTCTAACTCGGCTCTTTCCTCAAACAAATTAACAAATTTTTGTACCTTGCCCACCTTGATATACTTTAGCCTTTTGTTATCCTTGATATATCTCGGAACTGATTCATTAGCGAAGTCATCTTCATATTCTGTGCGATGATCTAAAAGACTCATCAGATTTCGAAGACGACGTGGCAGTTTGAACAGCGATTGGCGAGTTACCGGTTGCGACAGAGGTACCTTGTTGCTGGCTGGCTTTTTCGAGTTTGTAGTGGACACCATGAAGGAATTGTGTCGAGTGGAAGGTTGCAAAACGTTGCGCAGCGACAGATGAGCTGGTTGGAGCAAGGAATTAGGCATATGTTTCCTTTTAGAAAAGAGATCATCCTCATAGGTACATTCCACCTCGTTAAGATCATCCAACGCCAAATACTCATTGTGGCGCAAATTATCCGTATCAGAAATAAATGATTGTTTTGGTGTCAGTGATTGTGTCAGCGGTACTGATGGTACTTTAGTGGTTTGAGACTCTGATAACCGTAACGGCCGCGACAATTGTTCACCATGGCCCATCCCCACGGGACAATCCTTTAATTCCCACTCTATTTCGACAGTATCGTCAAAGGTATCATCCAGAAGGTAATTGACCAGTTGGGGCAGGGCCAACCCCGGAGCACAATGTACTTCGGATTGAACTTGCTGCCAAAACACTCTTCGAGTATATTCAAGCACCCTTTCCACCAACTCAGGGTGCCATTCACTCATCAAATGGTAATGGTTATCCTTCAACACCTCAATTTCCACCCTGTGGTTATTGACGATGAATTGTAACAATTTAATTGACAACTCACACACCAAATAGGGGCTAGAATGGGTTCCCATCTCGACACTATTGCTATCAAACATAAGCGATACCAGTTTAGGAGGAGCGGGTCTCCACCCCACCATCGATACCACTGGTTCCAGATGGACGGGATGAATCGCCATGAATTGATCCAAGAGTCTCACCACCACAGAAATCTCCACCAGGGAGACCCCAGCTTCTACTACCACATCAATCGCTTCAGCAGCGCGGCGGTAGCTGGGGATGGCCCGGTAGATTCCAGCCAAACGCCGAGTAACCCGGGCCACATCCAGGGTATCGAGGAAATTGGGCTTCCAGGGATCGCTGTCGTCAAACGGGACTCTGGCTAACATTGGAATAAGCGGAGTTGTCTCCTCTAGTAAGATTGGGTTGTGGCCCGAGGTGCTCTTAGGAGATTTTAATGTTTTGATCAGCGCGAATTGGTATGACCCCATCTGTAATGTCTCCCTCCCCGAATTGGCTTCGAAATGGGATTAAAGGTGATTAAAAGTTATATAAAGGGGATTTCAGTTGAAGGTATAATGTTAGTGCTTTATTTAATCCTGTAATATCGCTTTTTGGCCACCAATTGACCCCACAACAACCTCCGGCTATTTGATTATATGCAGGTCGGCATTCCTACATGTTAACAAATCAGACAATCTTGGTTGATAAAGAAGGAGTAACAGGCCATTGACTTGTTGTCAATGCAATTTAATTTCTTCTTTACTGGGATAGGGAATTTACTTTCGTTCAATTATGAGCTAACATGATTTTTTTCGGGGTATTCATGGGGTTATTTCTTGGAGGAGAGTTGAAAAAAGCCGTGCCATGGACAGCAATTTGGTGGCAAATGGAGGCAATGAACATTTGTTTTTAAAAGTTCAATCATTACGACGATGTTTTCAATTGGTTTATTTCTAGTATTAGGCTCTTGTCTTGCCGTATGGGGCAGTCAATTGCGTCTTCACCTCCGCATCGGGATTAGTTGTAAATAGAATAGTGTACCAACAATTTTAAGCACGTGACGAACGAATGTTGTTGAAGTTCTCAATTACGGTTAAGCTTCCTAAGAGTTTAAACAGAGAGGGAGAGCAATGTTGAAATAGGTTTGGAAATATAGCACAAAATAGTGTGGTTCTAGCTGGAGACCAATGTGGCGTCTAATTATTATCGCCTCATGGTATTTCAATATCGTTTCTGATTAGGGTAAAATGATCAACTACCGACATTTTCAAGTGTTCGTTCATTAGGATTTAATATTGACTTGCAAGGAGAGGTATGTTTTGATCGCTGAAAGTCAAAGACACAACGGAACAACCGCCTGATTTTGGTTAAGCTTAATTTAAAAGTTAACAAGCATTTAAGAGAGAAGGACCATTTGTATGGAATTTATGTTAGATGTACAAAACTTATTTAAAGTAGTCCTTGACAATATCGAAGAAAATGACATACGACTACTGTGGTGTAGTTCGTCAATATCGAAAAAATAACGTGTCATAGCTATTGGGAAATACTTGCTACGAATGTGGAAGGAAACTTAGCAATCATGACGAGAGAAAATTGGATCTTTAAACTCATTTTTGTTTTCGCTTGAGTAGGGAACGAAACAATATCCTCCATTCGCTAGAGCTTTTCCCTATCCAATTTAATTCACTGATAAGGTTACCAATTAATCTGGATTGTTCTCTCTTTTTAAGTTCATAACAAGATTTCTAAATTGTCAAGAGTGTAATGATCAAAAAACTATTTTGAACTGCTTACGACTTCCCTCCCACATTGTTTGTAGACCATAATTTCTCATCATTAAAATCTCAGGTGACCCCCTAATCAACTATATACAAACAACCATCTGATCCCCATCTTCCTCTCACTGGAATGGGCATGAACCCATCAGTGTGTTTCGTAGGCGCCACATTGTCCTTTTCTCCTAAAAGTGATGTTTTGCCAATGGTATAACCTCTAATCAGCAATGACCCTTCTCCATTGTCGTAATTGACGAGTTTAATTTCCAATGATTGGGAAATGCTACCAAAAGAACAAACTCCAGTTAAATTAATCTTTCGATAGTCAAACACATCAGTAATCAAGACTGGACCCATGATATTATGGTAACTAGCTTCACTAATGATCCGACACGCCAAGGTTGCCCTGGCGGTGGCCACATCTTCGATAGCCTTGGTGGTAAGATTTCGGTGAGTATAAACCAATCTAAGAGGTTTGCCAGCAAACACTTGTTTGCCCACACCATAACCAATATATCTAGTACAAAAGCCAAGGGCAGTGGTCCAATGGCTCTGGACTAATGGCTTAAGGGAAGGTTCAGGAATACTAATCACAGTAGACAGTCTTGGTGCTCTACCCACATCTTTGCCAACCCATACTGATTTGCAGCCAATAACGGCCAGAGTCAAGAATTTGGTAAGGGCATTGTGCAATTGACAAGGGTTACCGGTGCCATCGTAGACAATCAGAAACGAGTCATTATTGGTCAATTCAACCAGTTGGGGTAAATGACATAATGTCAGAGCAATTGCACTGATGATATTGAGTTGAGTGAATTCAACCACAGTAGTCCCCCACTTGCCAGGGGTGACCACCCGCATTGCAATTCCTCGATCATGAGCCGGGGAATACTTAGGATGATATTCATTAATATCTTCCAGTTTGTAGTAACGAAATGTTGACAAATCAGATGGGGTGGTCAGATCGATACTTACCGTCACTTGGTGAGTAAACGCCGCCAACATCACCGCCATTGCCATCACCAGTAACATAACTTCATCAGGGTGAAGTGTAATCAATTCTCTGTCCTTGATTTCTTGTCCAAGTTGGTGGACCATGGCATTTAATTGACCAGTAGACACATGATCATGACCAAACCATAAATCCCCCGGTTGTTTCATTCGGAGAGCCCAAACATCACATAAATTACCATGACGAAGTTTGTAATGATCATATCTGATATCCAATCCCACTCGAAGACGTTCACCTCCTCCAAGTCGGGCACTCTTGTGAATGGCCAGTTCTCCCAGGGCCCTAGTGGGTTCAATGTGCAGTTGGTGGGTCAAATATAACAAGGGAACATCCCGAGTATACTGAGTATACTTCAATACCAATAAAAACCCCGCAAACCCAACGGCAATGGCAATGGTTGTCGGGGTCCACTCCAAGTCCATCACTATGAGGGTCGCACTGCGGTCCACCTATTTTTACTTGAGGCTACCACATGATTCGACTAGTACTACCCAAATTCAAACTGATTCACCTGTTATTGGCGGTTTTGTTTGTGGGATGGGTATTAGTGTTCAGTTATCATGAAAAATTCATCCCTACCTACGTTTCTTCAAAGTGTAATTGGCCCCAGCTCGAAAATGGAGATACCCCTAGCCACCGCGTGCTCTTAATTGCTGATCCCCAGCTTATTGATAATCATACCTACCCTGGGCGTAATGAGCTTTTGTTGCTGTTGCTGAAGCATACGGTGGATGTCCATTTAAATCGAAATTACCACGCGTTGATGGCACATTTGCATCCCGATACCGTGTTTTTCTTGGGCGATTATCTCGATAATGGTAGGGAATCGAGTGATGAATACTATAATCGCGAAGTTGATCGATTTTATCGAATTTTTTACCCCGAATCGGTACAAAAACTTTATAAAAAGAATACCGATTGGTTTGTCAACGTGGCGGGGAATCATGATATTGGCTACGGTGATGGGGTTCAATTGCATTCTAGAGAAAGATTCATTCAAAACTTTGGCCAACCCAACCACGTCGTGGTCAAGGATGGGGTGGAATTTGTCATTCTTGATGCACCACTGTATTCAGCAGTAGATGAATCCATCAACAGCGCTGCGAGAAATTTTGTCATTGGATTACCCGAGAAGACTCGTCCTCGGATTTTATTAACACATGAACCGCTTTACCGCGACCCCGCCACTAGTTGTGGTCCATTGAGGGAAAATCCCAACTTTTATGTAAATCAACGAGGGTACCAGTACCGGAATACTGTACCTGAACCATTGTCACAAACCATCATCCAAAAAGTTGCTCCTGACTTGGTGTTTTCTGGTGATGACCATGATTATTGTGATATTGTTCATCCCAATGGGCCACGAGAAATCACCGTCAAATCTCTTAGTTTAGCCATGGGAATTAGCCATCCTGCAGTGCAGTTGTTGGTATATTCTGTGGATAAAGATGATAAGCTCGAGTACAAGACCACCCTTTGTTATGTACAAACTCCTTATACCAACATCATATATTACATTGGAATGGCGGTGATTCTGGGTGTACTCATTCTTTGGTGGAATATTAAACAACGGTCACTGAGGTACAATTATCTGATTTTACCCACCATTGAACTCATGTCGACCACGAATGCTCGCAAGATCTCGAACTTTTTACAAGAAGAGGAGACCAATAGTGGAGGCACGTATATTCCTAAGTATACTCATTCCAAGCGATCATTTTTCGACAAGTACTCCAAGTCTCCCCTTGGCAAACATACACTAACTAACTACCGGCTGGTGGCGAAATTTGTCCGTAAATGGAACATCCATAACTTTGTCCGCCATGCGTTGGCATTTGCTGCAGTGATCATCTTGTTGTATTACATTATCTTTGGTCGGATATGAGGGGCAGAAAATACTCTATTGCGTTAGCGTCGATGATGCAGCAAACTGGAATTTGGTTTGTCAACCACCGGTTGATGACCATGAGGTGGTGGTTACCCTTTCCAAGATTAACTTGAGAAAGCTCAAGTAAACTCCATTAGTTTGGACTATATATAATCAATTTCTTTCCGTTGGTGGCTCGGTGATGGGATCAACAGTGCATCAATCAACATCTGTACCCCTTGTCTAATGGGGAAAAATGTACATGCGTCTACAGATGATAAAATACGGTGATTAGCCGAAGTTTATAAGTTAAAATTGGAGAGGTGATGGATTTCCACCCCTTGACACCACCATGGGATGTAGCGTGAGTGTACCCGCCGATGATGCCTACTATGTCCAACGTAAATGGGACAATACTATTAACCAGCAACTTCAGTTGTCACAAGGCAAGAAACCAAATCAAGAGTTTCGACTTCTTTTGCTCGGGCCGGGGGAACTGGGGAAACTGACGGTGTTGAAGCAAATGAGATTATTACACAAGGGAGGATTTCTGGTGGAAGAACGCAAGCAATACGCTGAAGTGATGTGGGTGGATGTGGTTCAACTGATGAGACACCTTGTGATGATGGCCCGAAAGTTGGGGATTCCTCTCGATTGTGATGAAGCCAATTCTCCATTACAAAATGCTAAAAGAACGGTGTTACGGGTGGACCCCGAATCAACGGCAGTGTTGAACAAATATGTCATGATGGCATCTAGCAATGGTGGTGATGGTAATTGGCAAGAAACTCCATTTATCGCCGGTGGCGCTGGTGGCAGTAGTCGTCGAGACATTACTGATGCCATCAAGGCATTGTGGTATCAGGATCTGGGGATCCGCAAGTGCTATGAACGGCTGAATGAATTCCAACTCTTGACCCTGGCTGATTATTACTTTGGTACCATCGACAAGTTTGTTGACCCTGATTATCTATGTTCTGATGAAGACATTTTAATGGGAAGAATCAAAACCACCGGGATTACCGAAACCACGTTTCAATTCCGTCTGTTTAAGTTTCGAGTATTGGATGCCGGTGGCCAACGACTGGAACGGCGCAAATGGTTACACTACTTTGAAAATGTCACCAGTGTGTTGTACGTGATGGCGGTTTCGGAATATGACCAAACATTATTTGAAGATAACCTGGTCAATCGGATGGAAGAACTGATCCAATTGTTCGAAATGTTGTGCAATTCTAAATGGTTTTGGAATACACCATTTATCGTGCTTATGAACAAGGTGGACTTGTTGAAGAAAAAATTACCCCGGCTGCCGGTGAAAACTTATTTTCCCGACTATCAGGGAAGGGCTGATAATGTCGACGACGCCATTTTGTACTTTGAACTGCGGTTACACCAGGCCAATCACACTCAAAAACAGTTGTATATCAATCGCACATGTGCCACTGATACTGAGTCAATGAAGTTTGTCATTAATGCCGTCACCGATTCCGTGATCCAGAACTCGTTAAGATCACTGGGTTTAATCTAGATTTCTTGTTAGCTGTCGAATAAAATGTTGTGGTTATCACTACAATCTAATCATCTTGTTTGTGTCAGCTTCGGGTCGCCTGCATGATAAAACCCCATGAATGTTGACACGAGCATAGGTGGGGACACCAATCACATGAATGAGGAGTAAGGGGATGGTGGTTGGGATTGCAATGTCGTGGAAGATAGCAGCTTCCACCCCTTTCTCCGAACGCCTCGGTATCGAGGTTCCTATTCATTCCGCCTTCATCCGTTTATTCTTTACCCGTTCGTTCCAAGTTCTTTACAGGGTTCGCTAGGGTCGACCTGCATCCATCTGATTATATGTAGGACTAAACATAGATACCAGAGCAACGTATTCAAGTAACTACCAACCGTACCATCATCAATAATGGCAGTTGCCAGCCGGGCTAGACAAGCCAGACAGGCGATTTCCGATAGAATAAGTATATATGGGTTTGGTCAAGAGACTGTCCATATGAGACCCCTCAAAAAGCAAATCCCCACCGACCGTCCCTTTGATCCCGTCCAAAATGACTCGAACTCCATTTTTGAAATCACCCCGCTTCATACGGATAAAGACGGGAACTTGTTGAATGAAAATGGTTATTATGTTCATCTCAAGGGGATCAACGCCGATGCGCTGATGAAATTGCCCATGAAACCTCATATGGCGCTGTATGAAGGAAATTGTGCTGACCCCGACTCGGTATTCTTTGATGGTGATAATGTATCGTTTGTGGGGCGGCCGTGGCCTATTGAGGAAGCTCACGAACATTTAATGAGAATTAAACTGTGGGGGTATAACACTATTCGTTATTTATTGGTGTGGGAAGCAGTTGAACATGAGGGGCCGGGGAAATACGATGAAGAATTTGTCAATTATACTATTGAAATATTAAAAATTATTCAGGAGATTGGTGGGCTTCATGTCATCTTGGAATTTCATCAAGATGTATGGTCTCGGTTCACTGGAGGGCTGGGAGCTCCCATGTGGACATTATACGCCGCTGGATTGGATCCAAAAGCATTGTATCGAGGTGAAGCAGCCGTACTTCAAAATGATCCTCGTTGGACGATGGGTACCGAGGAAAAGTATGCTAAAATGATCTGGACGACAAATTACAAGCGGTTGGCGTGTATGGTAATGTTTACCTTGTTTTTTGCTGGGAAAATTTACTTTCCTACTCTTGAAATTAATGGTAAAAATATTCAAGATTATTTACAAGATCATTACTTTGGTGCCATTGAATATGTTTGGCGCACCATCCATGAAAGAGCCCCTGAACTCGTAGAATCAGGAATGATCCTTGGGTTTGAGCTGATGAATGAACCAAATCCTGGATTGGTGGGTCATGATAATTTGGGGGAAATTCCTGCTAATCAAAACTTAAGAGTGGGATCTTGTCCCACTGCGTTTGAGGCCATGGTCACCGGGATGGGGTTTTCCGTGGAAATGGATAATTATAAAATCACCATCACTGGCCCCCAAAGAAAGGGAACTTGTTTAATTGATCCTGAGGGGGTATCGGCGTGGATGACCCCAGAAGTGGCCACCAAAATCGATAAACATTATGGGTGGACTCGACTGGAAGAATGGAAAATGGGCGAGTGTATCTTTTATCAACAAAAGATCTGGCGATGGCATCCAGATTTTGACTTGGAAAGTCTAAAGACAATGACCCCGGAACAACGATTGGTGGTTAGTAAGGAAAAAACGATTTTATTAAAGCCTCACTATTTTTCCAAGACTTACCCCAGTCATATTTATCATGCTAACACCCCCGTACCCGATGAAGTTGATTTCGATTATTTCCTCGTTAATCAATTCATGGATTTCTTTATCAAACATAAAGAAACTATTCGTGCTGTCAACCCTAATGCATTTGTATTGATGCAAAATCCCGTTCTTGAGAAACCACCCAATATTAAAAATGATCCGAGGAAAATTGTCGATGACCGGTTCATCTGGACTCCTCATTATTATGATGGGTTATCTCTCATGTTTAAAACATGGAATTCTCGCTATAATGTCGACACTTTGGGGATTATGCGGGAAAAGTATGCCAACCCGGTGTTGGGGATTGTATTTGGTGAACGAGCGATTCGAAATTGCATTCGTCGTCAATTCAGTGAAATGAAACAAGAATGCCACCAATATATTGGGAAAGTACCGGTGCTTATGCTGGAAACAGGCATGCCATTTGATATGGATGATAAACGAGCTTACAAGACCCATCGATATCATAGTCAAACCGCATCATTGGATGCCATTTCCTATGCCCTTGAAGGCAGTCAATTGCACCATACTTACTGGTGTTATTGTAGCATCAATTGTCATAAATGGGGAGATCGATGGAATAATGAAGATTTTTCTTTTTGGCTGTCTGAAGATCGAAACTTGCCCATTCATCATACCAATCTGACGCTGACGCTGACGCTGGTGCTGGGACTGTCTCGAGCCCTGCGACAAAACTCATTGGGGTTCCATCGATTTAAGGGTAATGGTCTGGTAGCTCTGATTATGATGGAACGACAACTGTCTCAAGCGAGCTCTAGGATTACCAATGATAGCCGCCCGCTTTCACCCACGACAAAATCATTCCAAGATGTCAAGGGAATCAAAGAATATCAATTCTCCCAACAGCCAGTGGCCTTCCCACGAGAAGACGAAGAAGTGGGACCCAAGAGTACCATTTACGAGGGAACACTGTTGGAAAATGAAACAGAAAAGCTAACCCTTAACACCGAACTGAAGGACCCTGAGTTAGCGGTAATGGCATTGGAGGAGGATCCATGTGCCATGATTCCAACCACTTCGGAAAGTGTGGCCAAGAAACATATTAGCAGAGATTACCCCTCAGTGGATGGGGTCAGAGCAGTCAGCGCCGTTGTTCGGCCATTTGTAATAATGTCTCCGGGAGTACCGGTCACCACTGAATTCGACTTGTTGGCCGTCAAGTACGTGTTGACAGTCAAATTGGATTTTAATGACCCCGATTTACACAAAAAGCCTACGATTATTTTCTTGCCTAGATGGCATTACCCATTTGTTAATTCGGGAGATATTTATATTTCTGGGGGTCACATCAAGTATCATCGTCGTCTTGAGTACATGGAGTGGTACCATGAACGAGAAGAAGGAGGGGGTAATGAAGTCAATGAGGCCTCGATTATGATTCGCAATAAGCTGGGGCCTATTACTGAAGTCCGTCATGATTATAAAAAGTCGTATTGTTCGATCATGTAAGATGGGGCAGAGAAATATTTGCATGCAATGTATTTATTAAACTTTTGTATTTTATATTAGATGTTATGGTCATTCGACACTGGTTGGTTCACTGCCAGTTCGACAATGTTGATGATAATGGTGCATTGTCCTGCACTTCATCCGTCACCTTCCTGATTTGGCCATTTTGTCGCACTTTTTGCCTTATATCAGAATAAATATCCAAATCGTGAAAGCCATACACCATGAGTATCTTTCCAAACTTCAATACCCATACCTTAAGAACCCTGCGGTTTAAGCAGCCCCCAGGGTATTCCGATTTGGCCCTGGCCTACGGGGGTGGCGGCCAGTCCGCCGCAGGAGGGTTGGCCCACCCGCTGACAACTACTCAGTTTGATTATCCCGCTCCCAATAATGTGTCCAGTCACAGAGATATTAGAAACTATGCTGAACAGACTTTGGGGAGTGATAACGCTTTGATCCAAGCGGTTAAACTCCCTCAGGATGAAGATGTCAATGAATGGTACGCTGTCCATTGCGTCGACTTTTACAACCAGATCAACATGTTGTATGGGGCAATTACTGAATTTTGCAGTCCTGTCACTTGTCCCCGGATGATTGCAACCGAAGAATATGAATATTTATGGCAAGAAATGGGTAAGAAACCAGTGCTGTTGCCAGCATGCGAATATATTGAAAACTTGATGAATTGGGTACAAGGATTCTTTGACAATGATAACATTTTCCCTCTGAAAATCGGTGCTCCGTTTCCTCAGCAATTCCCCGTATTGATGAAGACAATTTTCAAGCGGATTTTCCGGATTTATGCTCATATTTATTGCCATCACTTCCATGAAATCACCGAATTGGGATTACAGCTGCATTTGAATACTAGTTTAAAACACTTTGTGTTGTTTGCAAATGAATTCCAGTTGATTCTGCAGAAAGACTATGGACCTTTGGAGGATTTGGTCGACACAATGTTAAAGCAATAAATGGTTGGTATAGAGCTAGAACATAATGAGGTATGACAAATTATATGCAATAAATTTATTGTAATTCCAAGGTGGCGGCTACACAAACGTGATCGGAAGGGAATCTTCCTTGTTGGGGCAACCCTGCCTCACCAAATTCCTTTTCGGTGGGCATTCGTAGAACCTCAACCACGGTAGTGGATTTGTCACCAAACATAAATACATAATCCAAGAGACCTCGCCAAGCGTGGGCCCAATTCGAATAGCACGGTTCCCCATTATGAATGCTATTTTCTGGGTGAACCTTCACATAACTACTCAATGCTGAAGTCGCTTGTACTACTCCATCACCAAAGTGAGCCCGCTCAAGCTCGGCAATCTTCGGGAATGGATCAATATAATCTTTATCACTGTGATCCCGAATCTTAACTTCGTCTTCCCTGATGCCCTCGGTGTTCTCAGTGGCAATGACTCGATTTTGAAACCAATCAAAACTTGTGGCTAACAATTTACGGTGCAGATCATCGAATTTAATCCCCACCAAACCAAGGTAAGGGGGATCAAAAGGTTCCAGATTGAAATCACCAGCGAAAAATTGATAGTATGACATGTGGTGATTAATCTGATTCAAATCGTGAGCAAATGCCATCATTTGTTGCTTGACTATAGCGGTTTGTCGAGTGCGTTCATAGCACCCATGAGGATGCCAATATAAATGGTTAGTGCCGATTAACACTCCCTTGTTCTTCAAATAAGGGTATTGATCAATAATTCCACTTCTAAATTCCAATTCGATAATTTGCCCCACGTTTTGCGTCACCACCAGTCCGGGCAAATCTTTAATTTCATCAAAATCAATAAATCGATAGGTAACTGCTTCGAAAATACTCCGTTTGAATGCAATCACCAGCCCATGACGCTTTTCAGGGTGGCCATGGAAATTGGTGGCATATCCATTATCATTAAGCAGTTGAATAAGCAGTGAATTGATATCGACTTCTTGGAAACAAACGATATCACAATCATAATATTTAACTTCATCGGCAATGACGGGGCCTCGATACGACCACTTGACAGCATTCCCACTGGTGGGGAAAAGATGACGTCGAACTAATGCTTGAGCAAGCACATTATAACTCATGATCTTTAATGAAAGTTTTCCAGGAGACCGGGCGGCCACATTGAGAAACGGCCGGATGGTAAATTCACGACGAGGTGGTGGTTTCAGTGCTTGTGCTTGGGCCTTTTTAAGTTGACGAAGCCGTCGTTTCTCTTCGATTTCCTCTGGGGATGGCTTCATCTTGTTCAAGATTGGTGATAAAATGCAGCAGCCGCACGCTTCCAAAGTTCGCAGCTTTGAGTACAAGGACAACTCACTATGGAGGCCCAAATTGATCGGATTCAAAAGGGAATATATGATGAGTTGGTGGACAGCGATTCATTTGAAAAGATTGAATATTATCTCGCTGAATACAATGACCTTTTAACCGTGGCCCAAGTTAAATATCCCAAACAATACCCAAAATGGCAATTGAAGTTTCGACTTCTCCAAGCAAAAGTCCGCAAAGCACAATTGAAAGGCGATGATGAAATGAATGAAAAAACACAACTTCAGAGGGTGGAAAAATATCATGTGGCACCGCCCGCCGCCACCGCCGCCAACTCCTCAATGCTGGCGGCGGAAGCTCGAGAAGCCCTCTTCGCTGGCCGGTCCAAATCAATTCAAGAAAAGGCTCAGCAACTGGTGGATAAGCAAATTGTTCTGACGAATAAGAAGATTACTTCGTCGTTGCAGCAGACTCGTCAATTGATGACGTCGCTGATACTTCAAACTGAACTCAATATTGATTCATTGGATCAGCAATCGAAAGATTTAAAGACTTTGAATGAGAATTATCTTAAATTTTCTGATATTTTATCGGTTCTGGATCAAGTGGTCAAGTTTATTCAAAAGCAAGATAAATCAGACAAGCGGCGGATTCGGTTTGCCTTGATCTTCTTGGGGTGTTGCTTGTTTAGAGTATTTTGGCGAAGAGCTTTGCTGTTGCCGATTAGAATGGCGTTCTGGTGGTTTTTGCGATTATTCAAAGTGTTTGGTTACATGTTTGGTTTGTTCAAGGGCGATGGCAAGACGTCAGCGGTGACCACTGCCATTATGGCCTCAGGAACAATTGGCACCGATATTTCAACTATTGCTGAATCTTCGGTGTTGGAATCGATAGTTGATACCATTGCTTCGGCCCTCCCCGTATCATCGGGGTATGTGGGAGAATTGGTGGAGTCGCTGATTTCCACTGCCTCGTCGATAATTCAAGATATCATGGAGTCGCTGGTGGTTGAAGCGTCATCGGAGTTGGTCGAGGTCATTTTAGACTCTCTGGCTCCATCTACAACCTCGAAATTAGTCGATGGCATAATCGAATCACTGGAGACTGAGTCTTTTCAATTTTCTGAACCGGTGGTGGAATCTGAAGATCCAACCGAATCGTTTGAGGCAGTTATAGAGACTCAAGTGGGTGAACCTGAGATCGAGCCAGTGGATTCACTAAACGATAAAATAGATGAGGTTATTGAATTACTGGTGGATGCCGAATCCCTCGGGGCCGCCAACCCTGACATCACAGGCGTGGTCCAAGAGTCAGAATGGATAGATTCAGTGGATTCAACCACCCACATCGCTGAAGAAACATCGGTTATTGAAGAACCTTATATCGAGGAAGCATTAGAATCGGTAGAGGCTTACGTTGAAGAGGCCGTTGAAGCAGTAGAAGAAGCGTGGGAACTGACACAATCAGAAATTCAGGCACTGGAGGCGCTGGAGGTCACACACGACGTTATGGACGAGTTATAGTGCATAAATATATACTTGTAATCATAAGCTCAAGGCTTTTGCACCTCGACGACAGTACCGTTGCTTTCAATACAAGCAACGACAATAGCCATATGGTGGAAAGCAGCACGAGGAGTACAAACAAGCTTCTTCTTATCATTCAGCTTAACGGCATCGACAAAGTTGGCAAATTCAGCAGCAATGGTATCGCCCTCATTAATATCAAAGGTTTGAACGGGTTGAGCTTCATTGGCATTATTCCCCAATCGAAGGGTAATTTGAGATTGTTTGAGAGAAGGACTAAAGTCATAAACCAATGACCCCTTGGTACCATAGATTTCAAATTGAAGTTTCTTTTCGGTGGCACCGAAGGCAGACCCATAAGTAAAGGTACCAATTGCCCCCGATTCCATGGTAAATGTAGAAAACAATATGTCCTTGTCACCAGAAACTTCTCTCAATTGCTTGGTTAAACCTGACACCAGCTTGACGTCACCCAACACTTCGGTGAGAAGAGCCAATTGATGGACCCCGCCATCGGAAAGGTATCCACCAACGTGTTCGGGGTTTTGTCTCCAGGGAGTAGCCAAATATTTGCTATCAGGAACAAAGGGACCGGTAGAGCGGTATGTAAAGGCAACGGGATCGATTTGTTTGACAAGTTCTTGCAATTTAGGGATGGCATTACGGTAACACCAGTTTTCAAGAATCAATACTGGAACATCCAGAGCATCAGTAGCCTTGACAATGGCTCTAGCTTGATCCAAGTTGGCAGCAATTGGCTTTTCGATGGCAAGAGGTTTGTTGGCGGCAAGAGCCTTTTGCACCACTTCAAGGTTGGTTTGCACGGGTAACAACGCATCAACAGCGTCAACATTTGCATCAGCAAACACATCGTCAAGATTGTCATAAACCTTGGTAGCTCCGGCCTTCTTAGCAAACACTTCTGCCTTAGCCTTGGTCCGGTTAAAGGCAGACACTACCTTGATGTCAGCGTTTTCAAGGAGAACGGGCAAATGAGTATCGGTGGCAAAAATACCAGTCCCAACAACTGCAATATTAACCATGGTTGATGAATTGCTGCTTGAAGATCGAGCAGGGGCTATATATACATTTTCGCTCTTGCATACGAGAGTGGGGGCACAACGGAGAAATATGCAACCTCGGAACAATTTGTCATAATGGACGAGGCAATGGCCTATAATTATTCCAGCGGTACTGTAAGATAGGGGGTGACTCGGGTTGGTGTACTTGATTGAGTCTGGATTTTTAGGATTAACCAGTGATGAGTTAGAATGAAAGATTGCTTGATAGGGTACGGCGATGTCTGCAAGTAGCGGCACGGAATGTACCTGGCACTAATTGTTGATTTGTCATCAATATTTCTAGGGGGGGAAACGGCTTTGCCTTTAAACGATCGTAATAGGTAACTTTACTGAAAATGAGAAAAAGTTGAAAATTTTCAATTAAAAATGAAAATACTTAAATTTGACAGGTGAAACCAAAAGAATTATACCCCACCTTTCCCCAACTGAAAAACACACCATTTCTCTACATTTAATCACACCTTCGCATAACTATCTCTTCACTGTAGCAAGGCATATAAATTTACGGTTAGGCACGATTTTCTTACCTGCACATAGTCTCTGATCACCAGCATAGCAAGTTACCCAGCCATCTCGGTTTCGAGTATAAATAGTGGCGGTAGTACAATCCATATCTACTCACCTTCTCACCTGAGCGTAACATTCTTTATCCTTACTGAGCCCCAGTTATCTCCCTTCTCCGTTTGCCTTGCCTTCTTGCACCAACTCCCTACTTCGCGCACTTTTTTCTTTAACCACAATTCTAAACCCCCGATGGACGAAGACGCCACCAACAGATTTGTCCCTGAATACCGGCGAACCCACTTTAAGAACAAGGGTCGGTTCACCAACGATGAGCTTCGTCGGCGACGTGAGAATCATACCGTTGATTTGCGTAAGCAAAAGCGGGAAGAAATGTTGCTGAAGCGTCGTAACTTTGTTCACCAAGATGGCAATGATTCTGAAGAAGAAGATGCTGCTGTTTGGCAAATGGGACAAGCGGGTATGGATCAAACTGCCATGGCTCAAGCGCAAATGGACACCCAATTGCGTCAAGAATTACCTCGGATGTTGGAGATGATCCAGTCCAATGATTTTGACCAACGCTTGGCTGCCACCGTCAAGTTTAGACAAACTTTGTCTCGAGAGCATAAGCCTCCAATTGACCTTGTGATTGAATCGGGGGTTATTCCTTATCTCGTTGAGTTTATGGGTAAGGAATACCCTGATATGTTACAATTGGATGCCGCATGGGCATTGACCAACATTGCTTCGGGTAACTCTGACCAAACCCATGTGGTGGTGGAAGCGGGTGCCGTGCCCAAGTTTGTCGAATTGTTGGGGCTGAATCTGCCTGAAGTCAAGGAACAAGCTATTTGGGCGTTGGGTAACGTTGCAGGTGACTCTACCGAATTAAGAGACTACGTTTTAGAATGTGGGGCCATGAGTAAGGTGTTGGAATTGTTCAACCTGTCCAAGATGACCCTTATCCGTACCGCTGCGTTCACCTTGTCCAACTTGTGTCGGGGTAAGGCTCCTCCTCCCAACTGGAACATTGTGTCTCAAGCCATTCCTACTTTGGCCAAGTTGGTATACTCTGCCGACTCGGAAACTCTTGTTGATGCTTGTTGGGCAGTTTCCTACCTTTCGGATTGTCCCACCACCCCCGAAGACACGACCACCGATTCCATTCAAGCGGTGGTAGATGCTCGGATCCCTCAACGGTTGGTGGAATTATTGCAACATGATCAACACCTTGTACAAACCCCTGCGTTGAGAGCCATTGGTAATATTGTTACTGGGAACGACTACCAAACGCAAATGGTGATCAATGCGGGGGTCTTGCCTGCATTGGCTCCGTTGTTATACCACCCCAAGGAAACTATCCGGAAGGAAGCTTGTTGGACCATTTCCAACATCACTGCTGGTAACCTGGACCAGATCCAAGCGGTAATTGACGCCAACTTGATCCCCCCCATCATCAAATTGTTGGCGACTGGGGACTACAAGATCAAGAAGGAAGCGTGTTGGGCCATTTCTAACGCCCTGCTGGGGGGGTTGGCTCGTCCCGAACAAATCCGTTACTTGGTTCAACAAGGTTGTATCAAACCCTTGTGTGATTTGTTGCAAATCGCCGACACACGTATCATTGAAGTGACGTTGGACCTGTTGGAAAACATCTTGAAGATGGGTGAAATGGACCGGGAAGCTCGTGGTCTCAAGTTGAACGAAAACGCCGTCTACATTGAAGAAGCCGGGGGGATGGAAAAGATTTTCGAATGTCAACAAAACGAAAACAACCTGATTTACAAAAAGGCGTACAATATCATTGAAACCTACTTCAGTGAAGAGGAGGAAGGCGTCGATGATGACATGACAGCGCCGGGCGCTTATGAAGACCACTACGGGTTTGGCGCCAACCAGAACCAAACTTTTAACTTTTGAGGGGGGTATATAGCATCTCTAATAAACATCTCTAATGATCATGTTTGATGAATAGCCGGGTGGTAACCGATGCTGGTTAACTTGTTGATACTTGGCTATTGCCATCAATAAGGCGCAATAGTTGAAGTTGAAGTTGAAGTTGTAATCAGTCCACCCTGATCAAAAGATTGATCACTCCAAAAGGGAGGCATTTTCCCTGTCATTTGGACTAGACGATCTTGGCAATGGCAGATATCAACCCTATTATGTGGACATCTTGCATATGCCATAGTGATGAAAATCTTTGACTGGCTTACCACCTGCAACCAATCGGCAACTTGAGCATTTCCGAGGAATTTTCAAACATGATAAACAATTGACCGACCCTTGACCGACCCTTGACCGTTGGCAATCGTGAAACTGATTATGGTCGATATTCAAATATTTTTTTTGGTAATGTTGATGTAACATCCAGCACTGTGTTTACCGATGAGTGATGAGCGAAATCTGTTGCGGGTGATCCCCACGCTAAAACTTAGTCAAAAGTTTATTAGGGGACCTGAGTACCAATGCCGCCCCAGCAATGGGAAGGGGTTACAAACATCAATTCGGCAAACTCCAACCATCTAGCGGCTATCCCCGCTTGTTATGCACCTTTTGTTTGTGAGCCATTTTCTGTAAGGCTTACAGCTAGTACATACAAATAAATACAAATGCCGCAAAATTTTTTTGGCGGGACTATAAAAGCCGGGAACCATCTCCGGGGGGTAATTTTGTAACGTTAAACCAAAATGAAGTTCACCACCGTCGCTTTCGCCGCTGCCACCGTCGCCACCGTCGCTGCCAAGAAGACCAACACCTTCGAACCTACTGTCACTGTTGAAATTGCTGAAGACTCCCCCAAGTCTACCCACAAGTACGGCAGATTCAACCACACCAAGAGACCCACCACCACCACCGTCTACCTTGGTGAAACCGGTAAGGTTGAAAAGAGAGCCGTTAAGGCCAACGGTACCGTCAACGGTACCAACAACACCAACGCTTCCGGTTCTCAATCCGCCAACGGTGCTGCCGTGATGGGCTTGGGTGCTGCCGGTGCTCTTGCTGCTGGTTTCATGTTGATCTTGTAAGTCAATTAGTCAACTGACTCGATTCATCTCTAATACCCCCTGTTAACGGCAGGGAATGTACCATACTAGATAGCATTTGGTCTATATATTTTTTAATTTAATAGAATCGTTAGGTTTGGAACCCGGCCAGTCGGCTCGGGAACAAATCTAACGGTCTCATCTCAAGGCGTACATGTACACTAACACGCACTGCGATGTCCACTCGTCCTCACCCACGCATATCGTTCAATATCTGTTGGCGCTCAACCTCCAACTGGTGGAGTTGCTGTAAATGCATCGACGGCATCTTCACCCGCTTGTCATTCTTGAAATACTTTGGCGGAACTTTGCCTTGCTTTACCATCGACGTAATGAGTTCATAAGCTACTTGGGCGCCATTCAACGCAGTAACTTCTGCATGGTCATAGGCTGGGGAGACTTCAACTACATCTGCGCCAACAATATGAAGGTGGTCGATTTTTCTCAACACATAGATTAATTCTCTCGGCAACCACCCTCCCGGCTCCTGAGTGCCGGTACCGGGGGCATTACCAAGGTCGAGCACGTCGATATCAACGGAAATGTAGGTGGGCTTGGATGCATCCACCGTCAGTAAAATTCGTTGCACCACCGCCTCAGCACCATCTATCCAAATTTCGTCTGCCTCAATCCGGAAATAGTCTTGGGCGTCATCATCCTCGTAGTCTTCTATCCCCAGTAATCTAGTTCGTAACCCAGCATGGATGTTTGTAGAGGTAGTAAGTCCTTCTTGATGAGCTTTCCAAAGCATCAGACCATGATTAAGCTCCAGAACTTCTGAAGTCCAATACGATGGATATTTATCGGGTAACCACGTATCTAAATGAGCATCGAAATGAATCATGTTCACCGGTTGACCATACACTTTATTAAGAGCACGAAGATGGGGTAAAATCACTGAATGATCTCCACCCAAGATGACATATCTCGGAGGTTGGTTGTTGGATGCAAATCTTCGGAGTAAGAGCTCCTCAAAGGCTTGATCCATTTGTTGAAACGCCAATTTGTTATCCATGGGAGTTACTGGGATATCTCCACAATCAATTACTCTGGCCCATTCCTGGTAAGGATTGAATTTAGCTCGATGGTTATACCCACGAAGACTAGTTTGTCGTTGAGAAGCACTTCGAATTGCTCGAGGACCAAATCTTGCTCCCGGACGATAACTAACAGCGGTGTCAAAGGGCACGCCAATGACAGCAATATCGTAGACCTCATGAGGATCAATTAAACATTGACTATGGTACAAATGGGCAAAGGTGTTGATTCCTTGGAATGGCCACAATGAACCCCATCTACGTTCAAGTTCCAGAATCTCACTAGTTTCATTAAATCCCAAATCAATGGCAATCACAATTGCTGCAGTAGTTAACCAGGAAAATTTCATTTGTCTAGACCAACCTCATTGGGGGCAATGGGATTACATTTATACTAGTGTGGGGTAGTGACATTATCTACCTAGCGGCAGTAAGCGGATATTACCTTATCGGATTGCCTATTAGGGAAGAAACGAGGGGGGATATCAATCGGGGTCAACTGTATCCCATTCCCCATAAACTTGAACACAATCCGGCTTATCGGAGTTTGTGCAACGATCTTTGAAGCCATCAACCCTACCGCAACGTGCACCAGGTTGTGTGCAATCTGAAACCTACGCGGTATGTGATTGCTCACTCTAAACATTGATAACTGTGCCTATCATGGGATTTATAAAGCAAGCGATTCGAAAGTTTGAAAATCTTAAAGTCAAGGACGGAAACAGTGAACAACAACTACTGTCCGATAACAACCCTGCCCTGGTCAATTCAAATCCTCCTGTTAGCGAGCCCTCTCAAGCGTACAATCGTCCCCCTGCCCCAATCCCCCCTCTTCAGCAACAGAAACAAGTGGTGATGTCCAATTCTAATGATATGTTTACTCTGGCCATTGGCTCAGGTGATCCTCCCCAAATGTTTTCTCGAATTCAACATGCAGTGATCCCCAAAGGTGCCAAACAAGGATCTCCCCTCCAAACCAATAACTTTGCCCTGAATTTGGCCCTTGATGATCAAACCTTTCCCATCTGGCCACTCCCTTACTCTTGTTGGGTAACTCGGGATGCTGACCAGGTTCCAGGGTTGGCATTTAATCATACTGATGCTAGCCAACGGGTATTTGGCCCAGATCCCGGTCAAAATCCTGCCCAATACTTTTTTAATCCTCCCAAGATTAAACTGTGGGTATTTCTGACAAATGGATTGACTCAGACTACCCAATTGTCAATCGATAACATTTCCAAATTTTCCTCTACTAGTCGGTTCGAGGTAAATGGTGGTTCTGTTGAATTTCCATTTGTACAAGGAATGGGGTTTGTAACTGCCATTTACAAAGGGAGTGCTCCTCTCATTGCTCTGCAAGTTGGAATTCAAGATTTTCAAAAAGTGGGACAAATTGGTTCATTGACAAAGTACCGAGCGCAACTTTTTAATCAAGTCGTTTGGAGTGTCTACGTCAGTGGAGGCGAATTACAATTGGAAAATCCAAACTCCTTGCGAGGACAATTTAACCAAGGATTTGTTCAAGTTGCTCGAGGTGAATCAAAAGCTTACGATGATACTGCTGGTGCTTGGCCAACTGATATTAAATTGACAGGTCAAGGCTCCACTTATTCGTTGGAGTATCAAATTGAGGGACAAAGTGCCAGTGGGAATATTTTATTCTGGGCATTACCTCACCATTACCAAGTATTAGTCCCGGACGGAATTACCGATGCCAATATGACATTGGACTCTCCCACCAAGGGGGTGATGAGGGCATTTGTGGGTAAAAAGCTTGTCATGAAGGAACAAGACTTACCATTGGATATTCTGTTTGATCCATGGCTGGAAAAGTCGAGCAAGCCCAATTACTCCCAGGCAGCCCTTGATAAGATCCGCAAAGCAGCCGAATCAGATGTTCAAGCCGATGTGGTAGGACAAGCAAATATCGATTCGATGTATACCCTGGGCAAAATTCTTGATAAATTTGCTCATGTTGCTTGGGTGACCAAATATGTTTTACAAGATGATAATTTGACGCAAACAGTCATGTCCAAGTTGAAAGAAGCGGTGAATATCTTTGCTACCAATAATCAAAAGTTCCCCCTTCGCTATGATGAAACTTGGAAGGGGATTGTGCTGTCGGCAGATCCAGCAGCTGATTTTGGTAATGCTAATTACAATGACCATCATTTCCATTATGGTTATCATATTCATGCTGTGGCATTAATGGCCAAGGTTGACAACCAATATCTTGATCAACTGCCTCAAGTCAAACAGTATATTACTACTTTACTTCGGGATGTGGCCCTGCCGCAAGAAGATCAACAATTCCCTCAATTCCGTCTGTTTGATTGGTTTCATGGCCATTCGTGGGCTCATGGGCTCTTTGCCAGTGGAGATGGTAAGAATGAAGAGCTGAGTTCGGAAGATTACCATTGTTATTTCGGGATGAAACTCTGGGCTCAAGTCATCGGAGATGCCGCCATGGAAGCTCGGGCTAATTTAATGTTGGCGATCATGAGGCGTTCGATTAACTTGTACATGTTATACACTCATGACAATCAAGTAGAACCCAGTCAATTTATTGGCAATATGGTACTGGGGATTTCCTTTGAAAACAAAATTGATTACCTGACATTCTTTGGCCGGGGCCAAATTGGTGATGAATGGATTCATGGGATCCATATGTTGCCGACCACGCCAATTTCAAATTACATGAGAAGTCTGACCTATATCAAACAAGAATGGGATCAATGGTTGGCTCCGGTGATAGACAAGGTCACCGATGGTTGGAAAGGGATTTGTATGTTGAACTACGGGGGGTTTGACGCCAAAACTGCCTATCAATGGTTTGCACTGGATAGTTTTACTGAATCGCAAATTGATAATGGTATGTCTCGGACATGGTCATTGGCTTATTTGGCAGGAATTGGCGGAGATGTTTAGGTTGGACATGTCAATGTACGATGACTACTGTTATGATAATTATACCATTTATTGAGAATAAACCTAATTTTTAATGTGCAATTCCCCACCACGATCATAAGGAGAGGGATTTCTAATGTAGCCTTCCAATGCGATCCAGTTGTCGGACAATTCAATGTTGATGCCGATCTTTTCTTCAAAGTATTTGGCCAGGACATCAGGGTTGGTCAGCTCAACCCACTTGCGTGTACAGTCAAAGAGTCTCATCAACAAGATATCTCTTTCCTTGCGCAACCGTCTGTAGGTGGCATCCTTAGGTTTTGGTGGCTTATCATCACCAGGTTTGGGCACGGGGTAGGCTGGACCCGAAGTATCCAACCCACCCAAGTCGGTTGGAATATACTCAGGAGAAATGTAACCCGACATTTCCTTGTAATTTTTGGTAAAGACAATCTTGGAGGCAACCACCGGGTCCAACCAGTTTTTAATAATATTCCAAACCGTGGAGAAAATCCAAGGAGCGTTATGAACGTAAATCCGACCCAAACATTCGGGGTAATGGGCTTCAAACACTTCGGCCAAGAACTTGATGGTAGTGTAATCGGCGTTCTTTAAAGTAAACCCTGTAAGATCAAATACAATCGATACAGTATCCACCAGCTCATGGACATCCCGAAGGAATAACCGCACCCATTCAATGGTAGTGACAGCATATCTTTGAGTTTCGTCCAGGGGGGAATCCAGACCAAAGTGCTTCTTGGCTTGGAACCAGAAAATAGGATTCTTATCATTATCTTCACCCTTAATCCAGGACTTTTCCGTGGTCAAATTCTTGACAAACCCTTGGTTACGATTGTGCAAGTAAGAAGGCCCATCAGCATCAAGCAACCACTCATCAGCAGGGAAATCCGTCCGCCAAGAGATGGACTTCAGTAACATCTTGATGGCATTCTCGGTGTTCCATTTACGAGCTCTGATGAATCTCAACATAAAGTTATCGGGCAAGTCATTACGACAAGCGCCGATCAACATTTTTTGCCATTGAAGGGGACTAATCTGGGACAAGTCAGCATTGATATTATTGGAATGGACGGGCTTTTTGGGAACCTGCGGCATCAACATTGCTCCATTCAGAGTGGCGGCGCCACCTCGAGATGACTTGGTATATGTAGGGGTATCATCAGGAGTAGTAATGGTGGTATCGGCGGTAACAAATGATTCCACCAGATCGGCATCACTCAAACCTTCCAGCTGGTCGTCATCACCGTCATCAACAAAGTCAGGATCAAATTCAAACAGTAATTTGTAATGATTGACAAAAACATTGACAACATCGGCCAGGGGCACCTCCACAGGCACGTATTTTTCCAGCGACAGTTTGGTTTGGATATCTTGGAGTCTTTGCGACGAAGCAGGGGCGGGATTATCAACATGTTGAGATCCAGGAGTAGTAGGATTGGCCTGGCCACCCCCACCACCACCACCAAACAAACCCCGCTTCTTTGAAGCAGCGGTGTTCGCCAGAGTCATTGAAGACCGAGTGGCAGTACGAGAAAGACCATTAGCATCGGCCCCAGGACGACCAGTCAGAGCGATATAAATATCGGTGTATTTCAATTCATCGACAGGAATGGACAAAGGGTAACCCCAGTAGGCCAAAAAAAACGCCCACATTTGCTTGTGAATGGTTTCCTGCTCAGCGGTAAGAGATTGAATCCGACCCGGGCGGTAATTGACATTCTTGGGGATCACCACTTGCTTGCGGGCCGGGGCGGCGGCAGAAGCAGCACTGCGGGAAGATTTCAGAGATCTCGTCTTGGAACGACGACCATCATCTTTTTCCTTACGACGGACGTGACGATCGCCGCGTTCGGAGCGACGACGTTCGGAGCGACGATCATCATCATCATCGCGGTGACTGCGGCTGGAACGCGATTGGCGACGTTCCCGACGTTCCCGCCGATCATCGTCATCTCGGCGTTCCCGTCTTTCTCTTCTTTCTCGGCGGTATTCATCATCTTCGTCATCGTCACGGCGACGAGACAGCCGACCTTGGGAGCGCAGCCGACGACTAGAATGGGAATCTTCAGTTCTCAGATGACGACGACGTTCGGAACGACGATCATCGTGCAGAGAGGTATGGTAGATTTGTCCCGACCCCGTCAGTTGGTTATCGGGGTGACCCTGACCATTAGCCAAATCTTCTTCAGCTACCGAACGTCTCGACTTCAGCCGGGACCGGATCGAGGGGATACGAAGTGGCAGAGATGACCCCAGGTAGGATGGCTTTTTGATATACATTCGCCCACTAAAATTTGCAACTCACCCAGAGGAGGGGCACAATATATATATTTCGCGGGGGTGGGGAGAATCGCGAAAAAGTCATATGAATATTTCTAGAGGTTGTGGGACATACGTTGGGGTAAGACCAGCGCTCACTAACCACAACTTATTTCGGTAACATTTTCTTCACATGAAGACTGAATCATGTCGACGTGAAGGGGTTATTGCCGGGGAATATTAAAGGTGTTCGGAGTGTATTCACCCACCTCCATGGTGGCCTCCCCCAGTTATCCGGGTTTCCGGAGGGTAACCTGATCGATATCGGTCATAATCATTACCTTGAACAATTCCGAACGATGTGAAAGGGGCGATTTGGCGAAGGTGCTAGAGTAGTTTCTTTTTAATTAATAATATTCTCTGAGCATGAATGTTTTATCACCAATACGAACTTCAATCACCAAGTAATTGCCAACCTGCGGCAATAAGTAGTTAAGACACTTTAGCAAAGAGGGGCAGTTTGACCTGCCCCACATTTCCTGGGGTTGCTGGCATTCTAGTGACGTGTTTGATTCTTTTTCTCTACTATCTCCGTCACCTGCAGCTGAGGGTTTATAGACTATACGCAAACTGGATAAAGGCAGCTTGTAGCGTTTGCCAACCTCCAAACTGCATAACGGTTGTGACACCGTGGGGTATTGCTGGGGTAGACCACCAAAAAGATAGGGGAGTTAGGGGTAACATCTCGGGAAATTGTTGGGGGAGTTCTCTAATTTCATTCACTTTGTACAACATCTAGTTAATCCTAACAACATTATTTACATCAATACCCTGAACCATTGAGATGTGATCGCACTTTTGTAACAATTTTTATCGTTCATCCCATATGGATGGGGTAAAAAGAAATCCCCAGTGGTCTTCGAGTAAGATTAGGGTTTAATCGCCTGGGAGGGTCTGTACCGGTAACATAGTTGTTAGTATCAATTACACAACAGGAGCATAGTTAATGGAGAAACCTTTGGTTGGTACCGTTGGCGATGTCCTCCGATCCCTTACCCAATCAACAATGGATGGCTTGTTCTCCAATATGTGGGGTAGTCACCGGTTTCTATGCCTCACCACTTCGAAACATACATTTTAAACTGGAACATGGATGTAACGTGGATGAAGTTCGATGCTGCTACTGATAATGAGGCACCTGAATCTCAATTCACCCCAGACCTGTGGATCTGTTCGCTTATTGCTATAGGTACGGCTAACTCTGTACTATGATGTACTCAAAAATATTTCCAATAATGGTAAATATCCACCTTGGCAAGTAGCGGGTACACCCCCAAGCTATTCTATCAGCCAACGGGAACAAGCCCCTTCATAATTCAGTTTAGCCTCCGTATAACTGGTACCAATAGTCAAAGTGGGTGATGACCCCTGACTCAACCCTATGGAGTTTGGCCTAAGTTATATTGGTAGTCATGAGAAGGTGAAACTACAGTCAATGTTCTCTCCTGTACAAACTAGTTCAAACTAGTTTACGACAACGCTAACAATCTAATTACAGCCTTGAGTTCCGCTTTTGTCATAATCTCGGGGTTGATTTTATTGGTGCAATCCTAGCGGACAATACCCCTCATCTATTGGGAAATACCAACCTAGGTCGATAACACCTCGGGTTTCCAGGGACCAGCTAGCTATGGTTGGTGTCAACCCCCCGTCACCAACTGGTAGGTTTAGTTCCGTTCTCCATGCGCACCGATAAGAGCCCCCTTATCCATACCCCCTTTACGAAAGCGATCAACCCAATGTCCCATTTTGTCATCCAGTTATTGGAGCAATCTCTCGAGGAATTGGGCTACTCTGCTGTTGCAGCCCAGCTACACCAGCAACTGCGGGCTCTTGTGGGAGCCGAGCCGGCTGCTCAAACGACTACCCTGGCTCGGGTGGTGGAGGCCATTTCCCAAATCAGGGACCAGTTATATCAACATCAATACCTGGCGGTGGCAGAATTTCTCATCGGTCACATTAATTCCCCAGGTAATCTGCTGCATCTGTTGGGTCTTCCCGATTTGGTGGCGCCCACCCTGGACCCCGGGTTGGTGGCAATGATTGCATTATACCTCGTGCAACGATTTGAACTATTGGATCAAATGCTTTTCACTGAACTGAAAAGCCATGGTCCCATTTTGGATTATATGGAACTGACCCTTTTTGAAACTCTCGATGCCATTCAACCATCGTTAGAGCAAGTTTTGAGGAGGCCGGCCCTAACCAATTCTGGAGCTAAAATAACTGATATATTTGATGGCAATATGCTTATGAACTTGACGAGAGAATCAGAACTGAGGTTGTTGGTGGGATTGGTGCTTGGCGTTCCCTACAATGAAGCCAAAGTGGCCGAGGTTATGTCGCTGTCCAAGTATTTCTTTGGGTTTCCTGCACCTTATAATGGTGAAGGAATCAATAATCGACAATTGTTGGCTAAGATGTTGGTAGAGAGTCTTTTGACACCGGCATTTGCTCATAAACCTTCTGAAGCGACTGATCCCGATTGGAACGTCCAGATACCTCCAGGCTATTTGCAAACCCTCTTGTCAAATGCTGCTGCTTACGCCAAAAGTCAAAACTTGTACTATTTGCCGCCCAGAACCCTACTAGAAAGTCGATGCAATCATCGAATGGCCTCGTCGGCTTCGGATGCTTATTACTCGATTGACCATCCCTTACTGGTGGTAAACTCCACCTACAAGTCAGAGTGTACCCCTTTCAGACTCTTGTACGATTTACGGTTCCATTCTAATCAAGTGTGGTACGCTAAATTTTCTCCCCTGGGGAAATATTTATTGAGTGGCAGTCGTGATGGGAAATTAATCTTTTATGATGTGATTAATGAATTCAAGGTGATTAAAATTCTTGAATCGTCAAAGTCACTTGATAATCAGGCATTCAGAAACCCTAACCACGATGCCAGTGATGCCAGACCAATATCAGGAAAGCTCCGGCTGGTGAGAACTTGTTGTTGGGATCCCGAAGAACAATATGTCGTTGCTTGCTATCTCGATGGAATGGTAAGAGTTTGGAATGTTTCTCCTCTTCATGAACGATCATCGATGCGAACTGAATCCTCCAATAGCCCCGTTTCCCTGGAATTTATATTGGTTAGTTGTTTTCTCTTGTCTGGCATTGGCGATCTGGCCATCAATCCCACCACTTGTGCATTTGTGGGACCCGGAAAGTTTGTTGTGGGCTCTGATGGCAAGGCCCTCAGAGTGTTTGACATTCATGGTAATGATTTGTTTGATTTCTATGCCAATATCGATGGTGCCGATGACGATGGTGTCATTGAAGAGGATCTTGGTGATAATAATTTGAGTTCAGACGAAGAAGGTCTGGCGGTGGCAGCTCCAGCAACAAAACTGTTTGCTCAAAAACTCACCGGGGTACTCAATCGGATTCTTTCGCTTGCGGTTACACCCAACAATAAATTTGTTGTTACTACCGATACTTCCCAGAAAATTCAAATCTTTTCCATCCCACCTCTGTTTGGTCCCGAGGCACTTACGGTGGTGGAATGCCTGTTTGTGGTTAATCAGCGGACAGATTCATGTTGTATTCTGCCCTCGGGGAAGCGGCTTTTGGTCAATGTGGGCAATGATGAACTCCACTTGTATAATTTAGGTCTCCTTGGCCAGGAAAGTTCTCCTACCCCCGAAACATCTCCTCAACCGTTCCGAGTTCAATTACCCTATTTGGAGCGGAAATTTTATGGCCATTCATGTCATAAAGATATGATCAGGGCATGTTTTGGTTATCATGTCGAGCCGACAGGAGAAGATGAATTAATTCTTTGTGGATCAGAAGATGGCTCGATTTTTGTGTGGAAATTGGCCACGGGTCAATTGATAACTCGGTTGAAAGCTCATGATGATACTTGTAACATGATCGATTGGAATATAAATGGATTTGTCCATTCCACCCCCGAGGGAATAAGAGATTACGGAAAACTATGGTGTTCGGTGGGAGATGATGGGTTTGTTAAAGTATGGGGACCAACTCATTGGAAGTAGGGCTACCCATGATTAATTGGGGTTTCTAAATCATCATCATTCAAAAAGGAAGTTGATACTTATAAAAGAGAAAAGACATATCGATTATTTCTTCATAAATGTGGAATGGATTTCATTATATTCACATTAGTTGGTTTTCGTAGTTCAACTTAATCATTTATCCTTGAACAGGGATTTCTCGCGACTTTATCTGAAAACGTTCCGCCAAGTTATTTTCCAATAATTAAATCACATTGATACACCATGGATATCAATCTACCAAATAACACCTATTCCTTGGTTGACAGGCTACTGGTGGACGTTCCTGAATACCTTTATTCCAAAATACCCGAGAGTATTGATGCCACCATCGTCACCCTGGCAATTGTGATTGGGATCTCGGTGGCCACAGTGGCCATGGGGGTGAAGTTATCAATAGCCAAGCCCAAGAATGCCAAAATTGCTGATACCAAACTGCCACTTTACCATCCTACCGATTTGGATGATTCCAAGTATGTTATCACCACCAACATCGAGGCTGATATTGGTGATGTCACCCTTAAATGGCACCAAGTGGCACTTATCCCCATATCCACATCTATTGTGCTTATTTCTCTTTATTTCATGATGAAATTGGCTCCTGATACCGTCAATTGGGTGATGAACTTAGCATTTTTATTCCATCTTCCCATTGCTGCGAGTTTTACCTTCCATGGATTGATTTCCTATTTAGAGAGGAAACTTTCTCGATTTGTCAATATCAAGCGGTATAAGATCGCTATTATTGAGGATAATCAGTTACCATTGGGATGGATGGATACCGACTTGCACTTGGATCAAGATGAGGTCCACAAGACTTATCCTGATTATGTGACGGTGTGGCCATTATCATCCGAAGTAAATGGTACCCCTGATAGTTATCTCATATCTGATGGTAGAGGCTTGGTGGTGTATCCGTTATCAATCCTTATGATGGTATTGTTCTATATCAAAAATCCCACCTTAATGCCTGGACTGCAAGAAAATTGGATTCTCACCAACATCGTTCTGTTCTGCTGTACTGTGTGTGGAATTTTACTGATTGAGATTGCCAAATTGTCCCATTTGGTATCGTTCCTTTTGGCATTATTCTTCTACGACATTTTTTTCGTATTCAAGACCCCAATGATGGAAACAGTTGCGAAAGAATTGCAAGTCCCTATTAAGTTTATTGTTCTTCAACCGGGCAGTCTGGTGGCCAATCAATCATTTCTGTTGGTGGGGACGGGGGATTTGGTACTTCCGGGATTATTTATTGGGTTCTTGGCCAGGTTTGATTACTACAAATACTATGGTAGCCATCGGGACCAATGCTTTCATCATGCCCGAAAAATCGCTCATGATTATTTCCACATCGGACTTGCGATGTATTTTATGGGATTAGTATTAACCATGATTGCAGTGCATCAATTTAACCGCGGCCAACCAGCCCTCTTGTATATCGTACCATGTTTGATCATTGGTACATTGACTGGAGCATGGGTTAAAGGGGATTGGTCCCTCATTTGGTCATTTAATGATGAAATAGAGTTGAAAAAGCCCGAGGAGCAGGATGGTGAAGATGATGATTATGAACCAGATGAACTGTTTGACGAGTGGATGGAAAGAGTCGAGGAAAAGAGAGACTTGTTGATTGAAACTGATGAAGATACCGAGGCTGATGCCTTGGTGTATCAATTTGTTGAACTGTCGGATGAAGATGATGACACTTTTATCATTGGTGATGAAGATTCAGACGAAGACGTTGATGATGTAGATCAGGAAGATTTGATGGTTGACCTCGAGGAAATCGAACGCGAATTACAGCATCCCCCACAGGAGTGGTATAGCGACGACGAATAAGAATGGACCAAATTTGCTGCAGTACATCTAGTAATGCTGCACATTAATTTCCCAAGGTACGACGATATGGAGCTTCCGAAGTTATGTAATGGAATTCCACTCCTCCTCATTTTCTATCGAAGATTGTCGTGGGACCAGAATTTATCCGGTCAAATACGCTCTGAATTTCCTAATTGGTTTAGTGGTCTCGTCAAACATGTCGGGATTCCTTTGCATCAGACAGTTACCCCGGCCGTGGAGATCCGCACCGGACTAAGGATGAGTAACATATAAATCTGTTGGGGTTTCGTTTGTCGCTATAAATTTAATGCTCACCTCAGTTGACGTTGATACCAGATATCTCAATCAAACCAAGGGTTTTCTTTATTTGAGAGCGGTGGCTCGTGGTCATAATCTTTTACATGACCAAATGAACCGGATGGAGTGCCTCAAACAAAACAGAGAACGTCTTTTGGACCATTTGGACATTATCGATCAGTTATTCATCAATCCTGAAACTGATGTCACCTTGGATTTGAAAGTTTGACAGTTTTTATCTGTGCGATTTCTGTGCGGCTAACAAAGCGAGCGAAAGTGCCCACCCATGAGATCGAAATTGCTGCAGGGTACTGCAGGGCTTAATTTTGAGGGACTTGACAGAAGGTAACTCCATTCACCGGGTTACTAGGTGAGACCATTTGCCAGTTTTGCGAGGTGAAGGTACAGATTATTTTGTACTCATCTGATGGATTGCTCAATTGGGACAGCCTCGTAATTGGTGATTATATAAGCACTAGCGGCTGCCAAGGCCTAGAGCTACGGGCGCAATCATGCCAATTGCATTGCTTCCTTTGCCGTTGAACATAATAATAGCATGATCCTGGTTTAAATTTTTATCAATATCTCCCGTGCCACCATGATGGCCGTTTGTCGCCGTCGATATCGGTTGCCACAATTCACTTGCTTAATCGGGGTGGTTAGCGCATTGTAGTGATAAAAATGACCGTTACCTATATATACGTAACCAGAAATACCAACAACAATCACCCCGACACAAATGATCCAGCGACTGGAACGGTTGGCACATGATGCACATGATATTGCTGAAGCTGTCAACGACCACGAGGTGGTCAACTATCGATTAGGGGTATTGCTTATTGTAATCCTGGTGACGATGTGGATTACCGGTCTTGAGTTGGTTAATGTGGTAATCAAAGGTGATCTGTACCGCAAACCATGGTTGATGGCGGTGGTAGTTGGAGGGCTGTATATCCTCAACTTCTTACCTGACTTGTTCGGGGGATGCCGTGATACCCGCCCCGACGATGCACTGTTGAAACCGTTATTACTGGAATCAACCAATGGCCCCCGGCCGCTAGACAAATTGGAAATTGTCCAAGTTTCGGGGCTTATTGCTTTGGTATATTTTGGTTACAATGTATGTGTACTTCAGGCGCTTCAATATACTCTGGCTTCCAATCAAACCGTCATTGGCACCACCTCGACTGCATTCTGTCTTGTGATTGGGGTGGTATTGGGATTTGAGATTTTTCTGTTCAAAAAGCTTGGGTGTGTAGTTGGCCTGTTGTTTGGGGTATTTATGGTCAATATGGGTGCCGTCAAAAATGAGAGCAATAGTCCAGGACGGTTCACTCCCAAGAATCCAGCGTTAGGTAATATAATAGCCTTGTGTGGAGCTTTGTTTTATGCGGCATACTTGGTGATTATGAAAGTAAAGTGTGGTTCAGGAATCACTTATACTAACGAAAGACGGTTATTTGCTTGGGTGGGTACGTGGACGATCTTATGTGGTATTCCACTATTATTTGTTCTTGATAGACTTGATGTTGAACTATTTGAATTGCCTCCCAATGGAGCTACCTTTTCGGTGGTAATCATTAATGGGATATTCCTGATGATTTCCGATTATACCGCAGTGCTTGCCATGCTTCTCACTAGTCCGCTTGTAGTGTCGCTTCTGCTAACCCTGGCTATCCCCATCACCATCTTCATTGACTATGTGATGATCATGTTGTCTACTCACGAACGTCAATCACTTTCAGGCAGTTATATCATTGGCATTGTTTGTATGCTCCTTGCAGTGGTGCTTATCAATCTCAACATTACCCTGGAGAATGAATTAATTAATGATATCATCGATCATACACTAGAGGATGCCATCAAGATAAGTGGCGATGAGTCGGCGCCAGTGGATAGTCCATTTCTGCCGAATTCAAAATTTCATAATGATATTGCCGTTGGATTTAATCATGGGTTATCGCCATTTCCGGTGGCTAAAAAGTCGGGTCTTTTACCCGTTAGCAGATTTAACCTCAATGGCAATGAATCGGACCTTACTGCCATAGCTAACCCAAATCATGCGGGCTTGTACACTATTGATCAACATAACCTGCTGGAACGGGGATTGGTGTTGCATGTGGGTAAGAACCATGATTATCGGTTGCGGCCAAATAACACCAGAGGCGTCAGCTAAGTAGATGATTAAACTTGCAGAGTTTGCATTTGCTTGATATTCGAAATAAAATATTTACTCACCGATATTCTATTATCCTTTAACCCACTAACTAACTAAAAAATCAAATGAAAGAAAAAAACTCAATCTTAATTGTCTATAATGACTTCACTAAATGATCTAGGAAATCTTGTCGTGACATTTTCAGTAAACCCTAGGAACCAAACCCTCAGTGCCAACAATATACTCACGTAAATGGTGAGGGCTATTAGGGTGAATCTTTTGGGGCAACCCCATAGCCAGCTTGCCATTTTCACCGATGGGGCGGACTAGCAGTCTTCCCACCCAAGAATCATCAATGGAAAGGGGTTTAATACACCGTAAGCACAATTTATAGTAACGTTGACGGGAAACGGGATCTTGGGAAGGACGCCACTTCTCCAATGTTAACGACAGAGAAGACGCCAGCCCCAGATGACAAATTTCATCGATATCATCATTGTCATCTTCATCGTCAATGTCGGCGTCTCTCAAGTCCGCCATCTCGAGGTCTTCTTGTTCGTCGTCGTCGTCATTTCGGTTGACACACCGTGACAGTGATCTTGATCTATTAGGCGATCTAAACGGAGATTGCTGAGGGGTGGGACTAGTCGGAGTTGATGACGAGTGCCGGGTATGGATTTGATTCATGCCATTTAAGTTCGACAGCGAAAACTTTCGTTTAATCTTGCCAAAAAGCAGGGCGGGCTCCAGCGACGATCGGGGTCGGGTCGGGTCCACTGAATTCAACACTTCAAGGGCCATGGTGGTGGTGTTTCGGCGCCGGTGTCGGTTGCGGCGGGGAACTGTCCGGTACTTTGGCATTTCCCGCTCGTCAATATCCAGAGATAAATCCCGCCCCACCAGTAACGCCATGTGCCAATCAATGACTTCTTGAACCGAATTAAACGCTAAAAGAATCTGTTCCAGTTCAACCCTGATCCGCAAAACATTGGCTTTCTTTTTATAATCGGTAGCGAGGCCAAACTTGGCGTGTTGAAGCGAGTACCGCTTGACGGTAACGTCTGGTTTCAACAACCCCAATCGCTCACTGTGGAGATGCATCATTAAATCGTGATCATTGGTCAACGGCGACCTGAATTGATCCAATTTATGTCCTTGGCTCACCACCAGGGGTGCCGGCACTCCCGATAGCGTTAACACTGCTTGCTCCAACGATGGTTGAAAATAAATGAGATTCAACTGGGTCAGGTTTAATTCAGCCACCACGTAGCGCCACTGGCGCAGACTAGCGGGAACAAATGGCAGGGACCACTCTGGTTTGCGGTTGACACAAGCCATTTTATACACCAGCGACAGGTAACCTGGCAACCCATCATCCGTACAAAACAGATCAACCACATTAAATCGGGGGCTCCCTCCAGGGGGGATGGACAGGTAGGGAGGGGGTTTGACGGGAAATGGCTCCATCATCATTAAGAAATCCAGTGGCTCTGGCAACAGCGGCTCATCCACCAGGGATTCCAGAACTACCAGCGGCAGCAGCGCCAACAGGAGAGAGCTCGCGGAATCGACCGAAGTCTTGTCAATCAGAACAAAATCCATGTCTAACTGAATCAAGTCTTCCATATTGATTCAGTTGACGAAATCGATTTGACTTCAAACAAGTAGCTATAAATTCTTTTGCTTTTCTGCTTGGCTTGCTGATATGTAGAAAATAGCTCGGGCTCGGCACCAAAAACCTCGCGGATAGGGGAAGCCATCCATAAAGAAGGAGTACAAAGCAGGTGAATTTGTCAAGTTTTACCCGCATGAAAATAGCCGCCGCAATCAATACTATTGTTGGCGATAATCCCAACCCCCGTTAGACCCATGTATTCCAACTATTAGGTGTCCGTCTACGGCTTATTCGTTTTATTGACCTATTGGAGCTAATCAGCACTTGACATCGGCTACTGAAATTAGTGCATGAGATTACGCAATCAGCTCGTCGGGAAAAGATATGAGACTACTCATTGTTACACCAAGCCTACAAAATAGGGGCGTAGACTCTACTGCGATTGCTGGCACCTTTCACCGCAAGTTAGACTACTACTAGTATAATCAAATTGGGAAGCCTGCCTTACTTAGATCGTTTACTGCGGACCCTGCCGGAATTCCAATGCGTGGTCTTTTTCACATCGTTGTCTATCTGACATTCTGCTGGCATTGTTACTAAATACCACAAGTACATACACTTAGTTGTGGCTGGATTGTGCCTTGATAGCCACATGATTTGGGGGGACTTTATGGGAATCAGAGCGAACCGCATGTGATTCCTAATCAATGGAATTTCTTAAATGGTGCACAGCAGTCCTGTTTTGTTTTCAATGAGAAATTCAAAATTGTTAGTTGTTGCATGACGTCTTCGGGTCCATTGACAGATGATAGCGACAGGATCACTTATCAGACATGGTAGATAATCGCATCCTGTCGACTACATGATGATGCTTTGACACATTTACGGTTGATTCGTCTATGTATGTCATAACATTTCCTAATTGTTTGCCAAGCATCGAGAGCCATGGGTGGTGGGCAAACGGCTTCCTGCATGGGGCTGATTTTTTTTTTTTCGCAGAACATATGCCAATCTGCAACTTCCCCAAGGGGAGGTGCGGCTTCTTTCCCCTAATCACCCCCATGGAGACAGTGGCTACCAATCTCAGCACCAATCACGCTGTCGAGTCAGATTTGGGCATACTTGCCCCGTTAATATCAGAAGCTGCTTCTAACGTTCATCATGTACATGATTCAATATGGAAAAGCACCGTCACCATTCTCACCACGGCGCCAGTGGAGAGCGATGATATTATGTTCCATAGGGTATATCGAGCAGTGGTTATACTTGCGAGAAACCTCACCCAAATCCGTCGAGATCTCACAAAAGAAGCATTAGAGGGGTTATCGAGGTATATTCGACTTGCTCCTCCCAATCAATGGTATATTCCCGTGCTTCATGCTTATATCATGGTGGTGGCCCATGTCTCACAATTTAAACCCAAACTTGATTTATTGAATGTGGTGGATGAAGTGGTCACCATTGACCCTCAAGCGCCATTGGCCCCCCTCATGATGATTGTTGAAAATTGCAAGGCAGAAGAAGTACTCCTTGAACATCCCCATCTTTGTACTTCACTTCGAATTCACTTTGGTATGCTCAACTTTGAAGATGATCTCTCGTCGGAAGCTCGCAAATTGATCAAGGTGCTCTATACCATAGTTTCTCATGAACTGTTTGATGAGTTTTTGGATAGTCAAAATGAAAAGCTGCGGTTTGAATGGTATGAATTGGTGCAGTTGTTGGTGCCCACCACTTCAAAATGGACCAACCATCAACTTGTAGGACTATTATCATGGCTTAAGGATGATGCGATGATTTTGATTCCTAAAATCATTACCCAGGTGGAAACATCATCCATTGATGCTCAGCAAGCTCGCATCACGGGGATCTTGTTGGATATCATTTCTGAATTGTGTCCATATCATGTTTTCCGCGACGGATTAATTGCCTACCATTTCATAGAGCCGTTATGCCAGTTGTTTGGCACTTTGCATAAATATATTAAGCCAGCGACATTGAAAGAACCTAGCAAACAACCCTTTACGTTTCCTCATGTCAAATCGACAATCATCGAGATTTTGTCTTATTTGGTCCATGGCAATAAAGCCGCCCAGGACCAAGTAAGAGAGGCCCATGGCCTCGAATTGGTACTTTCTAATTGTATCATTGACGATAACAACCCGTTCATCAAGGAACGAGCTATTACTTGTATTAAGTTCTTGTTGGAAAATAACTTGGAAAATCAAGCCATCGTTAGAAACTTAGAGGCACAAACCCCTGCTGAAGCAAAGATCGAAGAGTTGATTGAATCCAATTCAGATTGATCATAATCAATGTATAATGGCACACTAATCATTCGTCAAACTATGTTCGGCTAACTGAGACCCACTTTCCTGCACATAATTTGGTTGGGGGAGTGGGGGAAGATAGCTGTGCTCCACATTTGTAACCAGTCACTTTACAATGCCAGCATACGTGGTTGGAGGTCCTGCTGGTACTGGCAAGAGTACCGTTGGTGAATTACTTGCCAAGCAACTCGGCACCTCGTTAATTGAAGGCGATGCCCTTCATCCCCAGGCCAATATCGACAAGATGTCGGCAGGACATCCCCTTACCGATGAAGACAGATGGGGGTGGTTGCAAGAAGTGCTGAAAAAGGCGGCCACCGCAGCTTCCAATAATGTCAAGGGTGAAAGTGTGGTGCTGTGCTCGATTTTAAAGAGAAAATACCGAGATCTCATTTCAGAAACCCTGCCTCAAACCAAGTTCGAATTCATCTTTTTATACACTTCGTATGAGGAATTACTTAACCGGGTATCCCACCGTAGTGGTCACTTTATGAAATCGGATATGGTCAAGAGTCAGTATGATATCATGGAGATCCCAGATCATGCCAACGAGACCAATGCCTGGGCCATCGATACAACAAACAAACTGCCAGATGAAATCTTGAAAGAGATCGATGAAAGGATATTACACAAGTCCTTTTAACCATCCATGTATCATTGATATCGACATTTTTGAATCGCTAGAGAATTTTGAAAAGTGTTTTAAAAATAAATGAAGTTTATTATTATTCGGGCAAATTGCAAGTACTACCATAGTCTCCTAGGCTTCTATTCCCAATGTATGGAACCCCCCGACCCACCGCCTTAAACTTTAGCGGAGTCGGAGCTTGATGATCGCAGGAAGCCTAGGGTGGGGTGGCAACAACATTTGTCCCCGCTTAGTTCCACGTGTCATTGATCAGAATCAAAACAAATCAACCTCGTAAACTGGTTGGTTCTTATCACAGCAACCACTTACGAGTGCCCCCGTTGATTTGCTTCGGAACAATTAATTAATGGCAATTGCCCTGGTGATTAAAGTTTGAGGCGGTAGGAAAGGTCTACCTCAAGCAGTGAGAGGCTTCGGCGGTGGTGAGGCTAACTTTGAGGTGCCCATGGGGTTAGTCGACAATACGAAAGGGGATGCGCCAATCTTCACCACCATTGCTGGATATTTTCGGACCAGACGGTCCCATCGGGGCAAATTTACCAGCGATAACGATCGATAACAAATCTTAACCAGTAGCTATGTCGACAACATACGGTCCATGCAGCTATGTGAGAAAAAAAAACCTTAATAGCCCAAGTACTTAATTATCAAAATCGCCAAGTTTAAACTGGAAGTTGATTGCAATCGTGGGTTGACTTACTTTCCTCCTCCTGCATTGATAGTCGCACGCGAAAAAACTCTCCCATCGCATTTCCAGCTAACCATCCTTTGTCCCTTGGTAACCACTTGGATCACTTCGTCCGCTAATATGCTTCCGGACCCAGAAACCTGGCCGTTTTTGGATCCCCAGAAAGAAAGAAGGGTGGCTCTTATAACTGGGGGGCTGCTGGGTGTGGGTTACTTCACCCTGCTCCATCTATACCTCCATGGATACGTCGTATACATTGCTGGCAGGTCAAAGTCCCGAGTACTTAAAGCGATTAATGAATGCAAACATGCTGCCGCTGAGTACAACATGACTCATGAGAAGCCTCATAAAGTGGGGGAGCTCCATTTCTTGGAAGTTGATTTAGCCTCGGTCAAGCTGGTCTTGGACGCGGTGCAATCATTTCTCACCATGGAGCTGAGGCTTCATCTTCTCATTAATAATGCTGGGGTGATTGCTTTACCTTATCTTGTCACCGATGATGATTTCGAAATCCAGCTTCAAACCAATTATATCCTGCCGTTTTTGCTCACCACTCAACTTCTACCGGTATTGGAAAAGACTGCCGAGGAGAATCCTGACAAACCACCCCGAGTAATCTATTTATCTCTGTTGGGTCATAAATTGGCGTGGCAGTATTGGCCGCCGGCAAGTAATTTTGACCACTGGCCAAACTTGCTATTTACCTGGTTTCGATACGCTCGAGCAAAAACTGCCGGAATTCACTTTGTAAAGATGCTTGCCCATCGGCTGCCAAAGGTTCTATGCATGGCCGTACATCCCGGATTGGTGATGAATACAAACTTGTTCACCAACTGGACTCGACTTCCCATCATTGGAATTCTCTTCTGGTGCTTCTTTCAATTTTTCGGTTTCTTCTTTGGCGTGTCAGCCGAAGAGGGGGCCCGAGCCACCATCCGGTGTTGTCTCGACCCTGACTTGTCTGTCGACACCGATAATGGTGCTTACTTTGCTAAAGGAGAACGACAAGCACCAAATGCAGTTGCAAACTCCATGAAGTATGCAGCAGAAACGTGGGCGTGGACCGCCAACGAAATGGCCAATCGAGGAATTCTGGCATCATCTAATATTGATGGGGAGTACCCATCACACAGTCATTAGTCGTTAATTGATTTTCATCCTGTTATACTCAGAAATAAGCTTCTTTATCTTCAGCATCAAAATCACTATCCACTTCTTCAATATCACCAGTGAACCCTTGGTCTTCTTCACCATACAGATCGTAATCAATGAATATTCCACGATGTTGACCATCTTCATCAGGACCAGTTTCATAATTGCTTTCATCACCGGAGTCCTGAAGCTGTTCATCATTGGCTTCTGGGATTATATCCATCTTCGTTTCCGTTGAAGGTTCCCTAGTGTTGAGGCAAAAATGAATAAAATCTTTAAATTCGCTAGCGTCAAGTGTCAGAGTCAACTCTTGAGTGAATTTTGAATTTAATGATGTATCTTCTTCTGATGGGTACTCATCTGTATCAACCCAATCGTCCTCATCAATATCAGCAGTCCCCAACTCCTCTAAAACCACCGCTAATTGTTCATCAAGGTCAGAGTATTGGTTTTCACCAACATTAATCTGATGAAGAAACCGTTGTAAATCAAAATCAATGGGCAGAGTGATTCTACCTTGGTTCAACATCTCCTCTTGAAAGCTTAATGGGAACTCGGTGGTGGAATAAATTTTAGGTAATGATATTCGGGTCATTCCTTGCGCTATCATTTGAGAAGCAATGTTAGCGGGGTTTGTTTGTGATTTAAAAGCAACACCAGTAATATCAGCAAATGAAACAATGTTGGCGTAGACCTTTGTAGTAATCAAATCAGATTCTTCGATTTGGTCGGTAAAGCTGAAGGTGTCAATGTCGTTTTTAATAGCATCAATGGCTCGATTGGCAAGATAGGGATGGGCCTTTAATATCCAGGCCAAGTGCTCCGGTAATTTTAACTCAAATGATGCAACATTGGCAAGTCCGTAGTCTTCAAACAAGTTTTTCAAAGAAGTTGTCACTTCATCATTGATCAAAACGGACTTGGCACTAATTGCCATTAACGCATCATTAAAATATACTTGAGGCAATTTTGAATCAATGGTATAAACTTCCCCCCGATGGATCCAATAGAAAAATTCATCCAATTCTCTTGTCGATTCCAAGTGAGCCAAACTGGCCACCGCTTCTCCACCATCTGATCCCACATGAACCCAAGCATCATTATTAACAGCCGTCCATTCCAATATCATTTGAATATAGGTGATCAAGTCAGTTAAATAATCCTCATGGTAATAAAATACTCCCTTGGCTTGGTTATCGGAAGCATCATCAAAATTGAACTGTGGAGGTGAGACATGCCACGGATATTGCAACCAGGAATTGTTAAACTCAAGTAGTGACTTGGTTGAGTGGATTGGTCCAACTATGATGGTGTTGACAGAAACAACTCCATCCTCAAGGTTTGTCCTCATCAAGGGCTGCAGCTGCCTCTTATATTTCCCCAAGAAACCCAACTATAGATTGTTGAGTGAGCAAAATTGGGAGAAGCGTCGCATGAGACAAATCACGAGAGAAAACATTCACAAATACGTTAAAAACTACCGTGAAAAGACGGCTGGATTTGAATTTTAATGGTGAATTATGTAAGTATACTACCTTCCCATAGCTCAAGTCTATTTTGAATCTTTCTAGTGTTAAAAAAGCACTTCATTTGCATAATGGCATATTATTTTCCATAGAACAAAATTCAACTCCGAGATGAAACTGTACATAGCGACCGAATGTTTTTAGGTTCATCGTATAGCAAGCAACGATGATAGAAGAAAGTGAGGGGAAGAATCGTGAAATTCATGTGATTCAATTGTAAATGGTTTGAAGAGCCAACAATTTGTTGGTTGTTCCACGGTAATTTCAACATTGTTGAGAAAGCTTGTCATGAAATCTGCAGAGGGTAAACTTGAATTTTTCGGCAAAATAGCAATAGTCGATGAAATTGTGATTACAATAAATTTAATGGGGGAACATTGGCGGTTGCTAGTGGTAGTGGTGGATTCATGCTTCATCATAATAAAGCACACGTAAACGCTCCAATTCGGAAATTGTTGTAATAAAAATTTAAAAAGATGCCTTCAGCCAGATTCGAACTGACGATCTCCTCATTACTAGTGAGGTGCCTTACCAACTTGGCCATAAAGGCTTCACGAAAAAAAGTTAAACTGACAAGTTTATGTCGTATGAAAAGTGTGAAGTGTTTGTGCCCACAATGACAATCTGGATCGTAGATAAAAGTGCAAACCTAAAAATACCTTTTGTTTAATGTATAGACAATTTGTAATTGGCATTTTGGTTTTTACGAGGGCGAACAACTTCGCTTGCAAGGCACTCGAGCATCATTGCAGACTCTTCTGACGCAGGTATTGAATAGATTAGAGGGTTTGGTAGTTGGGAATATTACTTTTTTCGCTAGTAAAGGTGGATAAATCAGTGGACACTGCTCTGGTAATGAAGTAACCTTATTCTGGTTTCAGTGACGTTCCTAAATATTGAAATTCTTTACGACAATATGCCCAAATATTGGTTTAGGTTTACAGGGATCGTTTTATGTTTTGGTGGGCTCGATTGGAACAGGTGTATGAAGGAGTAAAGGAGTCAAGTGTCGGAGAGCGTGGGGTGAACAATTATGGGGAGGGCAATGATGAATTGTTAACCAGGATGGCGGAAATAGTTTCTAGAGTGAAATTTATGATCGGAAAGATAAATTTTTTTCAAATAATGATAATCACTTCTGGCAATTCTATCCCAAGATCGGCGTGTTAGATACTTATTCAAAAGACCTACCAAAAAGGAGGTTATGAACACCGCACCACCACCACTAAACCTAGCTGCCATCAATTACGACTTCGTGGCCAAGTTTGGTTAAGGCGTGCGACTGTTAATCGCAAGATCGAGAGTTCGATCCTCTCCGAGGTCGTCTTTTTTATTTCAAAAGACCAAATACCCATGCTTTTTTTTATTCCACGCGATAATGTAAATTAATTATCGTTCCTTTCTGTTCATTATCATAATACATACGAATTTACAACTTGCCAGTCTTGTCCAATCTTTCGACAACAAGAGCAGAAGCACCACCACCACCGTTACAGATACCAACACAACCAATCTTACCATTTTCTTGAGTCAACACCGACAACAACGTGACAACAATTCTGGCACCCGAGCACCCCAAAGGATGACCCAAAGCCACGGCACCACCGTAGACATTACACTTTTCGAGAGGAATGTTCAACAACTTGGCGTTGGCAAGACCCACGGCGGAGAAGGCTTCATTAAATTCAAAAAAGTCAACTTGGTCTTGAGAGATCTTGGCGTGCTTCAATGCCTTAGGAACAGCCAAAGAAGGAGCAATGGTAAAGTCGACGGGTTCTCTAGCAGCTTCACCCCAACCAGCGATCCGGGCAATGGGGGACAAACCCAATTCGTGCAACTTGGCTTCAGAAACAAGGATCAAGGCGGCACCACCGTCGTTCAACTTGGAAGCGTTGGGGGCAGTGACGGTACCGTTTTCCTTGACGAAAACAGCACGAGCCAGTCTGACTCTCTTTTCGTCAAAGTTTTTGATTTCTTCATCTTGGGACACAACCACATCGGGCTTACCTCTCTTGCCGGGGATGGTGACGGGGGCAATTTCCGCATTGAACTTACCAGCTTCCAAAGCCTTGGCCGCCTTTTGGTAAGAGTTGATGGCAAAGTTGTCTTGGTCTTCTCTGGACAAACCGTGATCGGCGGCACACTTTTCAGCACAAACCCCCATCAACTTTTGGTCGTAGACATCCAACAACCCATCCTTTTGGATACCATCAACCAAAGTGGCATCACCGTATCTGGCACCACCACGGCCCAGGGGCAAATAATAAGGACAGTTGGACATGGATTCAGCACCACCCACAACAACGATGTCATTGGTACCGGTCAAGATCAGTTGGGCACCAATGATGATTGCCTTGGTCCCCGAAGCACACACCTTGTTAACAGCAGAAGCAACGATAGACTTGGGAAGACCAGCCTTGAGAGCAACTTGTCTAGCAGGAGCTTGACCGACATTGGCTTGCAAAACGCCACCAAACACGATTTCTTGGACATCTTCAGGCTTGATTTGAGGCACCTTTTCAAGGGCAGCCTTGACAGCGTGAGCGCCAAGATCAACGTAGGTTTGCGAAGACAACAGCCCTTGGAACGAACCAATGGGAGTTCTAGCGGCAGAAACGATATAGACGGATTGAGCCATGGTCAAATGTGGTGGTGAAAAATGGTGAGGCTAATTCTTAAATAAACCGATCGGAACGAGCGTACTGTATATAGTACGGCTATACCCAATCCATCAACGTGGCAAATAGGAGAATAACTTGGGACTAAATATAGTAGTGGAAGGTACTATTGTGAAGTAGATGAATTATTTAATGAGTTAGCAGGATTTTTTTATCTCATTTTGGTGATGAGTTGGTGTTGAAGTGTAAAACTCACCGTTTTCCACGGGAACGAGCATCGTATAAGATGGGGAACCCCACAATCACTGTTGGGGACGGTTTGGGTTCATGACTAATAAGTATATATTTGGAACCAGGGCTATGAACAGAATCATATCAAGTGTATAAAAGTATACTATAACTACCAATTACCCGATTTCCCCAAGCAATTGTTGGTTATTATCCGAGGATGTAAATCAAGGTGGGACAGTGAGAGGGGCAAAAGACGGGGAAATTAGGAACGATAGGACGTATCGGCTGCGACAGGAGATCAGCAATTTGTCAGCACTACCAACGATTACTATATAATAGTTAAGACCGGTAGGTGAATAGTTTTGCCACTGCCACTTTAAACAATTGGATATTTCATTAATGACGCGTCTGGTTAGCTCCCAACTAGTGTCAATGCCATAGATAGTGGCTGGCACCGTTGGTACGGTACACACAGCTGTTACTTTCATTGCACTAGTGAACAGTGGATCTAACTAAAGCCATTAAAATGAGACACCACCAGTTGAAAATCAATGCCTCTCTTACTTCTTATCAATGACGCGAATTAGCTGCTTTTCATTGAGAAAAAAGTGTTTGATTCCAACATCAAGATATTGGGGTAACTCATTCAATTGCTAACATTTCAGTTACCTTACTTTAGTAATTGGTGCATTGTTTGGACCACTATTGATCAGGAACACAATCGAAGTGACCTTGGTAGTTAATTGCGCACCCAATTCAAATCCCCTCCGTAGCGTCCAACCCTCAAATGATCGAGCTAGACCATCAGGGATGGACCCTTACCGTGTTGAGTCTGTTACTATGTGTTCTGGGTGCCCTTATTCTTTACGTTGAGAATGTTTACAATGCCGTGTTGCCCCAGTGGGTACTTGATCGCTGGCCTATCCATCTTGATCGCAATTACCAGTTTTTGACCAAACTGATGGCATTTTCATCAGGAGGACTTCTCCTAACTTCATTGTATCGGCTTTTACCTGAAGCCCGTCATTACCTTGAATCAAGAGACGATGACACCGCCAACGCCGCCAATGGCAATGATGACAAGTCGATCGAGTGGGGGTTGTTGGCGGCATATTTTTGTGGAGTTGGTTTCTACTTGATGTTTAATTACATTCTTCACGTTCTCACCAGTGAGCTGGTTGTCCATTGCGCTCATGGAAATGATTTAGAAACTGGTGATCATGGTCATCGCCATAGTCATCACTTGATTCATGATGATGATGACCATGATCATCTCCCTTCCCAAATTAGCCATGGTGATGGCGACACTCCGGTGGACGTCGATGAAACTACTCCGTTGATGCAACAAGGTTTGCTTAACCTTGTCACTCATCACCATCTGCTGTGTAAGGGCTACTCTCTGGCAGAGCTTTGTGCCCTCCATACCGACGCCATTGATGCCACTGAACTCCATTTCTGTGAGGTTCCCGAATTAGATGAGGCTCTCCCCGACCATATCGATTCGGTAACGGTATCATCGCGGACATCATTCCATTCCAAACATGATCTCCACCACCACCATGTTAATCTGCCTAAATCGCGATTACTCTTAATTGGCATCCAAACAACGTTGGCAATCACTTTGCATAAGTTGCCCGAAGGGTTCATTACCTACGTCACTTCTGAGACTGATCCCAACCTCGGAGTACTGATCTTTCTCCTGTTATTGGCGCATAATTTCACCGAAGGCTTCACCATGGCCATGCCGTTATATTATAGTTTCAATGAGGCCAATACCTCCAACCCCAAACTCAAGGCATTGGCGATTCTGCTGGTGCTCGGAGGGTTATCTCAACCGTTAGGGGCATTGGCTGGGAGCATTTTCATCAGATATAATGATTCGGGTAAACTCATCGGTCTGGTAACCACCATGTTTGGTATTACCTTTGCCGTGACTGCCGGGTTCCTTTCAGTGGTGGCGATGCAAATGTTTGGCCTGGCGATCGGGTTTGGTGGTCTGTTGAACCTGGCAATGATGTGGTGCTTTATTGGGATGGCTGTGATTGGATTTCTGGGGGTTTACGTGGAGTAAAAGTGGCCATGACTCATTTATGATAATTATGAACGATTACAATAGGTGTAGGCCGGCGGCATTGCCGCGTTGATGATGACACATGCTGTTTCCTTGGTCCTTGGAGTCCCGCATTTCTTTTTTCGTGCTTATATGCACACGGGGAAGGGTCGAGGGTGGCACTTTTTTGCGAGGGTTCGTCCACTCTTACCTTCAATAGCAACCAATACGTTTTGTGGTAAATGATGGCCCATCAGATACCACACCAGTTACCGGTCCATGGAGAGGACCGAAGACTACCGAATGGAGCAAAAGTTGACTTTGGCAACTCCCGCAAACCAAAACTGAAACTGAAGCCGCTGAAACTTCAAAAGAATCAGAAACCAAGCTTGCCCAACGGCGAAAAGCCCAACTTTAGTGGAGCAGAAAAGCCCAAGCAAAAGAAGAAGCTGACACCTCTTGGTCAAAGTGATTCTTATGCTGGATCATCGTTCCATCTGAGTCCCGAGGCCATGGCATTGCCCAAGCCCAGGTTCAAGTCGGCGCTGTCGCCGCCTCCGAACCCGGTGACGGCTTATCCTGCTGGTTCGGTGCCAACCACCCCCCTGATGTACACTCAACAACCTGTTATGGTTACCCCTTCTGCCCATGTCCCTGGTGGTCCTCTTGGTGCCCCCCCAATGATGATGGCGGGCCCTTCGGCCCCAATGCCTTCGAATATCCACCCAGGGTTTACCTACCACGTTAACAATCAAGGGTACATCATGTACCCTCCCCCATCGCAGCCTGGTGCTGGGATGTATCCCGGTTCGCCTCTATACGGCGTGCCCGTCACTACCCACTTCCAACAACCCATGCCTTTCCCCCAACAAATGGCTCCGGTTCCGGCTCCCCAACAACCTCAAGGTGAAAAAATTTCCTTTGCTGACCTTATGGAGTCGCTGAAGTAGAAGTGTCAAACCACGGCTAGAGGTTTTTGCGCGCTTATGACCCAGCACATTGAATTCTGATAGGCCATTGTTTTATGCCTGGCATGTGCTGTTGATTGACGTGATTTCCCTTGCTTTTTGCCGTTTTTTTTTTTGGACGTTTTTTTTTTCCAAACTGTGACAATGTTACTTATCTTATGATGGATGACTTACGGATGTATCATGATTGTACTATATGTTTTATTTTGAATTGCTTTGCGACATTTTTATAAGTAATAGATGCCATAGTTTGTATAGTTGACCGTCACGGTCAAATGGTTTGGTTTACGCACTAAAATTACTCAGCATTACTTGCCCTGGTGCGTCTTTGTAATATCAAGGGGTTCCATAGGCACCAAATGGATACAGCAGGGTACATCGAAAACGCAGGGAGCCATGCGGCTGAAGTAGTATCAGTCAACCCGGTGCATACACTTCGACGGCGTTGTTGGCTAATATTTGCCTGACGAAACCAATCAACAATGTCATTGGGTAGTACGAAAAGAAACTACTTATGCACCAAGCCCCCTTTTAAACATCGTTTAAGTCGTTTTGTGGTCGTTATTCACCACATGATTGCCATTATTTTTAACAACCAATCTTGGCACCCCATCGTCGAGGTGATGGTTATTTACGTAGTTTTTCTGCCATTGAAAACGTTGTTAATGCGACAATGAGGGTAAAGGTCGTGGCCCCAAGCAATGATAGTTGAGCCAATAATAGGTGAGAATGATGTAGGACAACCCTTCAACACCGACGTTACTGCTGGCCCCTTGGTTATTGTGTCCACCCCATCCTTTATAATATGTAGGAAACCTGTACTTGAAGTGAGGGTTTTTGAAGAGATTTAACTCGGGATATTTAACGCGGGCAGTACTAATTAAACCACTGAGCGTTGACCGGTTTACCAATAGCCTAGATGTCTAAAAAATTGAGGATTACCACTCTCTTGGTAATTGATACCATCTTCTTCCTCTTGGAAGCTATTGTGGGGTACAGTGTCAAGTCATTGGCATTGGTGGCGGACTCCTTCCACATGTTGAATGATATTATCTCCCTTCTCATTGCTCTTTGGGCAGTGGAAGTGAAGAAAACCAAAAAGGCCGATGATCGTTATACCTATGGTTGGCAGCGGGCCGAAATTTTGGGGGCATTGATCAATGCGGTGTTTTTGCTTGCCCTTTGCTTCTCCATCTTGATGGAGGCGGTGGCCCGGTTGTTTAGCCCTCCTGTGATCAAAGAACCCAAGTTGGTGTTGGTGGTGGGGTGTTGGGGGTTGGCTCTGAACATCATTGGCCTCTTTCTCTTTCATGAACATGGTCACGGTCACAGTCATGGCCATGATCATGGCCATTCTCACATGTATGACATTGAACAAGGACTGCTGGAAAATGTTGCTGATTATTTACCTGATAATGTTGTCGAACGGATTGATAACGCCGCCGCCACCACCGAACAATCACCACTCTTGGACTCTCATACCCATTCTCACGCTACTAATAACCAACCCACCCCCAAGAAGAGAAAGTCACTTAACATGGAAGGGGTATTTTTACATGTTCTTGGTGATGCTCTTGGTAACATCGGGGTGATTATCACCGCTCTCATCATTTGGAAAACCGATTATTGGTGGAAGTATTATGCTGATCCCGTCACCTCGCTTGTGATTACTGCAATCATCTTTTCCACCGCATTGCCCTTATGTCGGAAGGCGCTGAAGATCTTATTACAAGCTACTCCCCCCAATATCAACTTGAATGAAATTAAAGAAAAGATCAACGCCCTTCCTTTGGTCAAGCTGGTGCACGCTTTCCATGTGTGGAATTTAAATGAAGATCAAGTGGTGGCCCTGATCCATGTTCGCATGGTAGATACTTGTGCCAATGGCGACAACACTACCATTGATAAGGCATCGTTCTTACAAGTTGTCACGCAAATTCGAGAAATCTTGCACGGCTATGGTATTCACCAAGTGACAGTACAACCCGAGTTTGGCGGTGCCACCACCCCTGACTTGGAAACTGCTTACGGACCATCGCACAAGGGGGTGTGCTCCATCGATGATATTGCAAACTGTGATGTACACTGTCGTCCTTGACTGATAGAGACATTATTTTAATGGTCTGTGATGTAGAACTAAATATATAACCCAATTAGTACCAACGCCAGCGCCAGTTTGGGAACAAGATCATATATATGGGGAGTTTTGATTGGCTAAACAATGGTACAGGTGGGCTTCAGTTTATTGGTCAGTACCACCAGTACATTCAGGTTCAGTCGTCTCAATGCCAACAACCTTTTCGGTTTTGCCGACATCTCTGGTGGTGACTCTTCATCAATATTGAAACAATTGACCATGTCATATACTTCATCTTCAAATAAGGTATCAGCCTCGCACACCAGTGCCTTCATTTGGGCCACGGTGACTTTAGTTTTTTTGGTGTGCTCGTTTACATCAACAGCGATTGAACTAGAAGAATCCACCAGTGATACCTTCACGGCGAGATTGTCTTCATTCGACTTGTGAGGGTTCGGAGGTTTTTCAAACACCGAGTCACATTCCCCCATGGCATAATCGCTGATCATCGTTTCGACATCATGAAGCAGTAGGGATAATCTTGATGATTCACTCGATAACGAATGGTTTCTTTCGGGGATGGCATTTGTTTCAGTTTGTTCGTTATCAATGCCAAGTTCTAATAATAGCGTCAAGTAGTGCCTAATAAATGAAACGGTGCTTTGGGAAAGTTTTCCCCGTTCCTCCCATGAAAAGTTTTCCGAGATGGCAGATACAAGCAGATTGCCAAAAATCAGGTACTTTTCGGCGTCAAAGAGGTAAACCCGAGAATTGATCAAAGCCAAACGTTGGAGCACTTCAATAGGGACGCGTTGTCGACGCTCAATCGAATGAATGACGGCATCGAGCCCCCCCACCACCTCCGACACTTGAAACTCTTGATCAACTGCAAACACATTCGCCCCTCTGGCATCCTTGACCGAACTGCGGCGGTTATCTTGTCTTTCTTCAAATATCGTCTCAGCAATGCGATGTTGGAAATGGTTGTAATTATCAGGGTTGGTTAGACGAGACCATGCCAGCACCACCACGGGAATGAGCTGGGGCGGTAACGATAATGGTGAAAGGGACATTGTGCCAGGTCGTTGGAATTCCTTGTGATTGTTCCCAGTTTAAGTACTGTGATAATTTTGCAGGTTCCTGGACCCCGCAGTATGCATTACCCATGCGAGTACACGACCGCCTTTGAATATGTATACCAACGGTGGATGACAACATTATCCACAGGATCGAAACTAAGTTAAGAATTATTCTTAATCTTTCTTAGATAAAAGCAACCGGTTGATTGAACTCCATCGCTACCACTCTCATCCCTTCATGTATCCCCATGTATGAGTGCATGGTGGTCGACTCTGCAGGTTCGTTATACATGGTACCTACTCGTGTAAGCATCTACCTAGTAATCGAGGAATTTGCTATTGTTTGTCTTCAACCTCCTAAGTTTGTCCGAATACCCCCGAGTGTCTCCGAATGCCTCCAAGCTTAAAGTGTAACCCCTTGTACCTTTTTCCTTGACCATAAGCCAGTTCTATATAATTATGTTTCAAACTAAACTAAGATCATCAGTCATTTTTCCTCGATTAGGTAAAATTCACTCGGGTTATGCACCACCCGATTATTGGAGATCTATCACTACCATCATTCTAATTGGTAACACCTTAGGAATGTGGGTGATGGATGGTTACCGGGGGTGCCGCCAACATTGCCGTCGACCCTTTGCAAAATGCAGTCTAAGCACCATTTAATGCTGCCATCCATTTAACTCATTAGGTGTCGAGGTTAATTTAAGGTTAACAAGCCAAGCCTTTGACAAGTGGTGGTGCGTGCGGCTCCAAAAATACAGTTGGGCAATAGTTGAGGCTGGAAACAAGGCAAAAACCCAAAGCCAAACTATCAAACTTCCGAATCCGATCTAGGCTTTATTCGCGAACGCGCATAGGCAACCCGTTAGTGGCGGTGGTAATGATCCCCTCTTGGCATTGCTGTCAATCTTCTCGGCATTCTTAGCCTTTTTCCTCGCTACCCCTGTCTAAATTAGTTTATTAATGGCTGAACCGTGATCACGTGAATAGAGCCGCCACCATCGACGACATCTCCTTCGGTATCCCCCCTTTGAAAGGGGCGTAAACAAGTATTACCGGGGTCATGTTTAGATGAACAACCCAATCTATACATGAAATTTCATTATAGTGTGTGATACGAAGGCGGGAGGAAAATATTTACTTGAAAGTGAAGATCCACCCCATCGATAGTTTACCTATTTCAAGAATCTTAACGTATGCCATCTTCGTCATTCTCTTGATTGATGTTGTTGTCTAAAAATCTTGTCTTTGTACGAAAATATCATCGTAATACCCAACGTGATGGTAATTAACTACTGAGGGTCTTACAATGTCATGCAGCCAGATCAGATTGGCAATGAGGCTTGTTTTGATCCTCTCTGAAAACAATCACCATCGTAAGGTTAGCAAAGGTTGTTCAGATGAACAATAGTCGTTGTTTCTGCTTAATGATAACTTCAATCTAGGCATTTGGGTATATTACGGACATTGCATGCTGGTAGATGTATGGAAATGAAAGAAGTGGCTTCGATTTCAAGTTTTCTGGCCCATCTGGATGTTTATATCGCTCTGGCAGTGGTCCTAGACCCTCGGGTTGATCATACTGATGGCACCCGGTTGTATCAAGACCTTTTCCCCCGTCATATTTCCACTATTGCCCTTGGTGGAGCCCTCGGCACTGGGTTGCTCATTGGAAGTGGTGAAGGACTTCGGGCAGGGTCTGGAGCTCTTTTCCTTGCATACATTCTTGTTTCAATGGTTTTGTACGCTGTCGTCGATGCATTAGCAGAGTTGGGAAGCTTCATCCCACTAAATGGGGTTGCAAATTATTGTCAACGGTATGTCGATGATGCCTTGGGGTTTGCTTGTGGTTATATTTATTTGGCAAAGTACTTGATCTTACCCGCTAATCAATTAATTGCTGGAAGTATGGCGATGCAGTACTGGTTACCGGCATCAAGAATAAACCCGGGGGTATGGGTCACGGTTGGGTTGGTGTTGATTACCGCCAGTAACTTGGTCCGGGTCCGGTCATTTGGCGAGATCGAATTTGTTCTCACCCTGTTAAAAGTGATAACTTGCATTTGTTTGATTATTTTACTTTTGGTGATTAGTCTTGGTGGAACCAAATTAGGACGGATAGGTTTTCGTTATTGGCACCATCCGGGAGCATTTCTTCCCTTTAAAACCCAACGAGGTGACTATATTGATGGTGCAACCGGAAGATTCGCCCTGTTTGCCCTGGTGGTAGTTTTGGCGGTTTATGCATTCACTGGTATTGAATTAATGGCAACAACCTTTGCTGAAACTACCAATGCTAGAGTTAATATCCCACGAGCGTGCCGTAGAACATTTTGGAGAATCACTGGATTATATCTTGGTTGTGTGTTTGTCCTTGGCATTAGCGTCGGCGCCAATGACCCCAAGCTACAATCTTCATCTGGTTCAACTGCAGCCAGTTCTCCATTTGTGGTCGCCATTATAAACGCCGATATATCGGGATTGGATCATGTGGTGAATGCCTGTATAATATTATTTGTGTTGTCATCAGCAAACACTGACATGTACGTATGTATCCGGTGTTTATACTCGTTACTGGTAGCAGGGTATGCCCCAAAGTGCTTTACTTACACCACCCGATGGGGTCTCCCTTATTTTGGTCTTGCTGCTAGTGCCTGCTTCACTTGTTTGGGATACATGGCAACGACAAAGTCGGCATTTTCCATTTTTCTCTATTTAGTCAATGTCGTTCTGCTTGCTGGTCTTATAATCTGGGCTTGCATCTTGATCACCCACCTTCGTTTCCGATCAGGCATGAGAGTCCAACAAATTGAAACCATATCTTCCTCGAGAAACCCCAAAAATCATGTTCCACTCCTCCTGATAATGGCATTGGTAGTGGTTGTGTTGATCATGTTTGGAAAAAATTTCTCAAGTATGGTGCATGGGTTCAACTGGAGAGGATTCGTAACTGGTTATATTGCCTTGTTAGTGTTTGCTGTGTTATATCTTGGCTACAAATGGAGGTTTCACACGGTGATTGTTCAAAGTGAAGACATCGACCTCGATACATTTAAGGCTATAATTGACGAGGAAGAAATCCAGTCCAATGACACCTGTTCAAGCTTGTACTTGAACGTTATTTCCTGGATATTTTAACTCCAAATGTACCCCACATTTTTATCCCCGTAAATCAAACTTTAAATTTTAATCTCGTATTTTATTGTTTAAACTCAAGTCATAACGTTCATTTCTCAATATCGATCCCCACCAAGGAAAGTCTTACAAAATTATAAACTATTAAATTAGGATACAAACCAGCAAGCAAGAGAATATGTCCAATGACTCGATGTATGTGTTTTTCACAGCACACAATCAACATAATAAGGAAGTCTCGCCAGCGAGAAGGGTATATATATGTCCATGCTCAAGCGTGTTCAGGCATCCCACGGGTCCACACAGAATAGGGAACTGACTTTACTTGATACTTGTTTCCCTTTTTGGACTTGCGAGAACGACGAGAGAAGAAAGAAAACCCAGAAGTGGTCAGTTCACCCAGCATCACCGATTGCATGTCGGCAACCAGGTAGTTGGCGTGGCTAGTAGCGTAACCAGATCTAATCAGACCAGGTCCTTGCATCAGTTTGTAGCCATATGATTGTATCAGGGGAGATGGCATCAGGGGAGCCATCAGAGCAGCCTTAGCACCACGAGATCCGGGCATCGAGGGACGACGTTGAATCGGAGTGGCTGGAGCAGGGCTAGAAATGGAAATAGAGGCAGCAGGAGTGGCCACCAGGCTCCGTCTCGACAGACTAGGAGAGGACCCAAACATCTTCTTGAGCTTAGCTCTAAACCCAGACTTAGTAGGGGTGTCAACCATTTCCACCTTGGGAACGGAGGCCACGTTGGAAACAACGGGCTTTTGCTTCATAGCAGGAATGCTAGGCATAACAGGCGTATGAGGCAATTCGTGATACTGTTCTTCTTCAAATACATCCAGCATCCGGTTCCGAGGGTGGTGCCGACGAGTCGATCTCAAGTTAATTTCCGATGAAGCCAGACCTCTCGACCGGTACATTTGGCTGGAGCCAGAAGATTGAAGCGACGAGCGACGACGAGGAGGTTGAGCAAAAGATGAACTTTGCTCGGAGCCACTGTAGCCCATTTCTTCCATTTCCCGCTTGAGGACAAACGAAGACCGCATAAACCCAACCAGGGCACGTCCTGAAGCAGACGAATAGTCTGAAGATAACAGAGTTGTCAGCTTTCCAAATCTGTGGTTACCCAACCGACCAGTTTCTTGGGCCAACGGCCGCATAAACGAAATCAGAGAGGTAGCCAGAGGCGATCTGACATGATGCAAGCGATTAGTCAGAGCCTTCAAATCAGGCAGAGGAGACAGTAATTGATCATCGGTGGACAGAGCCAGCGACCGCCGCAACGAAAGCGTCGAAGTACCACTCAGAACTTCATCCACCGACAGCTTGTGAGAGCCATCATCAGAGTACTTCGAAGTCATTTCATCAAAGTCTTGAGAAATGGGGCGGACATTGGCGGTAGCAGCAGCGGGGGCTTTTTGCGCCCGGGGGTCAAACGTAGGGAAAACATCAGTGACCGACGCCAACGATTCCGAGTACACCAGCGAACGACGTTGGTGTAAACGTTGCACCAACAGACGAGGCACGGGAGCCGCCAAGTGAGGAGTCAGTTGGTGTTCCGAGCTCATAGGATGATGCTTGGTAGTAGAAGTGGACATGGATGACAGCACCGTCGATTCCGATTCCCATACCAGCAGACCACCGGAGCGTAAACGACGGGGATCAAACAGAGTGGACCGGCGAATCGATCTCGAAGTGGTCGACGCATTGTCGAGGGTATTCGACAACTTTTGGAACAGAGGCGACTGAGGAATCTTAACCTTCAATGGAGCACCACGAGGTTCATCAATAGGACGACGGAACCCCCGGTACTTTTCATTGGCAGCTAAGTCAACAGTCAATTCAGCCTGGTCTTGTTGCTTAGGAACAGCGAGGGGAGCTTCTTCAGAGTACACAGAGGTAGACACCAGGGCCGAATCGGCACCGTCGAGGATAACATTAGCAATGTGGCAGTAAATCTTCAACCATGACGATTCAACCTCCTTGGAAAACATGGCAAGGCCCAACCACTGCTTAAAAGTGCTAATGAGAACCGATCCCATGGGCTCGATATAAGTCACTAACGAAGAACAAAATTGTTTGTTTTCCTTGGAAAAGGCTTTCAAGACCCCATCGACATCCTCAACGCAGTCAATACAGGCGGTGATCAACTCACGGAACTTGGACACGTCCTTGGGGGGAGCTTGGATATTGGGGTAGGCAGAATGGAAGTTATGGTATAATTCATCGAATAATTGTGTTTGCTTACCCAAATGGGACCACAGAGACCGGAGGGCTCTAATATCAGCACGGGTCAAATCCATTAGAGTTTGGAAGAATTGGAACGGTCTTGGGAGGCCTCGATATAAATATAAAATCCAAGCTTCCAATTTTGGCAGTTACTTGATTGCAACCACCAGGGTTCGCAATGTTTCCCAATATGGTAACTGATTTTATGTACAGGAAATTTGCTTGAAGTTAACAATAATCATAGGGATGGATGGAGTGGTTCAACTTGATTGAAAATTGATGGAAATGATTTAAGGAATACTCGAAAATAAATTTACCACTTTCTTCAGTTTCCAGGGTTTGTTTTGTCCAACTTTTGCCCACCTCATCTCTTTTTGGTCGCATGCACCTAACTCGGTTACTACTGACAGGTAGGCTTAACTGCGAGGGGGCATAAAATTGATAGCCATTTTCAGTATAGAACCAAGTTACCTAGAATGGCAATTCTGGGGATTCCCTTGCCTTCTTTGGAGAATGAATAAGGGGGAATATGTGAAACGGTCCAAGGCATAGAAATCGCTCTAATGTAGGGATATGTTGTTGAGGATCAGGCGGTCATCATAAGCGCGACGCTAGTGGAATATTCCGCCTGGCCATGCAAGCAAAGTCCTCAAGGGTCCATTAGCGTTAACTTGGAGTTTCGTTGTTAGAGATTAATAGCAAATAAGGTTAAAGCAATGTAGATGGCCTCCGGGACCAATACATTAGCTAGTGCATCAAGCTGAGAGATGGATGAGGAATGACGGGTGTTAACGATAAGAATTTGAATAAATGAAAACGTGGATCATCATCTTGTGATAGTCTTTATCTGGATAAAAATTGCCCCAAAAAATTTGTCAGGCGATATCAATTGACATCGACACCCTTCACTGCCGTTCACTGGTGCCTCCAACGGCTCCGATGAAATTCGTGTTAAACAGTTATCATTGAGTAACAGCAATCAACCTAAAATGCCGTCCTTACTGCTGACCACTTCTTCTTTACCTAAAATAGTTGCACAGGGTTGTCATGAACAATGCGATTAATATCTCCATAAACGACCAATAATTACTATTCCTAATTAGGCAACTACCTCGTTTTGATTAGGTAATCATCCCCGAAATATCCAGTTGTAATTTTGGAATATAAATTATACGTGTTTTGTCTTGTGTGGCTAACGACAGTCTCCATAGTCCATTCAACTTAACCCCTGCCCTGGGTTTTCCACTCTCATTCATTACACCCCCAAACTCTTGGGCGTGCGAAAAACTAACAAAACCGTTTTAAAGTAAAATCAGTAGGGTTTTGTAAGATACAGGAATTTAGCATCATCCCTCTTTTTTGAGTGGGGGGTTTTTCCGTTTGGAAGCGATTGCAGCTCAAATCAAAAAGCATCGAAAGTCCGATGGACCGTGACCAAAATTAGTTTGGGGTTTATAGATTACAGCTAAAACCTAGCTCTCCGTAGCGGATTGTTTGAAGTTGGTAACTAAAGAAGATCAACTTTGACAATATCCTAAAAGCACGCCATAGGCAATTTGCAGCGATTGGAAAATGACTAAGACCAACTTCCTAATTTATTTGTTGATGGTTAGTGTCAAAATATCCCGTTTGACCCATTTGTCTTACTAATTTCAGGAATTAGCTTAGGAAGCCCCCAAGTATTCTAAACTTCATTTTTGTGGTTTTTTCGATGCAGTCCATTGGCCTGACCCCACAATCATGCATAGCGGGGTGCATGTGACTATCACCTTCAATGGCATTAACCCCAGGGCGATGCTAAGGAGGTCAAGTGAGAATGGCGATATTGCTTCCTTTATTAACTCTACCACAGGTCTATAAAGTATTGGGTGGTTAATCATGACTTGGTTAATTCATCAATAGAGATCCGCTTACATGATGTCAGCAGGGAAGTTAGGGTTCGTTGTGAGTCGACGCGCGAAATGTCCAGCATCGCCGTCGGTGTGGCCTCACCCAGATTGGGCGCTTCTCGCGGGGTAGTACATCCGTCAGATGCCCCGTCCAGTGGAGACCCAGCGGCGTCGGGATCGGCCATCCATTTTTCTGCCATTTCCAATTGCTCATTAAGCACAGCGGTAAGCTTTCCTATCATATCGAGAGATTCCTTGGCGAACACAAATATCCGATCGTTTGTGCCAGGTTCCAGTTGCAGTTGTTGCAGCGATTTATCTGGCTGGCCTTGTAGCTGCAGGGGCAAATTAAGAATGATATCCCGAATCGTCAGTTTTAAGGTATTGTCGCATTGATCGACGGTGGCCAGCAGCACTGGCAGTAAAGGTTCCAGCAGGAGAGACAGGGGTTTAAAGTTGGAGATCAAATTGATGATCTTTTTCACCGTCAGCACAATCTCCAGTTTGGCCTCTTGTTGGGGTTGGGGCAGGCTCGGTCTTACCTCTTCTTTACGCCTTTCCAGTTCGGTCATTATTTCTTGAAGAAAGTGCACCTTATCGATGATATTATCATTGGCCAACTTTAAAATGTGGAGACAAAACTGTAGCCGTTTGCGGGTTTCGGCCGATACCATTCTCACATCGGCCGACTTGCCAGTGGTGGTTACTCCCAGGGCAGTAGAATCTTCAGATAATCGGCGCTTTTTCACCGCCAGCGGGAAGTCACCTTGAGCCCGGGAGAGTTGAAGTTCAAACTCCGCCAATCGTTCAGCTTCCAACCGCAGCTGATGACGAGTATTTAAATTGACTTCAATCTTATTGACGACGGGGATCGCTGCTCTTTCCACCATACGGGCGGCATAGTTAAAGTGAGGGTAGTTTCGCTTCAGCAGCTCGTAATATTTGGCAGCTCCTTGTACCAATCGGTTCTTCAGAAGGGAAGCCACTTGGTGGACCAACGGATGCACTGTGGGAGCAGGAGGAGTATAGGAACCCATTAGACTGCCAAGAGGAGGAAGTTGTGGTGGGGGAGTCGTCAGAGGCGTCACCGAATGAAGTTTGGTGAGGGCTTCAGCGGCATCGACGATATCTGGTTGAACCTCATTGCCACCGGTGACGCTCGGTCTCCGGGAGGTGTTGGTGCTCGATGTAGCCCTCTCATCATCATCAAACGACAATTTGCGTTTGGTCATCGCTTGGCGGTATCTTACCTCTCTGTGTTGCGGAGTCACTTGCAAGGTGGAATTGGTTGGGTTTTTATTTGATGCGTGCTGTAGGCAGGAATTCAGCTTGCGCATGTGATTACCCACTGGTAAAATATCTTATGTCACCGGACGCCACTATCGGGTTTTACATGCAGCAGCCCCATGGGACAAGCAGCAGATCCTCAGACAAGTACCTCCTACTAATCGATTGATTTCTCCCTCTATAAGATGACATGGGGCCAAAACATGCCCCCTCAGCTGTCACAGGAAATTTTGTCGCGGTCCTGGTAAAATGCGACTGAGTGGGGCAAGTGATGGGGGCAGCCAACCAACGAGGGGAATCGATGAGAAATCATTGGGGGGTAGGGCAAACGAGGTTACATTTTCGTCAAAACGAGGTAGATAAAAATGACCTCATCTCACCACCATAGCCAATGTCATCACCCTGGCTTCATTGGCAATTAGGTGTTTGCCGAAGTGCAATCGTGAGGCACAGTGAGGTCATGTATCGCCTTAACTGGCCATTTTTGAGAACCTTCGAGCAGATGTACCCCGGGATTCCACAGAACATTATTCAGTTTAGGTTGATCGCCGTCTCCTTCGTAAATGGACCAACATCATCATGTGCTGGCGCCGTAATATGATGATTGGGTTGGGCCGACCCCCGTGAAAGCGTGATTTCTTGGGGCGTCTCGATGATTTTAGGTGGTGGCAGTCATTTGGCAATTACCGCCGGCAATAGATTATTCAGTTTTGTGAAGTTTCAAATCATCCCTGTCACCGTTTCATTTGTGGTTTGGAGGTTGGGTTGGTATCTATCACCACCGATTTTGCAGCCATATCACATGCACCGAAATCCCATTCTTACACAATCGGAGATTGCTAGCACTAACAAATCTAAATGGGCGCCAATCCTAGCATGAGGAAATGACACCCACCCCGTCGTCGGCATTTGATAACGATAACGACATCGGGTTGGAACGTTCTTTTCTTGGAAATTTCTTTGTTAAAATTGTAACTGTCCAACCCAAGGTGAGTTGAATTCTAAAAAGTGGACAATAATCACGAATGGGTTATGATTTATTTGTGTTACGCCATTTTGACGTTTGCAAATGTTGACATCTAACAAACTCCATACGACACGGCGTTTTTCTATACTCTATTTATGTCTAATGTGATTTCAATTTTGTTGGAGTTGTCCACCAGAGATAATTGTCTTCGGATAATCCGACTTATTTCGAACCGGGCCCTCAGGTCATCATCACTAGTGGCACCTTTCATGTCGATATTCATGCCAACAACCATACAATCGTAATTGAATTTAGTGATGAACATACTGGTAATTCGCCATTGACTTTTGAAAAAATCCAATTCACCAATTTCTGACAAGATCTTTTGCTTCATCGATGCGTAGTGATAGTCGGTGGCAGGATAGGCACAAAGCAAAATCAGTCCTAACCGCTTAACTAACCTCCAGCCAGTGGTACATAATAAAAGTGCCACGCAGAGGGACACTAATTCGTGAACATCGGCCAATGGGCCGATGAATGGTTGAACCATTAAGTAAGTGGTGTATCCCACTGTGATGATATGGGTAGGATTCAGGGTCCACAGAGAGAAATACTGATGCCAATTCAGCACAAGCGAGTCGCATTCAGGGTGGAGCACTTCATCATCGGCGATCATTTGGTTAATACGATTGGTCCGAACCGCAAATGTCGTGAACAACGTAAGCAACATGGTGGCAATAAGAATCGCTTCGTAGCCAAGCCAATTGTTAATGACACCTTCATCATGAACGTGGTGGCCCAGATGGTCATGAGGCTGATCCAGACCTATCATTTCGATAATGGCCCCTTCCACAAAGTGACTGATAAGGTCAAATCCTACCATGATCAACAGTGCTGAAAGAGCAAATCCCACCAATACTTCGAGTCTGCCCAACCCAAACGGATAAGCAAGCAGCAGCGCCGTCCACACTTCAAAATTCAGCATCACATTGACCCCTACCACGAGCACCAGGCCCAAAGCATCGTAGAAAATCAAATGGGAAAGTGTCAGTAACACCAGAAGCTTCCAATGAGATCCAGCGGCAAATACAAATGCTGCCATTGCCAAATGTATCGCCAGCCAAAAGAGTTTAAATTTTTGCGTCAGGGTAATTGACTCTAACACGGCTGCCCGCTGAGGTAAAGGCTTACGTTGGGGTAACGGGTCCGATACTGAAATTGTTGCAGGTGGAGGCTCCTGGAACAAATTCATTGACACTGATGAATGTTTGTACTTGTGACCACGACGGTGAGCTGGTTTTACCAGCAAATTAGTGTTACTCAAGTTTTGCGAGGTAAAGTTAAACGGACTAGCATGATTACTTGGTCCCGGCAGTTCCATTTCTTCATTTTCGGGCACCATGGGAGAATCTGGAGGAGCAATGAACAGTACTGGTCGAGACCGAGGCAGTTGTCGGGGAGGTTTTTTAGGGGATTCGGAATAAATTCGCGGAGGTCCCAACGGAGGACCATTGTCTTTGGGGGTATAATTATTAGTAGGGGTTAGGTTCTTGGGGATATATCCCCATGAACTTCTCAGTCGAGGAACATTATTGCCGAGGGCTCTGGCGACGTCGTCACCATCAAAAATCGCCAGTTTAGGCCGCAGACCATGTCTTCCCGCTAATGGTGAGCCAAATGATTGTCTCCGATGATGGCCGTAACCTCCACTGGGGCTATTTTTGTTATACTGAGGGGGTGACTTCAAATCAGGGGGAATATCCAACAGTTCCAGGGAAAAATTGGCCAGGGATAAGGTAAAGTCAAGGCCAGGATCATCAGGAGGTTCAGTGACAATGATACCAAACCGCGGCAGCCCGAGTCCATTTGGGGTGTGGGGCAGATTGTCCATAGATTCTTGCTTCACCGTTAACAATTTTCGAGCAACCAGTGCGCCATGCAGGGAAGGCACCGGGTGAGGGTGGGTTATTGGAGGAGAGACAGACATCGATGGCCAGCCTATGGATATAGTTGAAGAAAATGGAGAAATATAAACAATGGCTTAATTACTACCAATTTGTATCGGCTTCACTCTCGCAGGGCTGGAGGCTGCATAATAACGCTACGTGGAAATACATGGGCGCGTCGCTCCAGTACGTCTCAACCCTTAATTGTCGGATTAACAAAGTCTTCCACAGAATCGACGGGTGAGAAATTAAACTTCGTCGACGGAATTAAAGTTAAATAACGTCGATGAATATATTCAACGGCACGATCAAATATGTAAGGGGACAGGGGACAAAGATCTCGCACCCTATCAATGAATTCTTGGTGGGTGGTTGATTCCATAATTGGAATTGCTTCCACCTAATTTGACATGAGTGCGACAGTTAGTTATGAATGTGTGCATTTAATAGATTTATATTATGTAAGGGGACAGGTTGACGTTAACGTTTACACCATCTATCTACTGGGACATTATAAATTACAGTCATTATCCATTAATCTAGTTATCCCATAAACGCCCCCCCTGCCAAACAGAGATTCCGTCTCGTGAAATGAACTTTGTATACCGGGGTCTTTTTGGTGAAATACGCCGTCATATGGTCACTAGATGCAATGATCTCCTTTCGGCTCTTTTCTTGGGATTTACCCCGGGAATCAACCGATTCAGCAAACACTTCTGGCTCGGGTCCAGCGTCGTTGGTATTCTTTTTAACATCCCACACTCGAACCGTGTTGTCAGCACCCCCACTTACAAGCACCAGGCCATCTCTCAGGAAGGCCAACGAATAAATCAGCAGTCTTCCGTGTCCCTTCATCGTCTTGAGTCTTCTTCCCAGACCACAGTCCCAAATGTTAATCACCAGATCTTCCCCCGCCGACGCCAACCATCTCCCATCGGGCGACACCGCCATACAATTAACTGGTTGGGTGTGTCCCATAAATACTCTAACACAATTACCCGTTTGCACATCCCACATCCGACACAGTTTATCCAGCGACCCAGTAAATACATAATTGGAGTTGGGGTGGAAGTCAACACAATCGACATCGTTTATGTGACCGGCAAAGATTCTCAATGGGTAAATATGATCGGTGGCCCATAATCTAGCCGTCTGGTCATGAGATGCAGTGACAAAGTAATGGCCCATGGGGGAAAATTTAACGTCCCAAATAGGTTGTAAATGACCCTTGTAACTGACAAGGGCTTGGTAGGCATCAAGTGACCATAATCTCACCGTTTTGTCCTGGGACGCTGACACCAAGAATCGATTATCGGGGGAAAATGACACCCCATACACTGGCCCCGAATGTCCCACCAATTTTCTCGAATTTTCATTATTGTGAGGGTCCCGTTTAAATACCAGCTTAAGGGGGTTACCATCCAACGACCACAACTTAATATAAGAATCTTGGAACCCCCCAGCAATCATGTTGGAATCCTCATTAAAGTTGAGACAAGTCAAATCATTATTGGTGTTGTGGAAGGTATACATACATACCAGGGGTGCCGCTGCTTGGACTGCTCCCAATCTGAGCTTTTGTCTCAGATCTTCCACTTGTAAAATCATCTTCTTGATATCTGTGCCATCCTTTAATGGAAGTGGTAAAGCTTCCCGCGCAGGCAGATCGGCATCGGGCTTGGTAAATTCGGCAAATTCATCCGCCAACAGCTTACCATTGACTAATTCTGCGCCTTCATCCTTGACTTTGATTTCAGCCTCAATTTCCTTTTGAACTTCAGGGTCGAGTGGCAATTTACCAAGCTTTACTGGTTGTTGGTTAAACTTTTCAACTTCATTTCCAGCGGTAGTAAATTCAGAAATACCTTCGTCGGGATTAGCTTCACCTTCCCCCAGGATTTTATCAGGGTTGGTTGTGGCAATTTCGGGGTCCAAGTATTGGTTAATAATCCGAATAAGTATCGCCCCACCCACGGCTTCGTTTTCATGCAAAAAGTACAACAAAAGATTCAACAGCGTCTTCAGCACAATGATTTTATAACGATGCTTTCTAAAAGCTTGGGCCACCTTGTTTTCTTGTAAATGTTCCGGCAACAGAATCCCTGCCAACTGGCTTATTTCGTCGCCGTGCATTACTTCGTGGTCACCCTTGAACTTATCAAAGAATTGCTTAGCTTGTGCAGGATAGTTCTTGGATACAAGTTCCAAGAAACATTGTACAAATAACGGATAAAGCATTCTCAGCAATTCAGGTTTGTACAAGTCCAACGAGGTATCCACCCATTTTCTCAACATGGAATAGGCGGTTGAGTATACTTCAGGGTCATCATCACGTTTGCGTTCCTCAATACGTTGTAAATCCCGCAACTCCTTTTCTTTAACCAATTGATACTCTCGATCTCTGGTTTCTGCTAATTCTCTTTCAACCTGTGATTGCCGTTCCTTCAACTGACTGATTTCTCTTTCGGTACGAGTTACCTTATTCTTCAAGTCCCTCTCACGGTCTCCAGTCAATTCTTGAGGCCCACTTAATCTGGTATTGGCCGGGGTCACTGGCGGCGCTGCTGGAGTGGGTTGGGAAGCACTTTCTGCCCGTAACATCAGCTCGGTACGATAGTAACCTTTCTTGGAAAGATATTCAAGAACAATACGGTTAAGATCTGCTTGAGACTGACCCCCTTGCTGGGATGCCCCTGAGCGATTCCCGCCTTGGGGTGGTTGGTTGGACATGGGTTGGTGAGGTTGGGTTTGGATGAGTTCAAATGCGCGCGAACTGTGGTTGATTAAAGGAGGGAGAAACATCCTAGCGGGGTGATAAATCTCTTGCTATTGTTGATGGATAGTAAAACTTTTCCATTTTGTGAAAATAATTCCATTACCTAAATTCAGTAAGGATAATTTCTTCCCCTAAAAATGGCATTATAATATCATATTCATGATTTTTCATAAATTTACTATGTACAAGTTATTTAATCAACCTCTTCTACCGAAGGTCCATCCCCCGATCCGGTTGATTCACCATTTGGTGCCCCATTGGCTCCGCCGTAGACCTTTGAAATTATGGGGTTGGCAACAGCTTCCAATTCCTTTTGTCTGTCGGTGTATTCATCCTTGGATGCGGTTTGAGCCGAATCTAACCAATTAATGGTTTCAGAAATGGCTGATTCAAGTTTGGCCTTGTCTGAAGCCTCGATTTTGTCCTTCAATTCGCCTTCGATCGAGTTCTTCAAGCCATAAGTGTATGATTCCAATCCGTTTTTGGCGCCAACTCTGGCAGCTTCAGCTTCATCTTCTTCCTTGTATTTTTCAGCTTCAGCCACCATCCGTTCAATATCTTCTTGAGATAATCTGCCCTTGTCATTCGTAATAGTGATCTTTTGCGTCTTCCCAGTACCCTTTTCAACTGCAGACACATTCAAGATCCCGTTAGCATCCATGTCGAAGGTTACTTCGATTTGTGGAACACCACGAGGAGCAGGGGGAATACCAGACAATTCAAACTTACCAAGCAAGTTGTTGTCCTTGGTTTGCTTCCGTTCACCTTCGAACACTTGAATCAAAACACCAGGTTGGTTATCGGCGTAGGTAGAGAAAGTTTCAGTCTTCTTGGTGGGGATGGTAGAGTTTCTGGGGATCAAAGTAGTCATTATACCACCAGCAGTTTCAATCCCAAGCGATAATGGTGCAACATCTAACAACAACAAGTCTTGAGTCAGCGAAGAAGTGTCACCAGTAAGGATGGCAGCTTGGACGGCAGCCCCATAAGCAACAGCTTCATCAGGGTTGATCGACTTATTGGGTTCCTTACCGTTGAAATAGTCAGATACCAACTTTTGAATCTTGGGGA